>VCCN01003477.1:3646769-3660477 GCA_006491835.1 Architeuthis dux | reverse complement strand
GCCTGCCTGGAAAATAGTCATGAGTCTTGGTATCCTGTCATGACAACCCTCGTTATTACTCAAATATTCAGAAGAGAAAAAAAAAGGTTGATGCATCATAACTGCCTGCAGAGGCAAACACCTGGCTGGGCACATTTTACTACATGCCCAGATAAAATTGACCTCTGCATATATACATATACATACTAGCTGGAAACCGCCCGATAGGGCAGGTTTCAGCTAGTTTAATCAAGTTTGGACTGAAATAAAAAAGAGCTATATTTAAAAGTCATTTTCATTGCAACATCTCAGTATTTTAGGGAATAGCTACGACTCATAAAACTAAAATCTTTGTCTGAATTTCTGAAACAAAGTATGGTCTAACGGGTACGCTACTAGCCTGCCTACCTCTAAGTTGGACGTTCAAATCACAGTTTCGTTAATTTTATATATCTGTTTGCTTTAACATGACAGAACGCATGTTTGCAAAGCAGCAGTACAAAATCTGTGTTGTTTAAAGATGTGAACACATGATTGCAAACGGGAATATCAAATTAATGAAACCCTGTTGTGATTTGAACGTCCGACTAGGAGGTAAGCAGGCAAGTAATGTATCCGTTAGACCAACATTTCGTTTCATAAATTCAGACAAAGATTTTAGTTTTATGAGTCATAGCTATTTCCCTAAAATACTGAGATGTTGCAATGAACATGACTTTTAAATATAGATCTTTTTTTATAGTCTAAAGTTGTTCCATGTATAACTAGTTGAAACCCACCCCATCGTGCGATTTCCAGCTGGTATGTATATGTATATACGGTTTTCATTATTCCATGTATGTTTTTTTACTATTATCTTCATCTTTGTTGTCAATAGCACAATATGCCAGTGTTTTCTGAGGTTCTATAATTGTCCACGGATGGGAAAGAACTATATATTCAAGAGTTTGTCGGAAGGGTCCCAGAAATATCATATTATATAAAAGCCATTGTCACTTTTAGAAACCGTCAACCAAAACTGTCAAAATAGGTTTCTTCAGTTTTCAAGTTGGTCTGGCTGGCTGGCTATGTATGTATTGCCGAATTGGTCCCTAGTTTGTGCAAGCTTGTTTTTTGAAAATTCAGAATTTTTAGTGATCCAACAAAAGATGAGAGAACTTATTCATTGATTACCCCTTTTTTTAATTGATCACCCCCAACACGGTAAGATGGTGGTCATGTGATGTTTTCTATTGAGTGACTAACCAGACCTGTTATATTTTTTATTAGTTTTTCTAGTTCCCCCTACATAGTTTTTTAGTGTGGGGTTCAGTTTGCAATGTAAGTTTATGCTAAATTTATCCCTAGTTTGTGTCCAACAGCATCCATGATTGTTTCTTGAAAATTCAAACTTTTTAATGATCATGACCCAACAAAAAGCGAGGGAAGTAATTCATTCATTGATGCCCCGCTTTTCAAATTTTTTTAATTGATCACCCCCAACTCGGTATGCAGCCGACTAAGCAGACCTGTGTTACACTTAGAATTACTTTTAAAATGTGTAGTTTGGTTGGAATCAACAGACTTGAAAACAGGTAAAAAAAAAAATTCTCATTGATCACCCCCAACACGGCATGCTGCCAAAACATAATATAATAAGTTGGTAACATGATGGTTTCTAATGAGTGACTAACTAGACCTGTTTTATTTGTTTGATGAATAATGAAAACACTTCCTCTAAGAACATCGGAAAACAGTGAAGTGTTGTGTTAAAAACAACAAACGTGAAAGATAATGGTCCGAAAAAAAGAAATGCAATCAGAAAAACAAGACTAGCATTCCAATGCAAATTATGAATCATTGCCACATATACATGCTTCTTTTTATCTTGTGAATTAAACAGTGGCAGTGGGCAGTATTTATTACCTTAGCATGTTTCAACTATATACATTTCTTTGACTTCCTTTTGAAAACAGACGTTGGTCACGTGACAGTTTCTATTGAGCGACTAACCAGACCTGTTTTATAAATCAATCTTTATTATTATTTGGATGAAGTATTTAACACACCACTTTTTTTATCAAATGAGGGTGTGAGTTCGATTCTCACTGAAGGCTTACTCTTTATTTCTGATTGCGCTGTTATTTGTTGCCATAGAAACAGTGGCCCAAATTAATAAGTTGTAGAAAAACAACTAAAGTGATGAAGGTAAAAAACTAGTCAAATTTGATAAAAAAAATGGTGTGTTAAATACTTCAGTCAAATAATAATAAAGATTGATTTATAAAAAAAAGACTACTAGGTCTCATATGTAAACCAACATAAATATGGCGAAGAGAGTCCGTTGTAGGGAATGAGTTTATAAGTGTGAATCAGCTTCTGCTGGAATAACAGTGCAATCGGAAATATATAGTAAGCCTTTAGTGAGAATCGAACTCATCCCCTCATTGCCGAAGGGAGTCTAGTTTACGCCTAGCTGCTTTTAACACTCGGCCATAAAGATTTCATGGATGAGTGTTAAAAGCAGCTAGGCGTAAACTAGACTCCCTCCGGCAATGAGGGCATGAGTTCGATGTTATTCCAGACCTGTTTTGTTTGGTCGTTGAATAATGAAAACACTTCCCCTAAGAACAGTGAAGTTCAGATCTTTCTGACAATCTCTGTTTAAAACAATAAACGTGAAAGATAATCATAAAAATAATTACAGATCTGAAGAAGATATCAACCTGAAGAAGATTTATCATGAAAGTCTAATACCATCAGTGGTTACTGTTGGATTTGCTATTAAATAAGTAGCCTTTTGTTAATTTATACAGGAAAACCCCTCCGTATGCTACTTTATTCAGTGCAAAATTCAGTTACTGCTATTTTGAAAACTGCAAACATTTCCTGTTTTACAGGTGTAAAGTTACTGTGAGATCTTCCTGAAAATTTCTGGAAAACTTGAGATCAGTTACTGCGAATATAAAGCCGGCCATTGAAAGCATTAAACTTCTGTGGCAAGAGGTTACTTCCAGCAATATGCGAGCAGTTAGGAAATATCTTTTGCCCCATTGTGCAAATTATTTTCTTGGCTTCAGTCCCACGGACAAAATAATTGAAGCAGTAATTGCTAATCAGAAGTAACATAGGTTTTGACATGGATACAGAAAATGTGCAAGAGTTGCTAGATTCGCATGTAGAAGAATTAAGCGGAAACGATTTTCTTTCCACTAAATGAGCAACATTGGAAGAAGGTGAAGACAAGGAGGATGAAACAGCTGAAAATACAGCTAAGGAAATCATTATAAAAGAACAGATCTGGTTAGTAACTCAATAGAAACCATCACATGACCAACAATGCTGTGTAGGGGGGGGGTGATCAATTAACAAATTGGAAATGGGGTGATCAATGAATAAGTTACTTCTCTCCCCCTTTTGTTAGGCCATGATTACTAAAAAAGTTTGAACTTTCAAAAAAGCAAGCGTGAATGCTGCCAGACACAAACTAAGAGACCACTTTAGCATAAACTTACATTGTAAATTTAGCCCCATTAAAAAACTGGGGTGGGGTTAAAAAAAAAAAGTAGACATAAGGAGTAAATATTTTTTAATTTTCAGTCCTCAGCTCCATTGGTGATGTGTAATAGCCAGCCAGCCAACCGGTGATAGTTTTTGGTGATAGTTTTTGGTTTCTAACTTGAAGAAGGATTTGAACTTGTGGAAGACGCCAAGCATGGTTATTTAAATGTAGATCCTAACATGGTAAAAAGCATCTAAGACCACATTTGGTAAAAGCAATGACTAGCTATTGGAAATTGTATAATGAGAAAAAACAAAAATCTATACAGACAATATTGGACAAGTATTTTTCTAAGAAATAGTTATGATGTAATTATGAAATAAATGAAAACTAGCATTCCAGGGGAAATTATGAATCACTGCTGTTTTGGGGGTGATCAATTAAAAAGTTGGAAAAAAGGGGTGATCAATGAATAAGTTACTTATCTCGCCATTTCCATCCCTATTTATATCATCCTTTATCTTACAATTCAAAACATTCGTAATAAAAGGTTCAATAATAGGGAAACCATAATTTTCATGCTTTTACTGAATTTGTGACCACTGAAGAGCACCTTACCAATGTGCTTAAGGAGTAAAGCAGGCATGGGCAACCCTTTTCGAGCAGTGGGCCATATGAGATATTGCTAATCATAAACCGGGCCACAAATTCACTGTCAGAATCATTTTTAGAATGTTAGGAACCTTTTTTGCTAACAATATAGCTTGCATGCACCCTTTCGCTGAGCTCTGTTTGCCTTTTAGAAAGTATTTAGGCTACCAATCTGTTTCTTTAGTGTTTCAATTTTAAGCTTTCTGATATCTCCTTTAAATTTATCAAACCCGGAATGTTTAGTTGTGTAATGACGCTTAATGTTAGTTTCTTTATATGCGGAATGGGATTCAGAACATATTAGACACATTGGTCTGTCAACAAAGAAGTAATCATTTGTTCACTTATCCTGGAATTTTCTCATTTCTTCAAAAAGGTTCCCTTTTTCTTAGATGAAATTTTAATAAAACGTTATTTTCCTCATGGAATTAAGCATGCCATTCAGAAAGTCAAGAGGGCTGCATGCGGCCCGGGGGCCGCAGTGTGCCCACAGCTGGCGTAAAGTATACAACGGTTGCATAATACCAGCCATGACTTATAGATGCGAAACATGGAAATTAACAAAACAAGCTGGTCACCAACTTAGAATAGCACAGAGAGCCATGGAAAGAGCAATGCTAGGGATAACTAATAGATAGAAAAAGATCAACATGGATAAGAGAGAGGACTAGAGTGAAGGATATTATACAACTAATTAAGCAGCAAAAGTAGAGATGGGCTGGCCACCTAGCAAGAAGAGATGACAATAGATAAGGGAAAATACTAACTGATTGGTGCCCATGGGATAGTAAACGCAGTAGGAAAAGACCAGACACGAGATGGAGGGATGAGATAGAAAAGTTTGCCGGTAAGACTTGGCAGCGGTTAGCACAAGATAGGTCGTCATGGAAGGAGATGGGAAAGGCATTTGTCCAGAAGTGGATTTATAACGGCTGATGATGATGATGATGATGATGAAATCTAAAGAATCTTATAGAGATTATCATTAGAGGATCGTTGAAAAAAGGTTATAGCTTCAAATGGGTCATATTTTCATTAAATATTTACTTTTTGTCATATGTAACACCGTAAAAGATCTGTTTAACCTTTCCAAGTTTGTCCATAATAAATAAGCTATGACCTCTCGGTTATGGGGCCCGGCTCTCTTTCTGAACCAGAACTTTAACAGATATTCCTGCTTGCTTCCAGACAGCTGACACTTAGTGTTTTCCTGCAATGTTCTCGTTTACTGGAACAGAACACCATGCCAAACACGTTTGAGGATGGGTAGGAAGGAAAGACAGCTAGTTATATACACACAACCTGCCCAGAGTACCTTTACTCTAGAGAGCTGTCCTCTCCAACGAGCCCATCCAGCAAGTACTCAAATAACAGATCTATCCAAGCAGGAAAATTGAAGAGGGAGCCAACAGTTCTCGGGAAGGAAACACGAGAGCGTAAAGGAGAAAACAAGCATTGAATGAGATATTTGAGACTTCGACACTGAAGATTTACAGTTGTGAGTATACGGGAATGGTACTGTTGAGATGTATTAGATTGTTACATATTGTAGTAGCTAACCAAACGAATAAAGATGAGCTGCAATTGAAAGTAAACGCTCTGCTCGATCTGAGGTTTTTATTAAACTGAAAAAGTACATTAGAACGTAATAACATTATGGTTTTAAAGTGAGCATCGCTAGATCTCAAAATGAGGCCATGAGTGGTGCTTAAACAAAATAGTACCTCGAGTACAAAATACCAGATCCCGTATTGTCTTAAGATAATAGAAAAGTTTAAATGAAATGCTCCATGACAGTTCCACACCTCTCATCCGACTGTGTCTGAGCTTAGAGAATTGGGATGTGAAGATCCATAATAAAAGGTTCAATAATAGGGAAGCCACAATTCGTGCTTTTAATGAATTTCTGACCAAAAGAATTTTAAAAAGATGGCATTAGTATCGTTGGAAAAAGTTTATTGCTTCAAATGGGTCATATTTTTATTAAATATATACTTTTTTTTTTGTTTATCATCATTCATCATACGAATAAAAAAAAAAATGACATTTCATATATAACAACGAACATAGATGATGTATTAGGTTTACCTCCCTCCAATAAAATATTAATACGAGAGGCGTAGCAGGGGTTCTCAACGCCCGGGGGCAAAAATAATTTAGCACCCCCTTAAAATGTTTTGATTATTTTGTGACTCATTATCCACTTAATGACAATAAGATGGACAATTAAATATCACCTTACATAGGCCTAAAATAAAGTCACGCTATAACATTTAATTAGTATAAATTGAATTAAAATATTACTTATTTTATTAACACTTAACATCCTGTTGAAAATTTTCTAAGTCCAAAACCCAGTCTTCTAATGATTGAGCAGAAAATGGCTAAAAATGGGTTTGTTTATTCAAATGTTTATAGGGTCTTTACTTGTGGACAGATTGTTGTGAAAATTGGCAGTATTGCAAGAAAGACTTGTGCGTTTTAGGATTTTCGGCCATGTTTGTTTACGTGCGACCTCACACTCTTTAGGACTTCAAGAGTTAAGATTAATTAAGTTTGATTAGTTAAAATAGCTGGCTGTAAATTAATAATGAAAGTTAACTCTTAACATCCTGTTGAAAATTTTCTAAGTCCAAAACCCAGTCCTGTAATGATTGAGCAGAAAATGGCTAAAAATGGGTTTGTTTATTCAAATGTTTATAGGGTCTTTACTTGTGGACAGATTGTTGTGAAAATTGACAGTATTGCAGGAAAGACTTGTGTGGCCCTGTGCGTTTTAGGACTTTCGGCCATGCTCTTAGGACTTCAAGAGTTAAACAAATTTTTTTCTATGACTTTTTTGCCTACCCAGAAAACCAAAGTTGTGACTTTTCTTCCTATTACGCTTTTTAGGTAGCTCAGGGTAACGCTACATCATGACTTTTATTCAGGGATTCTTTTTTAAATATATTGTAGATTTTGCACCCCTTCACACTTGCACCTGGGGAAACTGCCTCCCACCTCTTGCTACACTACTGGTTAATACGAAGAAAGCAAGGAGAAAGGTGCAGGTTTAGGAAAACCTGAAAAGAGAAATTCAATTTTTGTTTAAATAGAACAAAATGGTGGCAATTAAAAACCTAAACGAGTAGAAGGACGAACAGTACGTCCAGATCTTCTCAACACTGGATCAGGAGTTGGAGTTGTGTCGCGTGATTCCTCAGGTGAGGCAGGATGGTCGCGCACGCACGCACACACACACAGGAGCCACAGGGTAATAAGAAGATTGACTGATTATCCGGCTCACCGCTCACAGGTCTCCCTGTAGGAGCCGGATATTTCGGGGGAAACAGACATAGACATAGGCATAGTGAGGATTTTGAATACTAAGATGAAGGATGATATAAACAGTAAATATTTACTCAAAATATGACCCATTTATTCGTAACAGTCTGTATATGTTGAATTTGGTTCCACCTAACTACCCATATACCTACATAGTGCAGTACTTAACACTTTCTACATTCCTCACAAGTCACAAGTTCCCTTACTACCCAGTGATTCATTGATATTTCATACCAATGATATACAGAACACGTTTGGTATTTTTATGAGACAGCTTTCTCTATAGAATATATTTTAAGAATCTAGGTTTCATACACTCCTCTATTCTGTTCTTGCCCATAATTTATTGGAATGAAAAATTGTGTTTCAAACCAATAGGATCATGTATGGATTCATGGGTAGTATGGTAACATGTGAAAGTGTGAGCAGTGTGTTTTGGTGAAACTTGTATAGTGACTTCGTCCTCGGGAGGAAAATCGTGAACTTGGACAATCAAAAAGGATGATTCGAAAAACTTGTTTGTAAAAATATGAGACATTTTTATTTCATAGCATACAGTTTGTCGGCCGGAGAATGAAGAGTGCCGAGAGACTGTTCCCAACAGGGGAACCCGGCCTTGTGCCTTTCCAGCCCTAGGCGGTCTGCCTGGGTCCTCTGTCTGGGTCTGAGTTGTTCTCCATCCCATAGCTTCCTTTATCAGGTTTGAACGCCCACACTGGTGTTGTTTCCAGTTTCCATATCCTGTTGTTTGGACACCTACGCATATGCTAAGGTGAACGGATCACTTCCACTTCTGCACAGATGTTGACCTGGAAATGACCTTCTCGTGGTAGTATATCATAACAAAACGTATTAGGTTGTTTCATATGATGAAGAATGATATAAACAAAAAAAACGGTAAATATTTAATCAAAATATGAAACATTTGAAGCAATAACCTTTTTCCAATGATCCTCTAATAATATCTCTATAAAATTCTTCCGGTTTAGTGGTCACAAATTCAGTAAAAGCACAAATCCTGGCTTCTCTATTATTGATTATATTATAGATAAAGTTCAAAATGCTTGAAAAGATAATCTGTAGGAGAAATGTCAGGTGAATATGGAGGATGCTGCAAGACTTTATATCCTAATTCTCTAAGCTTAGACACAGTCAGCTGAGAAGTGTGGTGTGTGACACAGTCAGCTGAGAAGTGTGGTGTGTGGCACTGTCATGGAGCATTTCATTCAGTTTACCTGGGAACCATTTTTCCAACTTTTTAACCTTTCCGATTGCCTTGAGATGATGTGATATCGTTGCTGTTGAAGACCTTAAGTGCTTGAACTATTGTACAGCGCTGTGGAGTCGGACACAAAACATCTGACTCCGACTCCTCAATTTCTGGTGCCTCTGACTCCGACATTTCTGGTGCCTCCAACTCCGACTCCTTTGGCTAAAATTGGATAGATTTTTCATTTCCAGCTATGTTATTTAATTATACTTTTTAATAAAAAATATACTTTCTTTAACATTTAATACTATGTTTAAGTACCATTTACATCCGTATAACCAAGGGTTGCACATTTTCAAAAATAGAATAAAGAATCTATAAGACTTCCGTTTTCTCAGGAAATTTGTCAGTTTTGAAAAGTTAATTCTTTAGGTTTTTGCAGATGGTTTATTTACATTCGGACAGGCATTCCACAAGAAGTAGCTCAAAAACCGAGATATTGGCTGGGTTTTCAAGTAGTAATGTTACGATTTACATTTACTTGTGAGAAAAATTTTACTGACTGGAGTCGGAGTCTGTAAAAATATACTGACTCCGACTCCAGTAACCCAAAATTTCCACAACGCTGACTCCAAAGCCCTGCTATTGTGCATGGGTCATTGGCCACTGCTGTCAATAATTGTTCATTAAGAACAGGCTTGGGCTTCCCTCAAGGTTCAATATTGGTATCTATATTCCCAGACTTAAATCTATTGAACCAATGCTGAACAGTTCACACTGTAGTGGTGTTCACTGCAAATGCTTGAACAGCATTATGTCCT
This sequence comes from Architeuthis dux, assembly GCA_006491835.1. Taxonomy (NCBI): domain Eukaryota; kingdom Metazoa; phylum Mollusca; class Cephalopoda; order Oegopsida; family Architeuthidae; genus Architeuthis; species Architeuthis dux. The sequence continues at coordinate 3,651,011 of VCCN01003477.1, read as the reverse complement.
AATTTGAAATTATACTAGATTAGAAAGCACACAGAGAGGGCATACCTCTGTTAACGCCACTAGAAAATCTGAATGGAATTCATTGAGAACTTTTGGAGATATCTTGCAGACAGGAAAATAAAATTGGTGATATTATGTTTTGATAACGACGACATAGGGGAGGTAATTGTGCATGGATCCGCTCCAAAACTTAACTTTTGGAGATATCTTGCACACAGGAAAAAATACTAACCAACCAACAAACTAATTGATTGATTGTTTGTTTTGTTTAACGGCACATCGACCCTTGGTGGGTCATTTAGTGTCAAATTCAGTTTCTTTTTGAATACACAATTTATGTTGACAGATTATTGTGGACACATTATAGTAGGCAAATTAATGTAGGCACATTTTTGTGGACAGTTTGTTGTCAAGGTATGTATATCGAATCTGTTTTTTATATTTTTGAGTATAGTTTCAAAGGTCTTGTGACTTTGGTGAAATGTTATTTCTTTTTTAAATAAAGTCTTGCGACTTTGGTACAAGGTTATTTTTCTTTTTAAATAGCGGCTTGCGACTTGTGGGCTCCAAATTTCATTGGTATTTCCGAGAAGCCATTTTTAAGTAATCATTACTCAGGACCTAGCCAACTTTGTGTGCTCTAGCAAGGAAGAAAGTGATGTCAATGCACTACAAAATGTTACAATCTGGATCTTTCTAGCTGTTCTAGATCCCGAGATATAAGGTCTGGAAAATGACCTGAATTAAAAAAGGGCAAAATGCACCATTTTTAAAGGCAGAAATGAACCTGTAGAACAAGCTGCACAATTTTCTACCAAAAGCCACTGAAAAGATCAATGTTTAAAATACTCGAGGCTAGATTTTCAAGTTGGTGGCTTGATTATTTCATGTTCTAATCAGTGGTTGAAATGGGGGGGGGGTATGCATATCAAGTGGGGACCACTGTTCCACTTGACATGGAATGACCCTGATAGTCTATTTACATTGAATCTGCAAAAAATACTTGAGTAGGAGTTGACCACGGTACGATGAAGACGGGTGACTGAAGATGTGATGGGGGGGGGGCGAGTGGTAGATGTAGGAAATAGTAATTCCCTTTGATCTTCTCATTTTATCGGGCAGTTTCTAAAAACTGCAAAAGAAATCGAATTACTAAAAACACCTATTTTTCACAAAGCCTCGTTATCTTTCAAGATGACCCATCTTCCCATTTTCAGCTGTGACCCGAAGAACCAAAGACTGAAGTCTCGTCAAATGCCAGAGTTTCCACAACAGTATCTTGGCGGTGCACCGCACGGATGCATCATGGTACAGAATGAACTGTCCATATTTTTCACTGACCAAAATGATGTGAAAGCAATGCATTTCAATGATGATTTCTGGCTGGCCAAAGTTGCACGACTTCTGTTTTTGAGCATTTGAATCGGCTCAACTTGTCACTTCAAGGTAAAGTAGCTGACATCTTCGATGTCCTTGGGAAAAATAGAAACCATGAAAATGAAGATCACCAAATAGTATAGTAAAATTCAGAAAGGAAATTTCTCCAATAAAACAAAAAACACCTATTTTTCACATTGCCTCGTTATATTTCGAGATGACCCATCTTCCTATTTTCAGCAATGACCAGAAGAACCAACGATTGAAGTGTCGGAGTTTTCACAATGGTATCTTGGCGGTACATCATGGTACATATGATGTAAAAAAAAAATTTTTTTAAAAGATATTTTACGTGTAACAACTAAAAGCAGCTCAAAACCAGGAAACAAACTTCTGTTTGAATTCAAGACCCAGAGTAAAGATAATGTATCAGCACACCCAAACAGATCCACAGTTAGGTAAATAGATAAGATAAATAACTAGAGGAAATATTAGGTTTAGTGATGCAGTAGCAATAAAATATTTAGTGATCTATTTTGCAATCAGTTAGAAAGCTGGTTCGGTAAGTGATTTATCATAACTCATATGATTAACAAATCATGTTGTATGGGAATCTGTGGTAAGCTGATAATTTATCTTTTCATCTCATAGGTCAGAGTACTATCAAGCGAGAAAAAAAAAAGGTTTTGATCTAATCTAAAAATCAGGCATTTTTTTCCTAAAGTTCATTAAGTATAAATGAACATGATACAACTGGTTTCTTTAACATTAAACATATAAGCTGTAAGGGCAGCTACCATGGCTTGATGGTTAGCTAGCTTGTCTCTCAAGAGTATCTAGCAGTGTAACAAGTCTATTTATTGACCTCCCTATGAGGCCAAATTAGACACAAAGTCAGATAAAATTGTCTAGTTCACTCATATATGTTCTTGTTACATACGATGCATTTTGGAGGCATGTAATACTTGTCAGTTTAGCGATCACTAGGTCATGAGTTCAAATCATGGTATGGGAATGAGGATTTTACATATCAGTTTGCTCCCCTATTTTTGGTAGGCATTGTTCTTGTTACATAGGAAACTAAAGTCAAGTTCGACAAAGGAGACTGATCGGATTTGAGTGGAATGAAATGAAAGAACTAAGAGATCGGGGAAAATGAAGAGTACATTTGAAGGTTAGATTTGATATTCTGCCGAGAGAGTAAAGCCACGGGAGAGCGTCTGTTCTTGTTACATAGGAAAATAAAGTCAACTGACTTTGTCCTGGAATTTGACAAAACAGCTTACAAGTCATTTATCTCACTCAGTGCCATAAGACTTTTAGAAATCGAGTCAGATAATGTTATTTATATAACCAACAGCATTTGCAATCAATCTTTATTATTATTGGATGAAGTATTGTAACAAACCACTTTTTATTAAATTTGACTAGTTTTTATCTTCATTATAATTTTAGTTGTTTTTATACAACTTATTAATTCAGGCCACTTATTATTGGATGAAGTATTGTAACAAACCACTTTTTATTAAATTTGACTAGTTTTTACCTTCATCCTAATTTTAGTTGTTTTTATACAACTTATTAATTCAGGCCACTGTTTCTATGGCAACGAATAACAGCGCAATCAGAAATAAAGAGTAATCCTTCGGTGAGAATCGAACTCACACACTCATTGCCAGAGGGAGACTAGTTTAAGCCTAGCTGCCTTTTACCAATCGGCCAAAAATATTTCATGGATTAGCAGAAGCTGATTTATATTTATAAACTCACTCCCTACAAACGACTCTCTGCGCCATATTTATGTTGTTTTACATATGAGACCTAGTAGTCTTTTATAAATCAATCTTTATTATTATTGGATGAAGTATTGTAACACCACTTTTTGTTAAATTTGACTAGTTTTTACCTTCATCCTAATTTTAGTTGTTTTTATACAACTTACTAATTCGGGCCACTGTTTCTATAGCAACAAATAACAGCGCAATCGGAAATGAAGAGTAAGCCTTCAGTGAAAATGAAACTCACACCCTGATAGCCAGAGGGAGACTAGTTTACGCCTAGCTGCCTTTTTACCAATCGGCCAAGAAGACTTCATGAATTAGCAGAAGCTGATTCACACTTATAAACTCATTCCCTACAACTGACTCTATGAAAGTAAAAACTAGTCAAATTTGCAATGTTTTGTTAAAGTTTATAGACTGCTTACATGAACTTTTGTACAAACTAATCTGCACGACAGGTAAACAACATTTTCTATTATAATCTGAACAGGTCACGTCAGACTGAGACACACATTCTTTGCACTGATTTGTTGTGAAAGCCTCAAGCACAAGTGAACAATATTTTTGTTGCAAATGTACAGAATGTGGCACAAAGACCAAGGAGGGGTTTGGGAAAAAGGTTGGTCTGGATCCTTTCATGACCCACGCACATAGCATTGTTCCTAAAAGAATTCAACCGACACATTCTTTCTCAATCAATAACACAGTATCTTCTCTAGGGATTTAAACTCTCTTCCCGTGACAACATATACAATTTCAATGGGAATGAGATATATATATATAATTTCAATGCAAGTGAACAATGCAAAAATATGTGTGCCAGTGTAGAACAATGCAGTTGTGGATTGTCAAATTGACACAACCAACATTTTGAAATGAATACAGAGAATTTTATTATTTTTTTAAAATCTGCATTAACATTTTTGATTTTAGGATTGCCTAGACAGACAAACAAGAATTATTTTGTTTTTGTTTTTTTCTTAATGTAGACGAAAAAAGGTAAAAAAAATAGCATCCTAAGGGAAATTATGAATCACCACCACCACCAATATGCTGTGTTGGGAGTGATCAATTAAAAAGTTGG
>VCCN01003477.1:3493628-3504646 GCA_006491835.1 Architeuthis dux | reverse complement strand
TTTCTTTCTTTCTTTCTTTCTTTTCTTTCTTTCTTTCTTTCTGTCACGTCTTCCTTATTCATCATTCCTTGTTCTCTCTCTCTCTGTTTCTTTTTCTCTTTGTTTTTCTCTGTCTTTCCTTTTCATTCTTTTCGTCAGTTCTTTCTTTCTTTCTTTCTTTTCAACCCTTATTTCTTATTCTTTCACAATGCGCTGTTTCTTTCTTTTACACTCCTTCACTCTTTCTGTGTTGCTGCTCTTTATTGTTACAATTCTTTCTCACTATATAAACTCCTTCTTCTTCTTCGTTTCTTTTTCTTCTTCTTCTTCTTCTTCTTCTTCTTCTTCTCTCTTGTCTTATTATTATAGTCTTCTTCTTCTTCGTCTTCTTCTTCTTCTTCTTCTTCTTCTTCTTCTTCTTCTTCTTCTTCTTCACACTCGTCTTATTATTATTAGTCTTCTTCTTCTTCCTTTTCTTTTTTTCATAACCCACTTCAACTAACCCAATTACAGTCCCTATCGTATCATCCCTGTCATCATCCTCCTTTGATTACAGACTGTATACGCGTTTGTCTCGAAATAACAATGGCGGAAAAAAAGAACGCTTCCCCCCCTCTCTCTCTCTCTCTTTCTATCGTTCACTCCCTCTCATGTATTTATACACACCTGAATACATATCTCTATTCCTTCAATCCCAAACATATTTACAATAAGCATTTAATGATAGACAATATTCCTTTAAGCACATCAAACATACAATACCTGATGTCCATAATGTCTATTTTATTACACTCTTTAAAACAAAAATAGATAGGACACCTCGTATAAGAGTGCCTTCCGTAGAGCTGGAGAGTTCGATCGTCAGTGGGTGCTCCACTACTGTGGTCTTGTGTCAGACAAAGCTAAACTAGTGACTCACTGTTTTTTTATTGGCATTTTCTCTGAACTTATCTATCTCTAACACTGTCTCCCAAGCTGTCCACCAGGTAGAGCAATTTGGCTCTGCTGAGACTGCCTGTACAATAACAGGCTTTCTGGAAATGGCCCCAAATTGACGTCTGGATTCCAGCTGATGAGTGTGGATGACTAGCGGATGCCACCTGTATGCAACAGTTGATGATGTTTGCCCTTTGTAGTGGAAGATGTCCATGGCTTCAGTTTTGAGTGGTGCAGCAGATGTGGCGAGTTCGGGGTGACTGACGAGGCTGATCCGGTCTCCCCAACATATAAGACACATAATTACAGATGCTGTAGATGTAGTAAGGACAGCTTTGTTGATATTAAAAGTGTTTTGACTATATTGAAGGTCAAAACACTTTTAATATCAACAAATTATTTAGCTATCAGTATAATAAAGTATGTCATCACTTTCAGACAACATTTACTTTGAAACAATAACCTACATCTACTAAAATAGGATACATACACATTCCACACTAATTATAACCTATTTGGTCTATCAACTGAACCAAATATTTGGTATATTCCACTTAACCAAATATAATATTAACAACATTTAAAACAGATTTTAATACCAACGAAACTCAAAAATAAATATTAACATTCACATTAATTAAAACACACTTATTTCTAACATAAAGCCAGCAGCCTGTATGATAATATCGCATCCCTAAATTTCCCTGCTGACACTCCTTTGAAATCCAACCCAATCATCCTTGCCCCCGCCCCCAATCAACAACCTCCCATATCTTTTTTCGAACAACCATACAAAGTTGGCCCCATGGTCTACCATGGCCAGTTCCCCCGGGGACGTTGACTCACTAATTTCTACAGTTTCCACCAGCAGCTGCCTGACCCCTTACTACCAAGATCTAATACCCACACTTCCAAAACTGCCCATATATATACAAGATCCCTTACTACCAAGATCTAATACCCACACTACCAAAAACTGGAATATATATAGAACTTTTTGCATCATCCATTTATTCCCTGATGATGTTCTCTTAAAGAACGAAACGTTGGAATAGTCTATGAAGCTTTTATAGCTTCCACTACTAACGATGTTACTAAGAAAAACAAATGTTACTTACTTCTCGGAGCATCGATGTGACCACCTGTTCGTCAATGTAGTATGTGTCTTACAAGCCTCATTTCTCATCTTTTACCGCCGTTACCTCTTTCTAAAATTCTTATAATCAGTTTTCCAACTTTTCTAACGACGCACATCTTCCTTAGAAGGAAATATATATATCAATTTTACAAAGAGGAAGAAATAATTTCCCAGGCTACTACTACTAGAAAACGGTACTCAGAAAGGCAATATGTTTTACACTCAAATTACAAGTGTATTTAACTCAGAAGATCATCAGTTGCTTACCAAGGCAAACGGTTTCGGGCTAATTTAAAAGGAACTTTTTTTACCGTTTAAATGCCATGGCACCCCAACAGTTTCGATTAAAAACCATCTGTTAAAACAGGTCGTGTCTGCCTTCTTTTATTCTCTGGAATTCGGATATCAAATGTTACCATTATTCCATACATTTTTTGGACTATCTTCTTCATTTTTGTTGTTAGCGGAATGTTTCTCTGATGTTGTGAGATGAAATATTTTCCTTATTTTATATGTCTGATATTGTGAGATAAAGTATTTTCCTTATTCCATATATCTGATATTGTAAGATGAAATATTTTCCTTATTCCATATATCTGATATTGTAAGATGAAGTATTTTCCTTATTCCATATGTCTGATGTTCTGAGATGAAGTATTTTTCTTATTCTATATGTCTGATGTTCTGAGATGAAGTATTTTCCTTATTCCATATATTTTTAGGACTATTGTCTTTATCTTTGTCGTTTTTACTCTTTAACACAACGTTTCACTCTTTCTTGAAGTTCTGAGATGAAGTATATTCAATATTCCATATATTTCTATAAATGTTGTCTCCATCTTTACTGCTTCGCTCGATATATTCGAATTGTCCAGGCGATACAGTGGAAAGCAAAAGTGTTCGACCCCTTGGAAATTTCCATATTTTCTTGCACTACAACCTGTAATCTAAATAGACTTTCTTTTAAATTATGCCACAAAATAGTCGAAATTGGTCGGTGAAACTTTTGAAAAATCTTGTTTTAAAGATTTTTAAAGAATAAGAAACTGAAAAGTGGTCCGTGCATAAGTATTCGATCCCTTTGCTATAAAACCGCTAAATAAGATCAGATTCAACAAATAATCTTCCCAAGTCATATAATTAGTTAAATAAAGTACACCTGTATGTCACATGATCAGTCACATGATCTCAATATATATATACACCTGCTTTGAAAGGCTCAAGAGTCTGCAACACTACTAAGCAATCGATATCAAGACCAAGGAACTCTCCAAACAGGTCAGGGACAACGTTGTGTAGAAGCATAGATCAGGGTTGGGTCATAGAAAATAATCCCAAACTTTGAATATCCCATGGAGCACTATTAAATCCATTATTACAAAATGGAAAGACTATGGCACCACAACAAAGCTGCCAAAAGAGAGCCGCTCACCAAAACCCACTGACCCAGTAAGGAGGTCATTAACCAGAGAGGCAATACAGAGACCAAAGATAACCCTAAATGAGCTGGAAAGTTCCACTGTGGAGATTAGTGTACCTGTGTTAAACTACAGTTGCAAGTATTCGACCCCCTTGTCATTTTTCCTATTTTTTCCAACTTGGATTTTTAAAAGATTTTTAAAAAGATTTATGTCGTGGACCTACACGATATAATCCAAATTGGTGAAGGGAATTGTTTTAAACAAAAACTTGTTTTAAAAGATTTTAAAGAATAAAACATCTGAAACGCATGAGTATTCAACCCGTAGACTATTTCCTTGTTCCTTTTCTGATTAATCATTCCAAACTTGATTTGATGACATTTATCCACCAGGTCCACGACATAACATTTTTAACAAATCCATTTTCAATATCGGTTGTAATGCAACAAAATAGGCGTAGTGTAGAGATCAGTCTCCACCTTAGGAGGATTAACGGGATCGCCACACGAGGCTCTCCACGTGATCCCCCCAGCTGCTTACGGCACCTGGTATTCCCAGATGGTCACCATCTAGGTACTGACCAGGCTCGACGTTGCTTAAAATCCATGACCGTACGAGAACCGGTGTGTCCAATTCGATTTAACCGGAAAACTCAAAAGAACGTCTGGTTAGTCGCCCAATAGAAACCCTCACAGCAGCATGTCGCGTTGGGGATGATCAATTAAAAAATTGGAAAAAAGTTACTTCTCTCTTATTTTGTTTGGTAGTGATCACTAAAAGTCTGAATTTAAAAAACAAACAAGCAAGCGGGCACAAATTAAGGGATCAATTTAGCATAAACTTACACTGCAAACTGAACCACTGCTCTAAAAAAACAAAAATAAATGTTTGTTCTAGGCATAATAATAAGTAAATGTTGAGATTGGCAGCCCTCTAGCTCCATTGGTAGGCCATGTATGCGTGATACATATAGGGGGGGAGGAGGAAACACCGACACAGTTCGATACAATAAGTCAAACGGCACGTCAATGTTGCAGCACCGGAACGATACCTTCAAGGGACACTTCCTCGCTTATCACCGGTAAGCTATCACCACTCTCACGAAATCCGAGCCGCTATAACGTAATTCACAGTACAACTCTAAGTACAACTCCAACGTGGATTCGGTTGGCAAGCCTAGAACGGACTGACGAATTGTCGCCTCCTGGCCTTTTATAGCCAAAAGCTTGTCACATCCGGATTGCTAACGCTCCACATACGGGTCACTGACGCTCCACCTCGTCTACATCTGCCGACGACTCTTCGCCACACACACATACATAGCAAGCCAGCTGGACCAACTCAAACACTGAAGAAACCTATGTTGACAGTTTTGGTGACAGTTTTGGTTGACGGTTTCTAATAGATAGCTAGCCAGCCAGAATCACTTAAATACTGAAGAAACCTATTTTGACAGTTTTGGTGACAGTTTTGGTTGACAGTTTCTAACAGACGTACAGTTTAATCCCCCCTTCCTCTTTCTCACATTTCCCAACCCCAACCGCCGCAGGGTGAGATCTCAATTACCTGCGTCTTACGTTGGGCGATCTCTTGTTTTTAACACAACGTTTCGGCCGATATATTCTCAGGCCTTTCTGGATTTTTAGGTTTATTTTAGATTTCAGGTATTATTTGGTATGCTTTGGCAGTGATGTAATTATTTTCGTGTGCAATCTTAGTCATCGCCTGCTTCTGACCATAGTGTGCGACTGCTCTGTCCCCCCCCCGGGGGGGGGGTCAGTTTGACCAAAGAACTCCAAAGAACAGACGGACGGTCTTGTCTCCTGCTTTCTCTTTTTCGCATTACACTAACCCTAACCTAAGCACGGAGTGATCGCATTACTGTCCTTCAACCTTTTACGTTGGCAGATTGCTTGTTTTTAACACAACGTTTCGGCCGATATATTGTTAGGCCTCTCTGGATTTTTAGGTTTTAGGTGTTATTTGGTACTAGTTTACCCTTGCCGTAAAAAAATGAAGTAATTTTGCAACAGCAATTACGTACAGGATCAGAATATAAAGAGAAGGTGTGAAGCTATTTCAATTGAAAAACTGTCATAGAATACACATATTATTGTGTACAATCATCTTTCTCTTACAAATAACGAAATAATGAAAGTCGTCTAAGGGTAACTCTTGCATGAAAATATGAAAGTGATTTCCTTTGCGTGACATGCGGACCAACCGAGCATCCAGCACTGTGTATTCTCGTATGTCAGATGATATTTGTAGGTCAATTTTGATCGATCTGTGCACGTTACCCAAATGAAATAGATATCAACAAATAATGCAATTATCATTGTGTGTCATCTTAGTCATTACCGACCCCTGACTATCGTGCGCCACTACCCTGCCTTGACCGGGGGCAAGTGTAACCAAAGAACCCTAAAGAACAGACGAGCGGTCTTATCTCCTTCTTCCACTTCCTCACATTACCCTAACCCTAACCTCAGCACGGAGAGATCTCATTACAGTCCCTCAATAACCTTACGCCTTACGTTGCGCTTGTTTTTAACACAACGTTTCGGCCGATACATTGTTAAGCTTTTCTGGATTTTCAGGTTTTAGATGTTATTTGGTTCTAGATTACCCTTGTCGTCAAAGGAATTATTTAATTGCAATTACGTAAAAGCACAGGATATAGAGAGGTGTGAAGCTAATTCATTTGAGAAATTGTCACAGAATTCAAATATTATTGTGTACAATCATCTTTCTCTTACAAATAACGAATAACAAAAGTCGTCTAAGGGAAGTAACTCTTGCATGAAAATATGAAAGTTATTTCCTTTCCGTGACATGCGGACCAACCGAGCAACCAACACTGTGTATTCTCGTATAAGTCATATGCTTTGGTAGGTTACTTTTGGTCGATCTGTGCACGTTACCCTACTGAGATAGATACCAACAAATGATGCAATTATCATTGTGTGTACCTGACTATTGTACATCACTAGCCTGCCCTGACCAGGATGCAGTGTGACCAAAAAACTCCAAAAAACATTACCCTAATCCTAACCTAAGCACGGAGAGATCCCATTACAGTCCCTCAATAACCTACGCCTTATTATTGTGTACAATCATCTTTCTCTTACAAATAACGCAATAACAAAAGTCGTCTAAGGGAAGTAACTCTTGCGTGAAAATATGAAAGCTATTTCTCTTGCGTGACGTGCAGACCAACCAAGTAACCAACACGCACTGTGTATTATATAAGTTAGATGATTTGGTAGGTTACTTTTGGTCGATCTGTGCCCATTACCGAAATGAGATAGATATCAACAACTGATGTAATTATCGCTTGTGTGCAATCTTAGTCATCGCCGGCCCCTGACTAGTGTGTGCCCCTGCCGCTTCCCCCTACGCTACTACCCTTGCCCAGGGGGCAGTGTGACCAAAGAACTCCAAAGAACAGACGGGCGGTCTTGTCTCCTCCTTCCTCTTTCTCACATTACCCTAACCCTAACCTTAGCACGGAGAGATCTCATTACAGTCCCCCAATTACCTGCGTCTTACGTTGGCCGAGCGCTAATTTCGGCATTTGGCGCAGTGGACATGGGGCGTGAGAGGACCTGAGTGGACAGGATGGTCAGCGTGCCAGCCCAATTCCTGCTAACACTAAATCTATTGCTTTGGATGTGATGACCCGAAATTGACAGAGGTAACCTATAAGATTATATTATAATTGAGTTAAGGCGTGCGTGATGGTGAACTCGCCGAATTGCGAAGTTCCTAACTTGGTGAGCCAGTAATGGAATTTGAATCGGGACTTGACGCCAAACTCGATGACGCCTCTTAAAGAGCCTGGAAATTGCAGGAAAAGTGACAACCAAAGAATCTCTTCTTCCTGATAGCCCGTGCCTTCTTTGTTACATATTGAACTAGAAGGCACTCGGAAGAGCGCATACGTATGCCAACGAAGCTGTATATATGAACTGATTTTTATTCAGATTTTAGTTGTGACTAAAATCTGAATGAAAATCAGTTCATATATAGCTTCGATGCAGTTGAAGAAAATTCCTGGATCTGCCCCAAAATTTAATCACTTCTTCCGTATTACCCACGCTGCCAAAAGATCTTATTGGAATTCGTTGAGAAATTTTGGAGATATTGTGTGGACAAACCGTCAGATGGACAGATAGGAACACAGACCAACAGACACGAGTAAGTACATGTGAGTGGCCGAGTATGATAAGTGCCCAACGAACCATTTTTAAAGTTGATATTTTCGTTATTTTTAGAGCAACAATACTTGGTTTTTCCCCCCATTCTGAAACTTCAACACTCTGCATTATGATTCATAGAGTGTTCAAGCTTCAAAATAAAAATCAAAAACAAACTAAGCATTGTAGCTCTAAAAATAACGAAAATATCAACTTTTAAATATGGTTCGTTGGGAACTGATCATTCGCGGTCATTCATATACCTCTTCAACTTCATTGGCAGAATAAATAATTATTAATTTATGTTCAAGCATAATTCCTGAAAGAAATGACCGGATTATTTACATATGGATCCATTATACAAATATATATTTTAGTATAAAAAACGAAACGCATAACTAAACTTTCATTTACGCAACACTTCTTGTTCGCTGATTTAAAAAAATAATTTTAAAACAATAAAGCAATAGAATTGGGTAAAAACGTTTTATTCATGAAAAATCAGAGATGCTTATATTTAGTGGAATTAGTTTCCGTCCTACTACAGAGACATCATCATCGGCGGCTTCAGCAGCAGTAGCAGTAGTAATGTAATGTGAATACACAGACACACTAGAGGCTTGATTTACTATTTTCTTTCTGTTTACTTTAGCGTGACAGAAACTAACAAACAAGCAGACATAAAAGTGGGCTTTTATATAATAAGATATAATATAACATTATATATTGTCGTTGAGTAAGGGCAAGCATGCTAGTCTGACAGACCATTCGATAGTTGAATGAGTTCTATCCTTATCGGGCGCACCACTGTCAAGGTTGATAATGGGTCCAACAGCCTTTCAATGTTACTATTGCCTGGGCAGTGAAGTAGTTATAGGAAAGTGGTTCATCTTTCTTCTCTATTAACCAGTGAGGCTTACAACATAATCTCCTTCCTTGTTAATGCGTTTACATTCTCATAAGAATAAATTGTGATTTTTCCACATTAATCACATAGATCGAACATTATACAGTGAACATTTCAGATCAAACTTTCATTTACCTCTGTGAACGAGGTCGCGTCTGTTTGATAGTTCGCATTCTTTGCTGTCCGCAAGATATCCCCAAAAGTTTCAAATGATTTTCATTCAGATTTTCTGGAAGGATATGCAACGGAGGAACTGATAAAATTTTGGAGCGGATCCATGTACAATTACCTCCACTACGTCGTAGTTATATGTCAAAAACACCTAATATCGCAAATTTCTGTCTCTGTCCGCAAGATATCTGCAAAAGTTCTCAATGAATTTCATTAAGATTTTCTAGCGGAGTTGACAGAGGTATGCCCCCTCTGAGTGCTTTTTAGTGCCTGTGAAATGTTTTGTGATTCTTTTCATTTATTACATATTTTTAATCCCTTTTTCTTTCAATACATATATTCTACCATGTGTATAATATTAAACAACATTCCCCATCGTAAACAACTAGCAGTAACACACCTTCAATTCTTCTGTAAAAATAGACGTATTTATGTAAACTTAGGCACCGTTTATGTTTTATTTGGCGCCCATTTTATCTATCGTCAGACCGCAAAGAAAAAGAGAAAATCTGATAAATAAAACTAGAAAATACAGTTTAATAGTCACTTTAATCAGACACTTATTAATATTGACGACACAAGTTGTATAAATAAGAACACAGAACAAATAATAACGGGTTTGTCTACCCCTATTTGCGACAACAATTGTTGTCTATCCATCTTGGTCCGTGGAAGGAAAATCCTGAACTTGGAGAAAAAGGAAGACTCGAAACTTAGGACATATTTGTATTTCATAAGAATACATTGTGTCGTGGCGGAGAGTGAAGAGTGGGAGAGACGTAACGAGTGCCCACAGCCTGTTCCCAACAGGGGAACTGGCCTTGTCTTCCTCTTTGGTTGTATCTCTTCTCTGTCTCTGCTCTGCCCGTTGTTGTGGACAGTGTCAGGGTGCACTGTTGTATAGCCCTCTTGGTCCGCGGGAGGAAAATCCTGAACTTGGAGAAAAAGGAAAACTCGAAACTTGGTTTATAAAAATATGAGGATATATTTTTATTTGATAAGATACATTGTGTCGTGGCGGAGAATGAAGAGTGGGAGAGAGACAATGAGAGCCAACAAAGACATTGGTCTTGTGTTTTCCCAGGCCTGGGCGGTCTGTCTCTCTGCTTTCCGAGGGCGTCTCTCTGCTTTTCCGAGGACCTCTTTGTCGCTTTTATCGGGTTCGAACGCCCCCCGCTGGTGTTCCAGCAACCACCTGCAAGTTCAGTCGATATCCTGTTTATAACTTTCAATACCTGTGTGTCTTCCGGTTCCTGACACCTTGCAGTTTGGGATTTTTATCGATATCCTGTTTATAACTTTCAACACTGTGACCCCCGTCCACGGCTGCCTAAATATCCAACACTATTTGGCACCACCGGTGACAACTTCTCACCAAATCTTGTAGTTCGTCCAAAGGAACCAAGTCCCACCTCTCTATGATGCCATGACGAAGTTCCTGGATATTTTGGACAGGTAGCTGGCGGTTATTGAGTGCTCGTCTGATCATATCCTACACATTCGAGTTTGCTGGCCAATCCATAACCAGTATCCCGTGACATTTCAGAGCTTTCTGAGTCACCCTGGTTTTGTTTATCGGAGCGTTCTTCTGTGCCAGAATAAGATTGTGGTCCGGGTGTGCATTCAGGTGTAATACGATTCGGTTTAGGACGATCTCATACCGATAACGTTGTCCAGTCAGCCGGACTCCCACAATGAAGAGCTCCATTTTCTGTCATAACTGAAGCCGCCCTACACTTGTACCAGGATTTAAAAGAGTTATGAGGATAGGCTAAAAGTGTTAGAGTTAACATCGTTAGAAAATAGGAGAGATCGGGGAGACTTAATAGAAATGTTTAAGATTATGCATGGTTTAGAAGTAGTAAACCCTGATGTATCTTTACTAGAAGATAATACAAGGGATTGAGTGTCCGCACATATACGGTAGAAGCAAATAGTGTAGCAAAGTAGTGGGGTGGTTAATAGAAATAGAGCATTTTTGGCATCGTAGTATAGAAAGAACAAATGTCTCAGAAAATTTGGCTTAGAAACGTCTTCTCCGAATATAGGTCACCCAGGATGGCAGAGCTTGGGACAAAGTGGGGATTGGCTGGGAGTTGATTGGCCGAGTGGGAGCAAGGGGAGGCCTTTGGGTTTTGGGGGGAAATCAGTCAGCTGAGGGAAGCCGGACAGAGCAGACCTGGAATGTCTAGGACCAGGCGTAGGGACTACTACGATCGGTGGGAGTTGACCACGATGAAGAGAGGTGGCCGAAGATATAATGGGGG
>VCCN01003477.1:3453938-3464696 GCA_006491835.1 Architeuthis dux | reverse complement strand
ACACTGTAAACAATTATCGGACAGTTTAACCAAACGGCCCAGTTCTCTGAAGGAAAGCAAGGGAAAAGCTATCCCATACTAAAAACTACTAAAACTATCCCATACTAAAGAAAACTGACCGAAAATTGATAAAAAAAACTTGACTCATTTTCTTTGCCCTAGAGTGTATACTTCATGCCATTTGCATAAAATAGTTATATTTAATTTGTCAACGATTTTCGAGCTCTGAGCAAAGTTCGAACTTATTATCAGCAGAATACGTGAAGCTTGTAATTTCTAATCTAGTTTATGTTGATTATAGGCTTCCGTAGATCCAGGATGGAGTATGATACCCCTAATGTGATTGTTTACTCCGGGTTAAGGGCTATGAATTGGGTGTTGCTTGAAAGTGCGAAGTGTAAATTGGAAATTAGCTGACTGTAAAAGGTGCAGAGACGATGATTATCGGTAGGGAAAAGGGAGATAATTCAATTGGAGGAAAGGGGAGATAATTCAATCGGAGGAAGAAAGAAAAGCTTTGATGTGTATATTAGACTGTAGAATGCAATGGTAGAATGAAGAGGAGAAAAAAGGGAAGACGAAGAAATAAAAATGGAAATGAAACAGAAAAAAGGAGAAGTCTCTCAATAGAAACCGTCAAGGGACCAATGTCTTTTGGCAGCATGCCGTGTTGGGGCGGGGGGGGGGCGTGATTAACAAATTAGAAAAGGGGGTGATCAGTGAAGAAGTTACTTCTCTCGCCTTTTGTTGGGCAGTGATTACTAAAAATGTCTGACTTTTCAAAAAAAAATAACCAAAACAAGCGTGAAAGCTGCCTAACACAAACTAATGGATCAATTTAGCATAAACGTACATTGCAAATTCAACCCCCTCCCACTAGAAACCTATTTAGGGGAGGATTTAAATTTAAAAAAACCAAAACGTTTTTCTAGACATAATAAGGAGTAAATGTTTAAATTTTCAGCCCTCTAGCTCCATTGTTGGCAGCATGCCATGTTGAGGGTGATTAACAGATTGGAAAAGGGGGTGATCAATGAATAAGTTACTTCTCTTGCCTTTTGTTGGGCAGTGATCACTAAAATAAGTCTAAAGTTTCAAATAACAAGCAGACACAAACTAAGGGATCAATTTAGCATAAACTTACATTGCAAACTGAACCCCTCTCTGAAAAAGTATTTGTGGGGTGGAGTTGAAAGAACAAAAATAACGTTTTTTTCTAGACATAATAAGGAGAAAATGTATGAATTTTCAGCCCTCTAGCACCATTGGTGCGGCCTGTACACGTGATATATACGAAATTCAAAGAATGGTTCATTTTATATCCGACAGAAACATGATAATTATAAAGACATTTATTAATTGCGAACCTATATTTGCTCGGCATCGATAAACGGCACTCGTTTCTTTATTTATTTACACGATTTAGGCAGCTATCGCTCACACCGGTTCCGAGCAAATATAGGTTCCCAATTAATAAATGTCTTTATAATTATCATACATACATAAATACATGCATACATAGTCAGTCAGTCCAACTTGAGAACTGAAAGAAATCTACGTTGACAGTTTTGTTGACAGTGTTGGTTGACAGTTTTTGATAAAACATACGATTCGGTTGAAGAATGGAGAAGAAGATAACGGGAGAAAGCGAGTTAATCTGTTGTCATAGAAATTAAATTACAGGTCGTACCTCTCCGATCTCTCTTTCCGGGAACTCTCATAGTCCGGCACATTTTGAATCTGCCACCATTAGTTTGTTATTCTGCCAATAGGATTCTTTGATTCGGTCTTAAACCGCAGTTTGAGTCGTAACTTACCGCTTACTAAACCGGCTAGTCAAACCGAATGTGTAAAAACCTAACCACGGCTTGAAACACACACTAAGGAGCCAATTTAGCAAAAAAACTACATTGCAAATTGAATCCACCACTAAAAACCTATTTTGGGGATGAATTCTCTAACTTTCTAAAAGTGTTTTCTAGACATAATAAGGAGTAAATGTTTAAATTTTCAGCCCTCTAGCTCCATTGGTGTGGCCTGTACGCGTGATATATATATATAGCCAGCCAGACCAACATAAAAACTGAAGAAACCAGTTTTGGTTGACAGTTTTGGTTGACAGTTTCTAATATATAAAAAGCAAAGATGTTTGTTCTAGCATACAATTTGACATGTATTTATTATTTTTTCTGAATCTTGTCAATTATTTAATACAATCAATTAAAAGCGTAAGCAGACATAAATAGTTTTCATTTATTATAATATAATTTTGAAATGACCGTGATTAGTGGATACATGTTAAACAGAAACAACTACATATACCCGTATATATTTACAACATATCTATATTTATGTCACTAGAAAAAATAATTCCTGCAAAGCTTTTTTCGTCTGACATTCATCAAAGGATAACCGTCAGATGGAATCCAGATTTGAAAAAAATATCGTTTAGGAGATTTGAAATCACGTCACGACATTGTCTTAAATCATGACGTCTTGGATTGTTATTTTTCTTTTCAAATCTGAATTACATCTGACGGTTATCCTCTGATGAGTGTCATAAACATATATATGTTGTAAATATATGAGTATATGTAGTTGTTTCTTGTTTAATATGGATTCTCTAATTCTGTACCACCAAAAGACTTTTCATAATATCATGTATATTAGTTAAATTATATTAAACTATATCATTCTATTTATCACAGTATTAGAAAGAATTCTGTTTTCCGACATTTTTTCTGGTCCGGCATTGTCCAGATCCCAAGATTCATGAATTGAAAAGGTAAAACCGTACTAAAAAGACCCCAAAAGAAAGAAAGATTTAAGAATAAAAATAAGGACTTGTGTTTACGCTTGATATCATCAATGGCGCCTGAATTTTGTTTGGAAGCCATTGCTAGGGGAGAATATAAGCAGATAACACTAGGAATTGTCACAAAATCGATGAAGCAGTAACAACCACCGCAGTATAAACAATTAATAGATCGCTGCACACACAACGCAACCCGTGGCCACTCAGTAAACTAGTTTGAGAGCCGCAAGAAATTCAAGTGTCCGCTCGTAATATTGTCCGGATTAAAAGAGGATCTGCTGGTGTACCTGTATCAGAAACTGTCCACCAAAACTGTCACCAAAACTGTCAAAACAGGTTTCTTCAGTTTTCAAGTTGGTCTGCCTGGCTGGCTATGTATGTATTAATTACGCGTACAGGCCGCACCAATGGGGTTAGAGGGCTGAAACTTTGAACATTTATCCTTATTATGTCTAGAAAAAACGTTTCCCCCCCCCCAAAAAAAAAAAAAACGGTTTCTAGTGGGGGATTCAATTTGCAATTACAATTTGTACTAAGTTGATCACTAATTTGTGTCCGGTAGCATTCACTATTG
Organism: Architeuthis dux; assembly: GCA_006491835.1. Classification (NCBI taxonomy): domain Eukaryota; kingdom Metazoa; phylum Mollusca; class Cephalopoda; order Oegopsida; family Architeuthidae; genus Architeuthis; species Architeuthis dux. The sequence goes on along the minus strand of VCCN01003477.1, from coordinate 3,461,307 downwards.
TTTTTGGAAAATTCAGACTTTTTCATTGATCTCGCATTTTTCCAATTTTTTAATCACCCCCAACACGGCATGCTGCCAAAAGACGTTGGTCATATGACGGTTTCTATTGAGTGACTAATCAGCCCAGTATTTATAAATGTGTTAAAATAGAATTAGCAGACTTGACATGGTTGTTAGGCCAACAACTCATCCGGCGTTAATGAGAAAGTTCACACGTAGGTCAAGGCAACGCCTATAGTTGTGAGTTGACGGACTTGGGTATGGACGCTTAGAAGATGAAAGTGTCTAACTGTTTTTGGCGTTGGGGTAAGGTGTTTGTAAAAGCTGATTAGCAGAAGAACCGTGCTTGTAAAAGTCAGCTGGTGAAAAGATTGCCGACTGTTTAGTTTCAAATCCCTTTTATATCACATGACGGGATCCCAGAGCTATCAGGGCGCAGCGATAACGTGTTGATTGGAAAATAAGACTTCTTTTTTTTTTGTGCTGAGATCCGATTGGCCTGCGTGATTTTGCGCATTCGGATCCACTTTTTCTGTAAAATGTGATAAAACACTTTTGGCGTCCGAGATTTACTTTCGTCCTAAATAATGGAAAGTTTACACACACACCCACAGACACACACACACACACGCACACGCACGCGCACACACACACACACACACACACACACACTTGTGAAATATGCAAATCCAAGCTGACACAACTATCTATCAATTCGTATCGGTGCTTTGGAAACCGATACATCTTTTTCTACGATTAAAAAAAAACAAAACCTGTACGTGGTGTATCTTACGCTTTTAGTCCACACACAATGTCTCATCTAACTCTCTTTTATTAAAGAACAACATAAGAATAAATTTATCCCCACCTCCTGATAAAAAATAAATTGAGAAAAAGAGAAAATACGCTTGGTAACACATTCATTGATGAGAATGGACGCCATCTTGATTTTTTTTTCTTTCTTGTGAGAACCATCTTCTTTTTCGTAGCATCCGAGTAAAATCGGTTACGAATGAAATTCTGATGTTGATCCAACCTTCTTTCTCGTGCGTTCGACCAATGTCAAACAATAGAACAGCCTTCAACACTCAGTTACACCTATTTTATTCTATTTTGTTTTTCTTGCTTGTGGGAGCCATCTTTTTTTTCCCTGATGCATCACTTCCGGTTGAATAAAGTCTAGTTAATGGCGATTCTTCCGCCGATGCGTTCCCCTCTCTTTTCTTTCTTTAATAGCCCTTATTCTATTTACTTTACACTGTATCCATATTCTCTTCTTGTTCCTTTTGCTCCTCTTTTTGTCTTTTTAACTTGGGGGGGGGGGGCGGCTTATTGAAGTTCTTATAAATCCATTCTTTCCAACTTTATATCGTACAATTCTTTTTTATACACGTTTTGCTTTCTCTTCCTTTCATAGCGATCTACTTTTCTTGTGTTATTTCGGTGTTTTTTTCGGCCTAGTGGCTGAAATAGTTGCGTTTTAAAAAAACCGTTCATAGAAGCGACTTGATATTTTGTACACACTTCTCTCAATGATTAGAGAAAACAGTTTTTTTTTGTTTTTTAAACATTCGTACTAGTGGTTGAAATAGTTGCGTTCTTCTATCTCTGTATGTGTCACTTGTGCAGGCTGCACCAATGGAGTCACAGTGGAGTTTGACCCTGAAGCAACCAGGCTTGCCCTTTTTCATGGTGTCTAATTTACATTGTTTTTCTCTTTTTAAAATTAAAACTAATACTTTTTCTCTTTTATCCCTTGATTTCCTCGTCCTCTTCTTCTTCCTCTTCGTCTACTTCTTCTTTTCTCATTCTCCTCCTTCTTGTTGTTGTCCTGCACATTTATTTTCTCCTCCTTCTCCCACCTTTTTTCGCTTTCTTTTATCTCTTCTTCTTCCCCCTTCTTCTCGTTCTTCTTCTTTCCTCCTCCCCTTCTTCACCTTCCTTTTCCTCACCTTTCTTATTTCACCTTCATTTCTTTCTTTCTTACCACCTTAATCTTTCGCCATTTTTCTCTTCCACCTTTCCTTTTCCTTCTTCACCCCCTCTTGCAGCTCTCTTCTTCTTCTTCTTCTTCTTCTTCTTCTTCACCACCCGTTATCCTCTTTTCTGGCCAGTTCATTCCTATCCTCTTCCTCCTCTTCTTTATTCTTTCTTTTCTTTCTACCTTTCTTTGACCCTCTTTTTTAAAACTCGCCATTTTCTATGACACTCTCTCGGATTCTCTTTTGTCAAACTCCAAAACAAAGTCAGGAGTTGACTTTACTTTCCAACCGTAACAAGAACATCAAGATTTGGAGTTTAAACCGATATTTGGGGTGTAAACCGATATGTAATATCCCCGTTCCCCTACCGTTATTTGAACTCACGACCTAGTGATTGCGATGCTGATGTCTTACTAACTGAGCTAATTGACAAGTCTTTATCATATTTAATATATATACAATGCAAACGTTGCAGTAATCATCTTCCTCCTCATTTGTATTCTCTATTCCCTTGCAACAACTTCTTCCTTCCTCCTCTTATTCAATCAAGCGCTTCTTTTAAAATTCCTTTTTATCATTTTGAAATCATTTTATTTCCAGTTTTTAATCTCCAAATTTCAACCATTTTCTTCGTTCTACAATCTTTTCTATCTCACAACGACTGCTCTCGATTTTTCATTCATCGCCGTTTTCCTCCATTTTTTTGTTTGTTTTTCTGCTTCTTAGTAGCTTTTGTGTTCATTTCTTTCTTTTTCTTTTCTCTCTTCTTCTTTTCTATCTCTTTTGTGTCTTTCTTTCTTTTGTTTCTTTTCTTTTCTTTTGTGTTTTCATTCTTTTTTGTTTATTTATTTCGTTTATTCTGTCGTTTCTTTTTTCTTGTCGTCTGTTTCTTTCATTTTATCATTTCTTTCTATTATTTTCTTCAACTCGATTTTGTCAAACTCCAGGACAAAGTCAGAGCTGACTTTACTTTCCTATGTAACAAGAACAAGAACAATCCTCACCCAAAATAGGGGAGTAAACCGATATGTAAATTCCACATTCCCTACCGTGGTTTGAACTCATGATCGCTAGCCTGGTGTGTTACCACCTGCGCTAAACTGACAAGCCTTACATGCCTCCAAGATGTCTAGTAGAATTATGCAAGGAAGTAGAAGTAGGAGAAGAGTTTGACTCTGCAGCAGTCAGGCTTGTCTTTTCTTTTCTTTGCTTTCTTTCATTTTATCATTTCTTTCAATTATTTTCTTTTGTTTCTTTTTTTCTCTGCTTTTTTTTCTTATTCGTTTCTTTTTCTTGTTTGTTTCTTTTTCTTGTTTGTTTCTTTTTTGTTCGTTTTTTTTCTTGTTTGTTTCTTTTTTGTTTGTTTCTTTTTCTTGTTTGTTTCTTTTTTTGTTCCTTTTTCTTGTTTGTTTGTTTAGTTTGTTTCTTTTTCTTGTTTGTTTTTTTTGTTTGTTTCTTTTTCTTGTTTGTTTTTTATGTTCGTTTTTTTTTCTTGTTTATTTCTTTCTTTTTACCTTTAAAAAAATTCTTTCATTGTTTTGTTTTTATTGTCGTTTGTTTCTTTTTCTTCTGTTCGTTTTGTTATCTTTCCTTTTCTCCACTTTATCTTCCTTTTCTTTCTCTTTCTTTCTCTTCCTTTCTTTCTTTCTTTCTTTCTTTCTTTTCTCTCCCGGTCCTCTTTGCTCTCTATTCTTCCACTAAAAATTCACACCACTTGTATTTTTCCTTTTTTTCTTCCCCACATTTCCAACCCCCACCAATTCTGTATTCCACCCCCCTTTTTCTATTCACCCCCCATGGGCCGAGCATGTTGTAGTCGTGCAAACACAGAGCAGCAAAAAACCTCCTGATTATCCATCTTGAAAGCTGTTCGACTAATACATGCTTGACGCCCGGCTGCTTCGTTTGTGTCCCATTGTGAGACCACCAAGGCACAATGGCGTGATTGTCGCCTATTGCAAGAGAAATTATTTTCTGCCGATTCGTTCTGTGTTCTGATATTCCCATCTTCTCTTTATATCATTTTATCCTTTTCATCCGCCTTACTTTCATTTGCTTTTCATTTTCGACTCTTTTCCATATATAACGTGTTTTTTTAACATTCTTTTGCGTGTGTAAGCCTCGTTTTCGTCTGTTTCGTGTTACTCAGCCTCGCTTTCATTTCTTTTATATTTGCTTTTCTACCCTTTCTTTGTTTCTTTTCCGCCATCTTGAATTCTCCAATTTCGATCGCCCCCTTTTTCATTTTCTCTTTTAGCTATTCATTTTCTCTTTTAGCTATTCACTTTGTTTGAATCCTTTAGTTTTGTACCTTTTCATTCATTCAATCTTTTTCAACCAAAAAATTCTTTCATCTAGCCTTCGCCAAACTTGCATTTTCCTGGCAGTAATTTTTTGTAATCTTTTTCCAATTCCAAATTTGTTTTATATTTTTATTTCCCTTCGCATTAGCCATTTTGCCTGCCGTCTCACGTTCCCTTACATCTATTCATTTATCGAATTTGTATTTTCTTTTATCTCTTTTTCTTCAATCACACTTTTCCTATGAAGGATTGAATTCGTTTTCAAATACTTTTTCTTTTGACCATTTATCGTCTATTTAGTGTTTTATTCTCTTGCAACTACAACTTGCAGATACTTCTTAGTGGCACAACAATGGGTTATGATGACTTTTTATCTACATTCAGGATCGAAACTATGTACTGTTATCTATCATAGCATGATGATCTAACACCGTGATTACATATTTCTGTTTAATTTACTGTTTAGTCCCTTTGGTGCTAGGGTCTGTAAGCGCGACATCCATCTATCTTCGTGTGTTTCTAAAATTGCAGTCGTCCGTTCACCCCTGTGTCCGCCTGTAAGTAAACTATGCCGCCCAAACTACCTTTCCTCTCCTGACCTCCCTTGCTCCCGGGTTGTGTGTGTGTGCGTGTGTGTGTGTAGGCTACCACATTGTTTTGAAAGGTGATGGAATATCCATTATATTCCCTATTATTCAAACACATAGTGATCGAGTCTATATATGAAAAGACATCATGTGTGTGTGTAAATGGGTTGTGTGTAGTCTTTGGTAGTTCAGTTGGTATTATTCGATTTGTAGAGACGAGTTAGTTTATGTCCGTATGTTTTAAATGTTCGGGTGGTTTAATTTACTGTTTAGTCCGTTTGCTGGACGTGTACGTAAGCGCAACATCCATCTATCTTCGTGTGTTTCTAAAATTGTGGTGTTTTTGTTGGGTATGTATTTTTTCAATGATGATGAATTTAACGTCCCTATTGAAATCGTGGCCTGCAATGAGTCTAATCCAGGGGTCGTCAAGCTTTTTGCCTATGCGGGCCGGATCCCATATTAATGAGTGGACTGTGGGCCAGATAATTGCCATAAAAAGCTTGAAATATGGGAATTATCCATTTAAAGACATGTAGTTGTATTTTTCCTAAAATCAGTAAATAACGGGTGGTATGAAATCATTGAAATATGCCGAGTGTTTCCGATTTTTTCTGATTTTTGTAGGCTATAAAACAATCAACAATTATTTTTACTAGTATTTCTTTCATCTTAATTTTAGTTGCTTTTTATCGCAACTACTCATACCGTCAGTTATGGTAGTGTGTAAACAGCATGGATCGGAAATTTAAAAAAATTCTCTTTGCGCATCCCTTTTTCCTGGGAAGACTGTCTATGTGCAGCGACTTCTCTACCGCTTGAGCTACTAGATCTCTTACGGTTGGCAGAAGATCAGATCTAACCCATAAACTCATACTTCACTTCCCTCCGATCGCTGGCGCCATATTTGTTATTGTTTTTACGTACATTAGTTGTATTAGCAGTAGTCATAGTAGCATGATATATTTTTAGATGTCAATTAATCACTGCTACCCACAACACTAGTTTATTGCTGGGTTTAGGTTATTCATTTGTTCTGACATTTATATGTATCTATGTATCTATCTATGTATCCGGACTTCACCAACCCCTAACCGTTCATTGTAGAAACTTGAAGTTTTGCACACACTCTCCTCTCAATGAATAGGGAAAATATTCTTTTGTTTTTTTAAATCCCCCCCCCACACACACCTAAATAGTTATTTTGGGGGGGTCAATATTCAATATAAGTTTAAGCTAAATTGGTTACTATTTGTGCCCGCTTGTTTTTTGAAAATCCAGACCTTTTTAGTGATCACAGCCCAACAAAAGGCGAGAGAAGTAACTTATTCATTGATCACCACTTTTTCCAACTTTTTAATTGATCACCCCGAACACAGCATATCATTATTATTTTTGACTATTTTTGACTAGTGGTTTCTTTCATAATTTTAGTTGTTTTTCATAAATGCCAACCAGACAACACCAGACTCACGTACGTACTGTGATCAAAATCTATCATGGCATGAAAATACGCACATATTACACACAGGATTCGATTTCAAAAGAAAGCAAAGAGGCCCCTTTATTCAGTGGTCAGTGTTCTGACACCAGAATGAGTCTCTCAGGTTGAGACAGCTAACAAATAGTGACTTGACTTCAGATCAGGGTACAACTCAGTCATCGTCGTCACGACTTTGTACAAAGACAAATATTCTTCTTGGGTTAAGCAATCTTCTGTTTCCGTTTCGGTCTGCGCTTCCAGCGGCCATTTTGGGAAAACTGGCGAACCCTCTAATTGTCGATACTTCGCCTGCATTGTTGCTATATGCATGTGGCGAGTCAATTAGGACCGGTATTACGGCCTACACTGGCTTAAGATAGAAAAAAGAGTCGTGTTCAAAATTTTAACTACAGTATTCAAATGTCTGCATATGTGCCCTTATGAACTCTGTGCTCTTATTAACATCCGATATTTAGATGGTTTGATTTTAGAACTTTATGAATATGACTCCTGGGCGCAGGAGTTTCAGCTATATAGTTATTTATGGGGAAACAGAAAATAGTCTAGGTCGTTCTGATTGGTCCAAACGTTCTCACATGCAAAACATACTGGAGAGAAAAACACAATTAAACTTCTGTGTTTTTGCTATGTTGCGGCCAGGGTTCAATTCCCCGTGTGTGAACCATGCATATCTATGCATGTAACGTAACGGTCAGTATAGGACACTAAAACAATGGGTGAGAAGAAAAGCTACGGCTTTCAATGAAGGAAGGTGATGATTAAAGAGAGAGAAACGGCAACAGTGATAGTTTGACTTGGTTTTTGCTTTACATGTTTAATGATATCAGCGTTTGATCCATTATTACGAGGGGAAATGGTAAAGCGAGAGGTTATCACAGGTCAGAGGAATTCGTATCATAAATGGGCGGCTTGATCAGACGTTAATCTCTGACAGCTCATCACATAGATCAAGACAACACCTGTATGGTTACTGCTGGGGTCCCATGGCAGGTT
>VCCN01003477.1:3314549-3327350 GCA_006491835.1 Architeuthis dux | reverse complement strand
GAGAGAGAGAGTGAGGGGGGAGAGGGAGAGAGAGGGAGGTGGTAGAGAACTGACTGTAGCACAAACATTGTAATCAGAAAACATTATTTGCCTGATTCCAAATCGGGCGTTTCTCAAAGAAGGGAGAAGAACAAATAAAAGAAAAAGAAATACTCAGCTTCATCGTAAACAACTTTGTTGTCTGTCTGTTTGGGAAGTAAGTCAATCAATCCATCTTTGAATCTTTGACGTTTAATAAAATAAATGTGTCTTCCCGATTGTTCGTTTCTTGTTTTCCTTCCGGACCTGAGTAGCACATAAGCACACGCCTAATACAGAACTTATAGCAAACAAAAATGTTAAAGTAAGCACGGAAGAATTTTCCTTCTGAATTTCTGAGATGAGGAATTATCATTATTATACATTGATTTACTTGGTTGTTTTTAGTTTGAATTTCTGAGATGAGGAATTATCATTATTATACACTGATTTACTTGGACTAGTGTCCCCATCCTGGTTGTTATAGTCAGAATGCTTCATCTCTTTCTGAGATGAGGAATTATCATTATTATACACTGATATACTTGGCCTAGTGTCCGCATCTTGGTTGTTTTCTGTTTGAATTTCTGAGATGAGGAATTATCATTATTATACACTGATATACTTGGACTAGTGTCCTCATCTTGGTTGTTATAGTCACAATGTGTCGGCTCTTTCTGAGCTGCGGAATTATCATTATTATATACGGATTTACTAGGACTAGTGTCCTCATCTTGGTTGTTATAGTCACAATGTTTCATCCCTTTCTGAGATGAGGAATTATCATTATTTTACACTGATTTACTTTGACTAGTGTCCTCATCTTGGTTGTTATAGTCACAATGTTTCATCTCTTTCTGAGATGTGGAATTATCATTATTATATACTGATTTACTAGGACTAGTGTCCTCATCTTGGTTGTTATAGTCGCAACGTTTCGGTCGTTGTACCCCCAGGTCCTCCTCAGGTGTCTGTCATAATCGGTATCATATACTCTGGTTTAGACAGACAAGTGACATCGCAAGGACAAATTAACTGAGATATCCTCTTGCATGGACAGCGGAATGAGAACAATCCACCCCCGTGAACTGAATAAAGACTTCGGCTCGAAATTCCCAGTGGGTTACTGACTACGACAAGACACCCGAACAAAGTCGAAACTATAACAATCAAGATGAGCACACTTGTCTGAGCAAATCAGTGTATAATAAGGTTGGAAAACAGACACATTCCCGATCATACGTGTTTAGTTAAACATGAAAAGAGTAATTTTACTAGTATTTTTTTCATCTTAATTTTACTCGTTTTTCATCGCAGCTACTCATACCGTCAGTCTATGGCTATCAATAAGCACGGATTGGACATACACATATACCAAGATACTGCTATAAATACTATTGCTGTTCGTAAGAACAATAACAATTGTGGCACCGAGCGATCGGGAAAAATAAAGAATGATTTTAAGAGTTAGATTTGTCTGACATGGACGTCGCCTATATCGACTTGGACACGGAGACCAACCGACCAACCAGAGCCAAATCCACCGTCATATAGCTACATCTTTCTCATCCAATTATGTACGCCATATTGTTTGTTTAATATGTAGTAATAATAGCAATCCCATTAGTCTTGAAAAGAAGGATTTACAACCAATGTCTCCCGCCGATAGTCACCTATGGAGCTGAAACATGGAACCTAACCAAGCTAAGAACCGTGCAACGTGCACAAGAGGCAATGAGCAGGCCATGTTGCAAGAATGTCAGACAACCGTTGGATATCAATGTGATTCCCAAAGATCATATGCTAAATTGTGGCCGGCATAAAATAAGATGGCGTGACGATTTAAACAGGTTCAGGAGATATTGGCGCCGCGAGAGATCTGGCGAATCTTGGGGAACGTCTATGTCCAACGACGGACGTTAAAAGGATGAGGATGATGATGATGATGATGATGTCAATGGTCATAATCTAATGATTGTATGCTGGTAAATAATACTAACACACTAACACACACTAAATTTCCGAAAATGGCCAGTAATCAAGGCTGACACACAAATATTGATCGAAAACAGTTGGTAATTAATGTTCACAAAAAAAACCCACAAACATAAACACAAACACACAAATATTCGTACATTGGCCGAAAACGGCTAGTAATCAAGGCTCACACACACACACACAACCACAAATACTCGCACATTGGCCGAAAACGACTCTCTCTCTCTCCCTCCCTCTCTCTCCCTCTCCCTCCCCCATCTCTCTCTCTCACACAACCACAAATACTCGCACATTGGACAAAGACGACTCTCTCTCTCTCCCTATCATTCTCTCTCTCTCCCTCTCTCTCTCTCACACACACACAAAAAAACAAATACTCGCACATTGGCCCAAAACGACTTTCTCTCTCTCGCTCTCTCTCTTTCTCTCTCTCTCTCACTCTCTCTCTCACACAACCACAGATACTCGCACATTGGCCGAAAACGACTCTCTCTCTCTCTCGCACACACACGCACTCTCACGCACACACACACACACACACACACACACACACACACACACACACACACACACACACAAACAGAGTCACCCACACGCATCCACTCACAGTTTAATAATTTTGGAAGGTTAGAATGTTTGTTTTAAATTCTCATGCCTCTTGTTTTCTGTCACATCTTTTGATCATGAAACGTGTCAGACAGGATCGTCACATTGTTGCCCTTGCCGTAATCCTACCGCCTCCAGTGGATAATTTCTCTCGTGAATATGACATTTGCTAGACAGAACAATCGCACGTTGGACCATGAAATGTGCTAGACAGGACAGTAGCGTTATTGTCTCACATAACGATCTGGTAAACAAGTTTTCCACGAAATCACTAAATTATGTAGAAGTAATAGGCGAGTGAGAATCCCTATAAACGAAAGTTTAGCCTAAAATCTTCGGCATTTTCCCCAACGGCGTCCTCTGTGTTATCGCCTGCTCTGCGTGTGTAAGGCATTCTTTTTCAAAGGGAGAAAAAAATGTCGTCTGCGTGAAATACTAGCCCGATTCATACACGAACACACATGCAAATTTACAAGAAGATGATGATGATGATGATCATCATCATCATCATCATCAGCAGCAGCAGCAACAACAGTAGCATCAGCTGCCGTTATAAGTCCACTGCTGGACAAACGCCTTTCCCATCTCCTTCCATGAGGACCTAGATTGTGCTAATCTCTACCACGTCTTTCTATCTAATCACTCCATCTTGTATCTGGTCTTTTCCTACTGCGTTTGCTGTCCCATGGGCACCAATCGGTTAGTATCCCCCCGCCCTTCTATTGTCATCTCTTCTTGCTAGGAGACCAGCCCATCTTCATTTTTGCTGCTTAATTATTTGTATAATATCCTTCACTCTAGTCCTCTCTCTGATCCATGTTGATCTTTTTGTATCTCTTCCTAAAGTCCTGTTTTTCTTCCTAGCATTGCACTTTCCATGACTCTCTGTGCTATTCTAAGTTGGTTTTCAGCTCGTTTTGTTAATTTTCATGTTCCGCATCCGTAAGTCATGGCTGGTATTATGCAACCGTTGTATACGTTACACTTTAAGCACATTGACAAGGTGCTCTTCAAAATGTCTCTATTCATACTGAATGTTTTCCAACCTTCGTTATGCGTCGCTTTATTTTGTTCTCATGGTCTTTCTCTAACTTTATTACCTGTCCTAGGTAGATGTATTCATCAACCTCTTCTAGAGCCTCTCCTTCTATCTGTATGACCTTATTGGGGACTTTATCGTTGAACATTACTTTTGTCTTTGTTCTGTTAATCTTTAAGCCTACCTTTTTTACTTTCCCTACAAAAACCTACAAAAAATCAATAACAGGTCTGCTCAGTCACTCAATAGAAACCGTCATGTCACCAACATCTTTTGGCAGCATGCCGTGTTGGGGGTGATCAATGAATAAGTTACTTCTCTCACCTTTTGTTAGATCACTAAAGAGTCCGAATTTTCAAAAAACAATCTAGGGATCAATAAACTTACATTGTAAATTGAACCTCCACTAACAACCTTAATTTAAGGGGGATTTAAAAAAAACCGTTTTTTCTAGACATAGTAAATGTTGAAATTTTTAGCCGTCTAGCTCCATTTGTGTGGCCTGTACGCGTGATACATACATAGCCAGACAGCCGACCGGACCGACTTGAAAACTGAAGAAACCTATTTTGACAGTTTTGGTGACAGTTTCGTTTGATGGTTTCTAATATGTCCATCTCTGAGTGCTAAGAAATAGGAGTTTTTGAAGTTCTTTTTGAAAATTGTACACTGCACTCACGGAATTGTGGAACTGGTCGAATCCCACCGTCGTCATACGCTCTGGTGACTGAGTTGTTGCTTTTTAACTGCGACGGAATTCGACAGTTCTTGAAAGCCGAAAGAATCGGTTAATAGCGTTCATAAGAAAAGAATGATAGAGAGAGTAGGCGAAGAAAGAGGAATATATTTTTCTTTTTTACGTCACACCACGCGACATCTTCTTTTCAATCAATTTTCGAAAATAAAAAAATAGAAAGTACAAGAAAGAGAAAATAGATAGAGAAAGAACGAAAGAAAGAAAGCAGACTATACAGTGTTTATAATTAATGTATACATTTCATATATATATATTTATAACTTTTTCATTTCCCAATGAATTATATTACAAAAAAGTCAACAAAACTGCCAATATAGCTTTCTTCAGTGTATGATTTGGTCCGGCTGCTAGCTGGCTAGCTATGTATGTATCACGCGTACAGGCCGCACCAATGGAGCTAGAGGGCTGAAAATGTGAACAATCACTCCTATTATGTCTAGAAAAAAACTTTTTTTGTATTTTGAACCCCCCCCCCACCTAAATAGGATTTTAGTGGGGTGTTCAATTTGCAATGTAAGTTTATGCTAAATTGATCCCTTAGTTTGTGTCCGGCAGCATTCAGGCATTTTTAGTGATCACTGCCCAACAAAAGCGAGAGGTAACCTATTCATTGATCAACCCTTTTTCAAATTTTTTAATTGACCACCTCTAACATGCAAAAGACGTGACGGTTTCTATTGAGTGACTAACCAGACCAATTCTTGTTCTACTAGCGTACGATAGCTAGAATAATCTATTAAATGCTATCACGTCTTCCTCACAATGTTTGCTGTGCTGATTTTGTTAGTTGATCATCCTTCCGATGCTGTCAGTGCCTGTGTGGAGATTTGTCTATGTCTAATTCTGAACCCCGAGTTTCATTTGTGAGTGAAAAAGTGTTTTGATCACCAATTTCCTTGCAACACCGACAAAACCCAATAGAGCAGATAGACAATTCAGTTGCACACCGTAACGACACCCCATGAATCAGCTATGCATCACATCCCAGTACACCATGCCAGTTTCAGAAACACAACGCAGTTCCGGAGAGATGAACCGCATCGTCAACAACCCATAGCGTAACATAGTAAACGTTTCCAAAGTGGGAGGATCCTTGCACGGGGACGATCTCAATCTCTCTCGGCCCCCAAGGCCGTTCTCCAGTTGTACGATGGAACGTTACAAGAACCCCGAACGAGACGTGAAGACTGGACAGGCTCGGTCATTGCAGATGCGACGGACACACAGTACACAAGCTGACTGAATAACCACATGAGAGAGTGTCTGTTCATGCATGCATACTAATTGGCTGCCAAGTTACATCAAGGCATTGTGAATGCCACGGTCATACAGTACACAAGCTCACTTGATGGTGTCCTCACTGCTGACCGAGTAACCCCACGAGAGAGTGTCTGTCCATGCATACACAAGATCCCCACTGATTGGCTGCCAAGTTACATTAAGGCATTGTAAATGCGACGGTCACAAAGTACACAAGCTCACCTGATGGTGTCTCACTGCTGACTGAGTGATCCCACGAGAGAGTGACTGTTCATGCATGTACACTAAGATCCCCTCTGATTGGCTGCCGAGTTATATCAAGACAGCGCAACTGGTTCTTGAGATATGCAAATGGGTGGGTATTTTCTTGACAGACCTCGTATTGCCATTGGTGTCTGACTGCCGACTGAGTGACCCCACGGGAGAGTGTGTGCGGCCTTTTTGGCTGCAGGAGTTGCGAGAAAGGTAGAGTTTGCCACCAGCCTGCCTTAGGGGCTGTAACGTTATCACCTTTTTGGATGTTGGTTTCATCACTCCTTGTTGTGGACGGTGTCAGGGCGCACGATGTGTCCGGACTTCGGGAAGACGGAGGTTGGTCTCGGGAAAGAATTGGTCTGGAACGGAACGAAGGATCGAGACGGAGACGATTTTTCTGTTTAAAGAATATACTGTTTATTCGTAATTCTACGGAAGTTCTTGTCACACACAGACAATCCCATAGGATCGAGAGAGAGAGAGAGAGAGAGAGAGAGAGAGAGAGAGAGAGAGAGAGAGAGAGAGAGAGAGAGAGAGAGAGACTGTCGAGGCAACTTCGTCCGTATCTTGGGGACACACTCTCTTGTCTTCACTTTGTCAGTCTTATTTATAGTGTCGTTGTTTATAATTTCTAAATGTTAAATTCATTCATCTTGTTTAGTCTATATATTTTGAATTTTGGCTATTTTGAATTCATCAGATTTCTATTTTTAGATATTTTCCATCGATGTTTTGACTCGTATTCTCCTTCCTCCTGAGTTACCCTTTGATGTTATCAAAAGTACCACCGTTGTTTACAAAAGTGTCAAGTCGATTTAGTTAGTGTCAATCTGTATATTTTGAACTTCCGATATTTTCTTTTCGTCTATCTATCTATCTATCTATCTATCTATCTATCTATCTATCTATTTTCATTTATGCACCTCTTTGCTTTGGTACAAGGGATCCTAATCTCGTCCACAGTCTGAATTCTCTTTGGGAAAAGCCAGAGGTTTACAGGGAGCCAAATCTGGACTATAGAGAGGTTGACAGACCTGGATCATGATATGTTTTGCCCGAAAATCCCTGAACAAGACGTGAAGACTGGACAGGTTCAGTCATTGTGGGTGCGACGGTCACAGAGTACACAAGCTGACTGAATAACCACACGCGACAATGTCTGTTCATGCATGCACACTAAAATCCCCACTGATTGGCAGCCAAGTTACATCAAGGTATTGTGAATGCGACAGTCACACAGTACACAAGTTCACTTGATGGTGTCTCACTGCTGACTGAATAACCCCACGAGAGAGTGACTGTTCATGCATGTACACTAAGATCCCCTCTGATTGGCTGCCAAGTTATATCAAGACAGCTGGTTCTCGAGATATGTAAATGGCTGGGTATTTTCTTGACAGACCTCGTATTGCCATTGCATTGATTAATATACAGAAATTGCAATTTACGAGTAACATTTGTACAAATAACATTACTACGGATTCTGTCTGGTCTGGTACTGGTGGAACCTCATAAGGGTGACACCAACTCTAGTAACGCCACGATCATCTCTATTGTCACTCATATGAAGCGAAATGACGAATGTAGTAGAAGTCGATCAGTATCCAAGCGACGAGGCTTTGACACATATCTTTACGATGCTAACGAAGTTATGAGAAGATCTGAGTATATTGCACTCCGGGTTTTTTTCCGTTACACTAAGTGTTTGTAGATAGAATCATTTTATTCAGTTCGTTTCGTTTTCATTTCGTTTCGTTTTTAAGATTCCGATTCTATTTTTCTACACAGCAGAAGTTTTTTTTGTTTCTCTTTTCGACGTTGTCATTATACACATACAAACAAGAAAAGTCTCTTGAAAAATTCCGGGGAAAAAATCATCTTCTCCTCGCTATTCACTATTCCTGAGGCTACAACGGAGAGCTACATTTTATCGTCTTGTTCAAGAGGATCTTGCTGTCCTTCTTAGGAAAGTTTGAAAGAAAAATAAGGAAAGACAAGCCTGGCTGTTAAGTGTCAAAATCTGTTCCTACTTCCTGGTGTATTTCTACTATAAATTGTAATGCTTTGTAAGACTTGTCAGTTTGGCGCAGTGGTAATATGTCTGCTTGATCGTGAGTCATACGTCAATTTGGCGCAATGGTAAGATGTCTGCTTTGAGAGCACTTGATCGTGAGACATACTTGTCAGTTTGGCGCAGTGGTAAGATGTCTGCTTTGAAGTCACTTGACCGTGAGTCATACTTGTCAGTTTGTCGCAGTGTTAAGATGTCCGCTTTGAGGTCACTTGATCGTGAGTCATACTTGTCAGTCTGGCGCAGTGGTAAGATGTCTGCTTTGAGGTCACTTGATCGTGAGTTCAAATCATGGGAGGTTAATGCAGATTTTATGTATCTGTTTACTCCACTATTTTTGTGAGGATTGTTCTTGTTACATAGGAAAGTAATGTCAACTCTGACTTTGTCCTGGAGTCTGACAAAAAGAAGGAATGAACAGTTTAAACAGAGAGTGATCAAGTTGCGGTCAAATCGCGTAGGTTCTCGTAACATAACCGAAGTTAAGCAACGTCGAGCCCGGTCAGTACCTAGATGGGTGACCGTCTGTGAATACTAGGTGCTGTACATAGCTGGCTGTGACAGTTTGTCGCTGACCCCCAATAACACTAAGTCACAGCTATAAAATACAATTGAGGTCTGGCTTCATTAGACTCTTGAATACTAAGAGTCTGACTGGGAAAGGTAAACACCTTTATATGAGTACTAAACCCGTACCCGTAAGTCAGAGGTTCCCAATCTGGGGTATTTGTACATATCTGTTTTAATTATGTTTTTAAAACAATATGTGAACATAAATAAATGAAATAATATTGTTATGTGCTTTTATTATTGTTATTTGAACTTAAAATAACAATGTTAAAACAGTATTTTAAAATTACTCTCCATTGGTTGCTTTATTATGTTAGACGTGTAAAACTCAAATTACTGAGGAAAAAAAACAGGGGGGGGGGGTTAAATTTACTTTTGAAAGGTTGCCAGGAGTAAACGGCATGGTTGGGAACCCCTGAAGTGAAGAAGAAAAACAGAGAGCACAAAGTGAACAAAGAAAAACAGAGAGAACAAAGTGAAGAAGAAAACAGAGAGCACATTTTTAAAAAGGTTTTTAATTGTGCTCAACGAGGTGGAGACGGTGGTCGCGTTGTTCCGTCTGTTTTTTATTGTCAACAAGAACAATCCTCACCAAAATTAGGGACGTAAACTGATATGTAAAATCCCCGTTTCCCTACCGTGATTCACACTCACGATCTAGTGATTGTTAGGCGGGTGCCTTACTAACTGAGCTAAATTGATAAGTCTTAGGTATTAATGGAAAACTCCTTTATTTTACTTAAGCAATTTATTATAATCCACTTCCGGCTTGTCAGGCCCGTCGAAGCTTCACCAAAGCCCCTTTAACCGTACAATTCGGGAACACGTTTACCACTCTGTCCGTTGTCTGCCTCTCACAACGCTGGACGAGGGATTGGAACCTCCCGGTTTGGATTCAGCTGATGATGATGATGACGGTATTCGAAGCGTCAGTCAACATGTAACAATTATATTTTGCGACAAGTGTACAAAGGTTCTGGAATAAGAAAAGGTGTATATCATTCAATAATGTTAATTTAAAGTCGGTTATATTTTGCGCTCGGTAAATTACGAAGATTTTGAAAATGCACAGATTGCTAACTAACGATACAAAATAGAAGTAAAGATTGCATTAAAAAGAAGGAAGAAAACAATAAATCGTGGGAAAAGTAGACTTTTGCGAAATTGGCTGGACTTTCCAAAGGTGAATGAGTTAGAAAAAAGATGGCGGCTCTGGTAATGGTCGGAAACGACTGGTAATTAATGCTCACACACACACGTACACGTACACATACACGTACACACACACAATGGCCGAAAACGATTGGTAATTAATGCTCACACACGTACACACACAGACACGTACACACACACATACACTCACAAATATACACTCACGCACACACACAAACACATACTCACACAATGGCCCAAAACGACTGGTAATTAATGCCCTCTTCTCTCTCTCTCTCTTCTCTCTCTCCTCTCTCTCTCTCTCACACACACATAAACCCACGTACACACAGACACTCGCACAATGGCTGAAAACGTCTGGTAATTAATGCTCTCTCTCACACACACGAGCACACACATACACACCCAAACACACGCGCAAAATAAGAAGCGTGTATTAATTGATTCTGTCGTCTTTGTTTTCTTTCTTTTCTCTTTCATGTTTTCTCCTTCATCTATTTTTCTTTTTCTCCTTCTCTTGTCCGCCATTGTTAATCATTTTCCCAAACTACAATTCTCGTCGGTTTTCGTCTTTTGATCAACTCACAAAAAACCGACATCAAAACAAAAGTTGCTTTTTTCACTCATCAGGCAACTCTGTGCCTCTTCGTTAGGCGCAACAAACAGCCTTTATTATCTCCCTTTAATGACGTACACTTCTTTTCACAAGTTTCCTCCGCTATTCGTATGAAGAGCGCTGCTATAAAAACCTTCAAGTCGAAATGGCGTCAAGCGAAGAAGCAATTACCCGTAATGTATATGGGGAAAACTGTTGAACGTTACCAGACAAAAAATGGGGATCATGCTATATCAGTTTGGGGTCAGGAGTTGGGATGGTTGGAAATGCAAGAGTCTTGGGTGTCAGATAGAGATGAAAAGGGTCTCTGCCTCTATAATGGCTTGCTGCAAAACAGACGCTGGACGCTATTTTCGTCATTTGCCTTTTTTCGTAAAAGCGAAAAAGCCGCGAAAAGCCGACTTTCGGAAAGCGGGACATTCCTGTATTTGATATTTACCAAATTTTGCCAAATCTGACAGGGGAAAGAAATGGCAATCATATATTGAAGCCATTTTTGTATGGACGGCATAAACTATTTTCGATGTATTTTGGCGTTATTTTTAATGTATAACAACGAAAGGACGTCCGAGAGCGCGTACGGCTATCGTTTTACCTGAAAATATTTTAAATATTTTACATTTTCTACTTTCGTTTGTTCCCTAATTGACTTATATAACCTTAACGCTAACCCTAACATTAACCCTAACACTAATCCTAAAACTGACCCTAACCCTAATCTCCAACCCTAACCCTAAACACGAACACTAAGCCTAACACTAACCCTAAACACTAACCATAAACACTAAACCTAACACTAAACACTAACATTAAACCTAACCCTAACACTAACCCTAAACACTAACAATAACCCTAATACTACCTCTAAACACTAACCCTAAACATAACCCTGAACACTAAACCTAACTATAAACCTAGCCTAAACACTATCCCTAACCTAAACACTAACCGTAACACTAAACCTAACCATAAACACTAAACCAAACACTAACCATAAACCTAACCTAAACACTAACCTAAACCTAACCTAAACACTAACCCTAACCTAAACACTATCCCTAACACTAAACACTAAACCTAATCCTAAACACTAAACCTAACACTAACCATAAATCTAACCTAAACACTAACCCTAGCCTAAAAACTAACCCTAAACCTAACCCTAAACACTAAACACTAACACTAACCTTAACAAAGTGTCCTGCTTTCATTTGTGCCGTAATTGACTTATCGTTTGTAGATTTTAAATGGTCAACATAGTTTATGCAAGTTCAATTTATTAGGTGTGCATTGTAACCCACTTTCCCCCACGTCAATATATGAAGAGTGTGGTTCCAAATCGCGATAAGCACTAACCCTAGACTCTAACCCTAAACTCTAACCCTAAACACGAACACTAACGCTAAACACTAACGCTAAACCTAACCCTAAACACTAAACCTAACCATAAACCTAACCTAAACACTAATCCTAACCTAAACACTATCCCTAACACTAACCCTAAACACTAAACCTAACCTTAAACACTGAACCTAACACTAACCATAAACCTAATCTAAACACTAAACCTAAACACTAAACCTAACACACACCCTAAACACTGACCCTAACACTAACCCTAAACACTAAACCTAACACTAACCCTGAACCTAACCTAAACACTAACCCTAACCTAAACACTATCCCTAACACTAACCATAAACACTAAACCTAACCCTAAACACTAAACCTAACACTAACCATAAACCCAACCTAAACACTAACCCTAACCTAAAAACTAACCCTAAACCTAACCCTAAACACTAAACCTAAACACTAATCCTAACACTAACCCTAAACACTGGCCCTAACACTAACCCTAAACACTAAACTCAACAATAACCCTAACAAAGTTTTCTGCTTTCATTTGTTCCGTAATTGACTTATCGTTTGTAGTTTTTAAATGTAAGTTCAATGTATTAGGTGTGCATTGTAACCTACTTTCCCCCACGTCAATATATAAAGAGTGTGGTTCCAAATCGCGATAAGCGCCATTAAAAAGAAATAATGTTTTCAAATTGTATCTCATTACAACCTTATAGATTGCATAGATAAAAAAATTCAAATTCAGAATTTCATTTTTAATTCAATTAAATACATTCTTTTTTAAAATGGCGCTTATCATGTTTTGGAACAGCACTCTTCATATAATTACCAAGGCAATTATATGTTGAACCATTAACTCTTCAATTCATGGACCGTTGAAATCCCGCTTGAAATTGACAGTGGAACTCTTCCGTAAATTGATAAAAATCCTTTTGTGAATAGAATAAAAACTAAAAGAAATTATCAAAAGTTCAAAGGGAAGTAATTTTAATGAAAAGTTATTTTCTAGATTATGGGTGCTGACAAGCCCTTTAACCCCCCTATCTATCTATCTATCTATCTATCTATCTATC
>VCCN01003477.1:3058514-3077545 GCA_006491835.1 Architeuthis dux | reverse complement strand
AATGTTCTCACCAAAAGTGTTCATTCAGCTCATCATCCGCTGGCTTCATATTGGAGCAGTCTTGAAGATAACAGGCAGCATATGTGCACGTTAGTCCATTTCCAAAGTATGTACAATCTGGGGTCTGGCAAACACGCCTGCACTTGCAGGAGAGGAACTCGAAAACAACATCTGGGTCTGGGGCTACCATCATCCACTTGATGCTCAGATGACCAGCTTCATCCTGTTGGATATTTAGGCAGCCGTTGGCGTGGGTCACATATTTGACCCCCTCAAGTGTTGAAAGTTATAAACAGGATATCGATGAAAACCCCAAATTGCAAGGTGTCAGGGACCGGAAGACACACCAGGTGTTCAAAAGTCATAAAGAGGATATCGACTGAACTTGCAGGTGGTGGCTGGAAAATCAGCGTAGGCGTTCGAACCCGATATACAGAAGCCCTCGGAAATGCAGAGAGACAGATCGCCCAGGCCTGGGAAAACACGAGACCAATTTCCCTGTAAGAACAGTCTGTCGGCTCTCATTATCTCCCACTGTTCATTCTCCGCCACGACACGATGTATCTTATTAAATAAAAATATATCATCATATTTTTATCATAAAACAAGTTTCGAGTTTTCCTGTTTCTCCAAGTTGAGGATTTTCCTCCCGCGAACCAAGATGGATATACAACAATCAAACTTTGATAATTTGCTTCAGCTGGGTGACCAACATGTCCATCAACCATTTTCATACTTCACAGACATGTACAAAACCAAAATGCATTGTCAATTTTAGTACCACCTAGTGTACCAATACAGCAAATCTTGGCTTCTGGACCATGGACTAATATACTTTGATTACTCGTTTCAGCTGGGCGACCAAGAAGTCCATAGACCTTTTTCATACTTGGTAGACAGGTACAAAACCAAAATGCATTGTTAGATTTACTACCACCTAGTGTACCAATACAGCAGACCTGGGCTCCTGGCCCATGGAAATATATTTTGATTACTAGCTTCAACTGGGCGACCAAAAGATCCATCAACCATATTCATACTTCGCAGACATGTACAAAACTAAATCTGAGTTCCTGGCACATGGACTAATAGTACATGAAGCAATATACATAAACTTAAATCTATATTCGTATCACTAAATCATTAGTCATCATAAATCTTATACTCCATGTGGTAACACCTTTACATCAGTAGAATAATCCGATTTACTATAACATGGGATACAATATAATACACACCTACTTAAATCCACCCTGATATCAGAAAAGCTTGAACTGTCGTCAACCCGATACTACAAGAGGTACAGCCTAATACAACAGTGTAACCGCCTACTTACTTCTTAATGGCTACACCTACCGAAATACGAAACTAAGGATGCTTCTATCTTCGGCCGACGTCACGTCTGGCTGCTGCTGCTAAAACAACTATAAATAGCATGTGCTAACGGCTACGTTCACCTAACTTTCGGCGTTAAATCTCACCTTTCACATTACTGTGATCCTTTAATACATACAGCCCTTTTCAGGACTAACTAACTCTCAGCCCTCTACACATAAGAGCCACCATTCTATTAACAGCCCTTTTCAGCGCTAACTATCCCACCTTCATATTAGCAACCATTCCCGCCGCTAAAACAGAATTATAGCCAGATTTACATGTGCTACAAAGTAATACAAAACATTCAAATAGTTGTTCAGACGATCGAACTACTTCTTGTTATTTGTGTTGTTAACACGACGTTTTGGCCGATCTATTCTTCTGTCACCATTCTATTAATACTTAATATGTAATACTTACTTCTTAATGGCTACACCTACCGAAATACGAAACTAAGCATGCTTCTTTCTTCGGCCGACGTCACGGCTGACTGCTGCTGCTAAAACAACTATAAATAGCATGTGCTAACGGCTACGTTCACCTAACTTTCGGCGTTAAATCTCACCTTCCCCATTGCTGTGATTCTTTAATACATACAGCCCCTTTCAGGACCAACTAACTCTCACCCTCTACACATAAGAGCCACCATTCTATTAACAGCCCTTTTCAGCGCTAACTATCCCACCTTCACATTATCAACCATTCATGCCGCTAAAACAGAATTATAGCCAGATTTAAATGTGCTACAAAGTAATACAAAATTGATTGACTAGTCTATTCTGAAAACTTACAATTCTCTTTGCATCATTTTATAAGGAGCTGGAGACAGTTAAAGAAGAATTTTCGTCGGTAAACATCCCATCTTGAATTGAAAAAGCAATTACAAATTTGGTTTCTCAGTTAACAGTATTTGCAGTTAATATTTGACTGCTTGAGTCGTCTGCAACTAGCCAATAGGAAAGCAGGAAATTTGCTCTCTGCTCGGAGCGATGTTTTACAATTCAATACAATTTCAATTCAATCAGTCTTTGCGCAGACGATAAATTTGTTTTTTCCCGATTGTTACTGTGGGGCTTTTTTCGTACCTTTGTTTTTCAGCCATCTTTTTTTTGTGATTTGTCTCTACTTGCTTTTTATTTTTGAATACTTTCGTATGTTTTCTTATTTTTGACTTCGATCGTCTTATTGTTAGATTATCTCCTAGATTACCAGTCCATGGCCCGTCGCTTCGCTGACGGCTATCAGAAGTGTACAACAACAGGCTCGGCTGATGGCTGCTACTGATATTATAAGGGTGACAGACACAATAAGAAGGGGGGGTAGAGAAGAGAAGGTTAGATAGTCTAATAAGAGGTGAGAAAGGGACAGTGGAGAAAAGAAAATCGGGTAGTTTAATAAGACGGTGGGAAGGGAGAGGGGGAAAAGGAAAGTAGATAAGATAAGGATGGAGAAGGGGTGATTGCTGCTATTGATATTATAAGTGTGACAGACACGGCTCTTATAGTATGTATGCTTTTCTTCTTATACACCAACACCACCACCACCACGTGCATCTTGTCAATACAGTTATTTACAAAACACGGGACAGGAGCTACAGTTACGAAGTGTATTTATTTACTGAATTCATATAATTATGAAAGTCTCGAAACAAGAAAGTTTTATTTTATTTTTGATTTAAAGTCTTCTAATGTATGTATATTCCGGATATCATATGGTAATTGATTCAAAAGTCTGAAACTCCAGCGCCCATGAGTCATATTCCTAATGACAAGTTCTAAAATCAAACCATCTCTGATTTCTTTCTATGACTTTTTTTTAATCCATCTTTGTTTTTTAAAAAGATTTTTCTCTACGCGCTTTTATTTTTGAATAATTTCGTATTTTTTCTCATTTTTTCTTCGTTTGTCTTCTTGCGTGTTTGGTTTCTAGATTATTTTCTTTTTATCTATGTGATTCTCGATGTTTTAAAGAATTATTTATCAACTTCCGTTTTCTTAAAACCATAAACTCTCTGAAATCATTACATCGTATTTTTTTCATTCGTATTTCTAGAATCTTTCTTGAGGCAGCGAGTGTGTAGCACACTGTGATGATCGAATTCACTACTATAATAACATTGGTCATCAAGGTTGATGTACAATGATGTAAATATAAATTTACGTGTAACAAATTATTTTTTTAAGTTCGTCCAAAGAACCATTTTTCTACTGTATATGAGGCAATATAGGCGAAGGTTCAATGAAAACAAGATTTGTATCAGTCAGAAATTTTCAATGCAGAAAAACAAAATTACTATGTATAAGATATACAAAGAAGATACTCTGCAGAAAGACGAGCAAAGGACGTTTAACGTTGGACCCCCATGGTTCTCTATAGGCTTTATATGCTAGAATACATTTTCATCTCATCATAGACGTGATACAAGGAAACTGATTACATTTTCGCAACCAGCATCTAAAACTACATAAAGTACACCACAAGATATGAAAGATTTGTTGTTGACCAGTGTAATAGTCTGCAAGGCTAGGTTGCTCGTCACTACTACTCAGCAAGCCGCCATTTGTGTTACATTATGGTCAGTGGTACCTGTAATTCGTTCTAATTAAAGCCCGCAGTTTTAATTTAAGTTAACACCAGAAAACTAAAATCTTCTCACGGTCAGAAAAAGGGATTTATTTCTTCCCAGACCGCCTGAGTTCAAAATTACCAAATTCGCAGTAGGGGTTCTAAGATAAGTCAGAAATGATGACGGCTGGGGAAAACCGATTTAGTATTGTGAGGGATGAGTTATCGGCTTCTCAGCGTAGATATAAAGATAAGTAAACTAGCTTAAAAGGACCGCGGGTAGAGTAGGAATGAGACTTCGGTCAAAAACAGATGTTTGGAGGCAGAGAATCTGGAGGGGGCGTGCCATGGATGGGGGTGTCAAAAGTCAACCCACAAGCTTAAAATAAGGGACCAATTTGATTGTCAGTCAGACAGAGAGAGAAAGGGTAGACGGTCAGTCAGGGGAAGTTGACACCGGGCGCGTTGCCTCGACGCTTGTGAAGTCAAGTACCCGTGACCAACAGATGCCCTAAGTTCATCAGTCCCTTTCTTACTCTTATTCCGCAAACAAATCGTATATGTTCTGAAAATTGCTACGTCTGTTTCCCGTGATTAGAACTTACGGTGGAATAAAAACATTTTGGACTCCTTTTTTAAACTCGCCGTTTGTCCTTCTTCTGTGCAAGTCATACATCCATTGAATTGTATGCCGCAGATTACGCAATAGTAATGACCGTTGTGCAACATTTGTATTACTAATAAAATGTACTAAGCTTATTCAGGCATAAAACTTCAAGTGTGTCGCACGAAGGAAGGATCGAACTCACGACATCTGAAATAGTCTGTGAGACTACTCTGCTAACTCTTGTTTCTCGGCATTGATTTTAATCAATACAGCTTAGTTTGCTAAAATGACTTGATATAACTTTTTTCTCTCTCGGAGAGACATGTATGTGCAGAAGATCCAATTTCTGGTGAAGTATTGCACAATAATGAAGGTAGACATATTCAGAGAAGCCCAGTTGAAATTCGTTAAAAGCTTTCTGGCGAGACCTGCACAAAAAGAATTTGAATTCATCAAGTTGCAAATGCTGACCTGTAGACGTTCACTTATAAATCACTGACATAACCGTTAAGTGGATTTTTTCAAATGTATTGGGGAAAATTAAGACACATAGACGCTGAGTAAATACTGGTTAATGAATCCGCTGCGTGAATAAAAAAAGTTTTAAGTGAATTTGTATGCTACACTTTAACTTTCAACATTTTTTTTTATTCAAATGTCTAGGCTTTTACTATAAAACCATAATAAATCACGCGTTTCAGATTCTCTGCTTGATTGAGATACTCACAGGCATAATGTTGAGAACTCAATGAAAAAAAACGTTAAGTGTGTTTTTTCAAAACTAAGGGAAAACACAGGTCTCAAAAGAAAACGTCATGTGACCTACGTCTTTTGGCAGAATGCTGTGTTGATTAATTAACAAAATTGGAAAAAAGGGGTGATCAATGAATAAATTACTTCTTTCTCCCTTTAGCCTATTTAGGGAGGGGGGTGGTTAAAAAACAAAACAAAAAGTTTTTTCTAGACTAGGAGTAAATGTTTAAATTTTCAGCCCTCTAGCTCCATTGGTGCGGTCAACCAGCCAGTCGGACCGACTTGATAACTGAAGAAACCTGTATTGATAAAACTAAGGAAAAAACAGGCCTCGTTAGTCACTCTTCAGGCAGCATGCCGTGTTGATCAATTAAAAAAATTGGAAAAAGGGGTGATCAATGAATAACTTACTTCTTTCGCCCGTTGTGATCACTAAAAAAGTCTGGATTTTCAAAAAAGAATAAATACAAAATTATTCAGGTGGGGAATTTTAAAAAGAATAGTTATTTCAAGACATAATGAGGAATAAATGTTTAAATCTTCAGCCCTCTAGCTCTATTGGTACGGCCAGTATGCATGATACATAGTCAGCCAGCCAGCCAGACCGAAAACTGAAGAAACCTATGTAGTTAAGACATATGGACACAAAGGGAATCATATCAAATATTATAAAACTGACGAATGTTAACTTGCGTGTATATGTCTTATAGACTCCTAAACGGTTGCACCCTAGGAGCTGCTAATTTGTCTATAGGGGTGACTTGACCCTATGATTAACATAGGAGAGGTGGCGCTGAGCTCCGAAGTTCTTACGGGTCAATTCAGTGTCAAAACTACTTTTGCCACCCTAAATTGTAAGTTTGTATTTGAAGATCCAGTCATTCATAGATTAAGTCTTTGGTAGCGGCAATGGTCCAGTAGTTAGAGTCGCAGGAAATGGAAACGGCGGACCGAGTTCGAACTCCGACGGAGTAAACTTTTAAAATATTTTTCATTTACTTGTATGTGCTTTCAATCTTTTAGAGCTTCAAAGCTTCCGAAAATTTGTCAGTTGTGAGAAATCTTTTTAAAATAGTTTCAGAGGGGGGTTCTATATACAATGTAACTATACTGCTGAACTGGATCATACTTTCCGTCCGTCGTAGGAGATCCGCGGACGTGAATTTCTCTTTTTCTCAGTTCTCGGAAGTGTGTGCGGGCCCAACAGGGTTGTGCACGCTATTCCACCCACCCTCCCCGGCTAGGAGTGTGCACAGGCCCGACCGTGGGGTGCGCACGGGCGCACACGCCCTTATTTTATCTTATGAAATCTGTATAAAATATCATTTGCTTTCCTGTGTAGTAATATTTGAAGTTTTTTTCTCCCGAGCAACGCCGGGTACCTCAGCTAGTATATAATAAGATCCGTGTCACACTTATAGTATTCGTAGCAGCTCTCGCCTCCTCTCGCTCTTCCTACCCTCTTATTAAATTATCTAACTTTCTTTTCTTCCCTCTCCCTTCCTACCCTCTTATTGAACTACTTAAAATTCTTTTCTACCCTCTCATATTAAACTACCTAGCTTTCTTAGCGTAACTGCGAATGTGACTTTCTCTTCCTCTAAGTACTTATTCCAGGATGGTAGTATCTATATTATAAAGTAGTAAAGTATGTGTATGTATCTGTACTCTTATAAGTCGAGAACTAGGCGTCGAGGAGGAAAACACTGGCATATTCAAAATCAGCATTTCTCAATCTACCCACAGTACACATTTTAGGTTAAATTTTGCACAAAATGTGTCGATTTCTATTAGGTCTCTCTCCATTCCTAATGTGCATGTCACACTTATAGTACACGTAGCAGCCGTCAGCCGAGTGACTGGTCATGGACTAGTACTTATTAATACATCTGCTGCGGGAATTAAAAGTTTGAGTGAATTTGTCTACACCACTTGAAATCTCAAAGTTTTTTAGTCAAATGTCCGGGCCTTTACTATAAGACGATAACTGCTTGATTGCTTTACTTACCGGGATAATGTTGGGCACTTTCGGTCACAGTTTAATGGGAGAGCACAGTTTAGGATTGCACTATTCATTCATTCATTTCTTGTCGCTCGCAGCCAGGCCAGTCAGAGGGAGGATTAGGAGGATTAAAGGGACCGCCACGGGGGCCTCTGTAAATGATTCTCAGCTGCTTACAGCATCTTGTATACTCAGTTGGTCACTCTCTAGATCAGGGGTCAGCACCCTTTTTGCCTCTGCGGGCCGGGTCGTGTATTAATGAGTGGGCGGTATCCAGATTGTCATAAAAATCTTGAAATAAAGAGAATTATCCATTTAAATATTTCGCTTGCTAGAATATCATTTGTGCTTAACCAAAGATGCCAATTTGGTCGCAAGGCATCTTTTAGACAGAAAGAATCCTTAAAACATATAAAGTAAGCATAATATCCCAATATTTCTTCAAACTCCATTCTCGGACCGGATCTGGCCCGCGGAACGTAGGTTGCCGAACCCTGCTTACTTACCTGGCTCGACGTTGCTTAACTTCGGTGATCGTACGAGAACCAGTGTATCCAATGCGATATGGCCGTAACGGTGTTGCACGATAAAAAGTGTTCCATGAATCAGAATCAGGATGTTCAGACATTGCCCATGACATATTAGACAATAACTAGTTTCCCCATTGTCGTCAAAGAAATGACGGCAATAATTAAGTAATCTTGCAATTGCATTGTACTTATAAAATATCAAAAACATTATGTGGCGCAGCATTTTCTCGTTTATGTTCAATATTTCCTGAATATCAAACTAAACTAAAGGTAAAATCAAGTAAAGATACTATTTATCGTAACATA
The DNA here is from genome assembly GCA_006491835.1 of Architeuthis dux. Lineage (NCBI taxonomy): Eukaryota > Metazoa > Mollusca > Cephalopoda > Oegopsida > Architeuthidae > Architeuthis > Architeuthis dux. Next base: position 3,069,405 of record VCCN01003477.1, on the reverse strand, counting down.
ACATTATATTTCTACTAAGTTACGTCACCAGACGTCACTGATGACGTAAGCGTGACAGGCGACAACTACACATTTTTCCTCAGCTGGAGATCGATTTTAGTTGCATGTATCAGATTAGTGATCCTTGCAAGTCTGATAGGGTTCAGCACTTTAAACTCATATATGACCACGCCCTCAATTAGCTGCCGGGTGCTTTTGGCAGTGAAAACCAGAAAATCATAGCAAATGGTGACAAATTTACTGATCAGACCAATCTAGTTTGGGGTTTTCATTACTCGAGACCAGGACTTTATTCTTACAAGTTTTTATGACCAGGATCAAGTCTGCTGAAGGGATACCTCCACCATAATCATTAGGGTGTACTCAATTAGCTGTGCTCAGTGAAATCTGTCCCAATGAAGATTTTACACACTCGTCGCTCATACCGGGTATCGAACCCAGAACCTTCTGTGTGTGAGGCAGACGTGCTAAACATTACACAATCCGAGCTCTAAATGTAAAAATACACATTGCGAATTATTATATGTGTACTGTTTAAAACTAGCGGCTTCATCAAGCGAGACCAGCAAAAATGTTCAAAGTTATCAATTCGCAAATGCTGAACTGTGATCTTTCACTTCTAAATCAATGGAATACTTACTTAGTAGATATTTTTTGAACGTAAGGATAGTATTAATTAAGATATATATCGACACTAAGTAAATACCTACTTTAAGTGAATTTATCTACAACGCTTTTAATTTCAACACTTTTTAACCAATATATATATATAGGGTTTTATAATAGAATGAAAATAAATCACACTTTTCACATTCTCTGCTTCATTGCGATACTTACCGGGGTTATGTTGAGCACTTGCCGTTACAGATTAATATTCGTACTCAATCATATTTATTAGCAAACTCAAGTCGAAGTAGCTCGTAGTAAGAACAACAAGAACAATCCTCACCAAATTTAAGCGGAACAGTCTATCATGTAGTGTGGTGAATTTCTTAAACCAATATCCGTGGATCCGATCAAGTCCTGGTGCTTTTCAGTTGGATATTTTTCAGTGTGATTGTGTTCAATACAATTTTTCTCCTTCATATATGTCTTGGAGTTCTTTTAAAAATATTTTAACCATTCTGGAGATCCGTTGTGTCTTTTCTGGCATCTCCATATGTCGTCACAGAAGTTCTTTGTGTCTGTGGCGTCTGCTTTTATGTTCTGTCTTCTTTTCTCCATTCAAGTCTTGGTAGAATTTTCACTAATCACAGAAAAAGAAAATGGTCAACAATGAAGAGCATGAAGAAGTCGACTTTGCCTTTTCAAGAAGAAATACACAGTCTTTTACAAGAAGGAGAATCTCTCTTTATCCTTACATTTCTTTAAAATCCAGTTATTTTGACTTTAAAAAGAAAATGCTATTTAAAAATAAAAACGAAAAAGATAGCAAATTGGCTTTCGACATTTCTGACATGGCCACTTTCAACCGAGAAGAAAAGGAAGGACAATTTCCGGTTTTAAAAAAAGAAGAAAATCGACTATTTTTCTTAACCAAAACAAATCAACCTTCGTTTTGTGCATCGTGCCAAAATGATTGATCGAATGGGTACGTGACAGCAAGAATCGTTTCGTTTCTCTTGTTATTTAGCATTTTATATGAACCCAATATATTTTCATCCTTTTTTGTTTCCCGTGTTCTTTATTACACTTCCAATCATTCAACTTATAAGTTTTATTCGTAGTAGACTATTTGTTTATCGCGTGCCTTCGTTACTTATGTGTTTGTAAATAATGTATGAAATAACAATTTAGAAGGACATGTGTTATACAAAGGGGATTTCTTTAGTTTATTTCGACGTTTCGCCATACCATTCTGGCTTTTTCAAGAAAAGTGTAATGGCGATACAGGGAATTGTCTGTTTTGTACAAATGAGGTTTCTTTAGTTTATGCCTTTTGGCAGCATGTCGAGTTGGGGGTGATCAATAACAAAATTGGAAAAAGGGGAGATCAATGAAATAGTTACTTCTATCGCCTTTTGTTGGGAAGTGATCACTAACAAATCTGAATTTTTCAAAAAGAAAAAAAGTGGACACAAACTAAGGGATCAATTTAACATAAAATTACATTGTAATGTGAACCCTCCACTGAAAACCTATTTAGAGGTGGAATTTAAGTTTTTTCTACACATAAAGTTAGAAAAGGTAAAGCTCTTACGAGACAACTCCCAATATAGTACGGAGCCCAGTGACGAAGAACCGGTTTCTGTTGCATGCGTTAGCTTAGTAATCCTTGCAAGTTTCAAGTCTGGTCGAGACCAGGACTTTATTCCTACAAGTTTGTTTATGTCCACTCCCTTGGCAGGATGCAAGTTCATCGAAGGGATACCTCCACCCTAACCACACAGCTTAGAGCGTACTCAATTAGCTGCTGAGTGCACAGGAAAATCTGTCCTAATAAAGAGTTTTCCACACTCTTCGCTCATACCGGGAATCGAACCCAGGACATTCTACGTGCGAGGCCGACGTGCTAACCATTACACCATCCGATAATAAGGAGTGAATGTTCAAATCTTCAACCCTTTAGCTCCATTGGTGCGGCCTGTACGCATGGTACATATATACGTACATAGCCAGCCAGCCAGCCAGCCGGCCAGACCAACTTGAAAACTAAAGAAACTTATGTTGACAGTTTTAGTTCACGGTTTCTAATATCTAATGTTTATAAAAGTTCTACGGAAACATCCCGGGAATCGAACCCAGGACCTTCTGCGTGTGAGGCAGACGTGCTAACCATTACACCATTAATAAAGAGTAAATGTTCACATTTTCAGCCCTTTCGCTCCATTGGTGCGGCCTGCACGCGTGGTACATATATACATAGCCAGCCAACCAGCCATCCAGACAGACTTGACAGTTTTTGGTTGACGGTTTCTAATATCTAATGTTTGTAAAGATTCTACGGACTATTTTATGTCGCGAGACTATTCCCAAACGTTCTAGAAGGTTCGGTTCCTAATGTGATCTAAGATTCCTGCGCGCACGCGAAATAACAAAATGCAACGCATCTCCTCCATATCCGTAACAGGAACTACGTTGCCATCATACCAAAAATGAAAGAACACTAAATTGACCTCAGGGACAAGATTGTTCCAGAATATTTGAAAGGAAAGGGTTATAAAGTACTCGCTAAACAATTACATATTCAGGTAGCCACAATAGAGCGCCAAACTCTGACGTCATGACCCGATTTCCGGCTCCGAAGTTGAAAATCCAACTACTGAAAAACAAAAGGGAACATTTTACTTGCTTCTTTTTCCGTCGTTTTTTTTTGTTATTTCTACTGCAATTTCGCAAAGTTTGCCAGTATAGAACAGCCAGTTTATATTGAATAATACATCTTCATAACTTTCGAAATAACCAAAGAAACGACGAAAAAAGAAACAAGAACAACTTTCCTTATTGTTTTTTAGTTGTAGAATGTTCAACTTAGGAGCCTGAAGTCGGTTCATGACGTCAGCACTTTCCCATTCTATTGGCTCGATAATTCGTGGTAGCAACATGACGCTACAGTAAACATGCGGTCTTCGCAAAATCTCTCAGCGTGCTGCCTCGAGGATCGTTTGAAAGCTGGGAAAACAGACCCACATTACTCTGAAGGAATTGGTCGAAGTTTTAGAGTCGGCACGGCAGGGGTGGTTGTTAATCGCCGGACAGTTAGCAATGTACCCCGACGACATGAATGGAGGTGCGTAAATCTAGCAAGGTTCAACTGTTAACGAAAAACCGTGTTATGGCTCGGCTGAACTTGGCCGAGGAACATTTAGCTAAAGACAACGAATATTTCAGCAGTATACTTTGGTCAAATGAGTTATTTGGTCTCAATACTGTCTGTAATGTTTTCAGAAAGCCTAATGAAGCCTACAAACCGAACAACACAGTCCAAACAGTTAAACACAGTGGTGGTAATATCACGATATGGGATTGCTTTCCCCTAATAGCACAGGACACCTTCGCATCATTGAGTGGAAGATGGATGGAGCGAAATATCGAAAGATCTTGAAAGAACATCTTCCTTCCTCCAAGGAGCTAAAAATGAAACCTGTTTGGGTTTTCCACCATTATAGTGATCCCAGGCACACTACTTAGGAGACGAACGATTGGCTGAAAAGGAAACATATTTATGTTCTTAACTGGCTAAACGTAATCTCTGGATCTGAATCCCATTCAACATCTGTGACGGAAATTAAAGATTCGGTTTGGAAAACGTCAACCCTCTAATCAGGGTAATCTGAAGAAATTGTGTGAAGAAGATTGGTCCAATATTACAGTAAACTAATTCTAACAGAGTACTAGGTCTGCTTAGTTACTCAATAGAAACCGTCATGCCGTGTTCGGGGTGATCAATTAAAGAAAATGGGGTGACAAACGAATAAGTTACTTCTCTCACCTTTTTTCAAATTTTCAAAAAACAAGCGGGAACAAACTAAGTGATCAATTTAGCATAAATTTACATTGCAAATTGACCACCCCACTAAAAACCTATTTGGGGGGGGGGTTTAAAAAACGAAAATTTTTTTTTTTCTAGACATAATAAAGAGCATTTTCAGCCCTCTAGCTCCATTGGTGTGGCCGGTACGCATGATACATACATAGCCATCCAGCCGGACCCCCCTCCCCCACTATAAACCTTTTTCAGGAAATGGGCAGTTTAGTCACTCAGTAGAAACCATCACGTGACCAATGTCTTTTGGCAGCATGACGTGTTGGGGTGATCAATTAGAACATTGGAAAAAGGGGTGATCAATGAATAAGTTACTTTTAAGGTAATTTTAAAAAAAGACAAATTAAGGGATCAATTTAGCATAAACTTACATTGCAAATAGACCCCTCTCCTAAAAACCTATTTAGGGCGGGGGGGGTTCAGAAAACAAAAAAAACGTTTTTTCTAGACATAATAGAGAGCATTTTCAGCTCTCTAGCGCCATTGGTCTGGCCTGTACGCATGATACATACATAGCCAGCCAGCCGGACCGAATTGAAAACTGAAAGAAACCTATTTTGACACTTTTGGTGACAGTTTTGGTTGATGGTTTCTAATATATTTTTGGAATAAGTTGTCTAGTCATGTTAAAGATAGCAATAGTGTACAAAGTTTTAAATTATGGAAAGAAAATGCGATTACAGATACATTTCTTGAATCTGTCAGATGTTCAGATGAGATTTTCAAGAGAGTTTGATCTGTGAATTGTGCTAAATTGTAGATGCTTGTATTTATGTACATTTGAATGTTTTTTTAATGAATTTTGTATTTGTTTAGAAGTTGATATGTAAATATTGTGTTTAATAATAAAATAATTTTAAAATGCGCATTATTTTTATGCTCTCAGATGTTTAATCATCGCTACCCACAGCACTGGTTTATTGCTGGGTTTAGGTTATTCATGTGTTCTGACATTTATATCTATCTATGTATCTACGTATCTATGTATCTGGACTTCGCCCAGCCCTAACTGTTCATAGTAGAAACTTGAAGGTTTGCACACACACTCCCCTCAGTGAAATGGAAACCTTTTTTTTTGAAAATTCCCCCCATAATAGGTTTTTGGAGGTATGTTCAATATACGATGTAAATCTATGCTAAATTGGTCACAAGTTTGTGTCCGCTTGTTTTTTTGAAGATTCAGACCTTTTTTAGTGATCATAGCCCAACAAAAGGCGAGAGAAGTAATTTTTTAATTGATCACCCCCAACATTGCTACCCAAGGTTAAGGCTATTCATGTGTTCTGGCATTTGTATGTATCTGGACTTTGCCATTCCCTAACATGTCATAGTATAACCTTGAAAGTGTGCAAACACTCTCTCCTCAATGAGTAGGGAAAATGTTTTTGTGTTTTAAATACCCCCGCTAAATACGTTTTAGAGGCGGGGGGTCAATATGAAATATAAGTTTATGCTAAATTGGTCATCAGTTCGTGTCCGCTTGTTTTTTGAAAAGTCAGACATTTTTTTTAGTCATCACAGCCCAACAAAAGGCGAGAAAAGTAACTTATACATTGATCACCCCTTTTTCAAACTTTTTAATTGATCACCTCCAACACAGCATATATGGGTGTCGGTGATTCATACTTTTCCTTGGTTTATTTTGACATCTTTTTGTCAACTCTCTGCCAAATTGTTGTCTTCTCAGTAAACGTTCGAAAGCAGACGTGACAATTGATGTCTCTCGGCGACGATGTCCGATCAATTACAAGTAACAAACGATCTGACTGGCGGGAAAAAGACGAGACGCAAGATTTGATGGATTATCTTTACTATTGTCTACGGAGCGAGTATATACTGGTGTTAGCTCGTTGTCGCAGCCAGTCAGTCAATCAGTTTAGTCAGTCAATCAGTCAGTCAGATTATCCCCTTGTCTATCCAGGGATGAAGTGACGAGGAAGATACGAATGGACCGGGATCTGGACGAAACGGGGGTTCGCTCCATCTGGCATGTCACATCTGGCCATTGATGGGTGTAGTTGACGTTGCCCCCTTTCGCTAAGTGACGTCACTCGGAGAAGATTAGCTTGACAAGAGAATTGCTTATGGTTCGTGGAAATTGGCAGTTTCTGGCATTATTCCCAGGAAGTGCTGACATTGCAAGCAGACTGTTGTCAAGGGGAACGTTGAGCGAGAAAGCAACGAATGCTTACGGTGTTGGCACAGCTGGTGTTGATATTTACTTACAGTGAGTGATCTTCCATACTCCGAACGATTGAAGAAATTGCATCTGGAAACTCTGGAATACAGAAGGAAGGGAGCTGATTTGCTTGAAGCATACCGCATCGTATATAACATTCACAACCTTGAACAGAGCTGTCGTTGCACCAGATGTCCTGATGAGGAAATGTTCACACCATTCCTCAGCAAAACCACAATAAGTCAGGCCAAGAAGATTCAAATACAGGAAGCAACTGGTGTCAGAAAACATTTCTTCTCATCTAGAGTGGCTGGACCATGGAACAAGCTCAGTGAAAACACCGTCCCCTAAAAAAAAATCAATATCTTCAAGAGTAGCCTTTGTGCAGGAAATCCCAAATAGGTTTGAAATTAATTTCAAATACTAATCTTTCTGTGTCAAGAATAAAGGGGAAAATAAATGCGTAAATAGTTGTTTCAATTAGCTGCAGAGTGCACAGGGAAATTTGTCCTAATGAAGAGTTTTCAACACTCGTCGCTCATACAAGGAATCGAACCCAGGACCTTCTGCGTGTGAGGCAGACGTGCTAACCATTACACCATCCGAGCGGATCTCAGCCTCCGCATGTCTGGATTGTCATCAACTGAGAAGAAGAAATACACTCAATAGAAAGCGTCATGTAACCAACGTCTTTTGGCAGCATGCCGTGTTGGGGAGATCAATTAAAAATTGGGAAAAGGGGCTGATCAATGAATAAGTTACTTCTCTTGCCTTTTGTTGGGCGGTGATCAGTAAACAATCTGAATTTTCAAAAAACAAGCATGAATGCTGGTGGACACAAACCAAAGGACCAATTTAGCATAAACTTACATTGCAAAGGGTTGAAAGATATGTTGGAGTTGGTTAAATGTGTAAATGGTTAACTCTATATTCTTTCCTTCGCCTTCGACTTAAAATGACAGAATTTGGAGAGAAAAAAGCCGTAGCTCCGCACAAGAATTTCTTCTCATCCAGAGTAGCAGGACCATGGAACAAGCTCCCTGGGAAAACCGTCTCCTAAAAAAACATTAACTTCAAGAGTAGCCTTGTGCAAGAACACCAAAAATAAGATTGAATTTGATTTCAAATACTAATCTTTCTGTCAAACAGAAAAGAAAAAAACTTTTATAAAGTAGATAATATTATAAAATAACAGGTAGAAGACACAGAAAAGAAACCTAAAACGCAGGAGGGCAAAATTCCAGACTTTGAAAATACTGCCCTAGTTAAGTTAAGTAAGGAAGATCCAATCCCTTCATTATGATAATGTAGATTTCTACTTTCACTTTCGTTTCTTCCCAGCCAGAAGTGAGACGATGAAGTTGGTAGAAATAACAACGTGTTATATTAGAAACCGTCAACCAAAACTGTCACCAAAACTGTCACTAACACTGTCAAAATAGGTTTCTTCAGTTTTCAAGTTGGTCCGGTTGGCTGGCTATATATGTATCACACGTACAGGCCACACCAACGGAGCTAGAGGCTTGAAATTTGTAATCTTTACTCCTTATTATGTCTAGATAAAAAAAAAATGTTTAAATGCCCCCCCGGTCCCAATAGGGTTTTAGTGGGTTGGGGGTACAATTTGCAAATTGATCACTTAGTTTGTCAAAATAAGTTTCTTCAGTTCTTAAGCCGGTCTGGCTGGCTATGTATGTATTTATGTACAGGCCAATGCAGCTAGAGGACTGGACATTTTAATATTTACTCCTTATGTCTAGAAAAAACATTTTTTTGTTGAAAATTCCCCCTCTAAATAGATTTTTAATGGAGCGTTCAATTTGCAATGTAAGTGTATGCTAAATTGGTCCTTTGGTTTGTGTCCACCAGCATTCATGCTTGTTTTTCGAAAATTCAGATTTTTTACTGATCACCGCCCAACAAAAGGCGAGAGAAATAACTTATTCATTGATCAGCCCCTTTTCCCAATTTTTAATTGATCACCCCAACACGACATGCTGCCAAACGACGTTGGTCACATGACGCTTTCTATTGAGTGTATTTCTTCTTCTCAATTGATGACAATCCAAAATGGGCGGTTGAGATCCGCTCGGATGGTGTAAGGGTTAGCACGTCTGCCTCACACGCAGAAGGTCCTGGGTTCGATTCCTTGTATGAGCGACGAGTGTTGAAAACTCTTCATTAGGACAAATTTCCCTGTGCACTCTGCAGCTAATTGAATATACTCTAAGCTGTGTGATTAGGGTAGAGGTATCCCTTCGGTGGATTTGCATCCTGCCAAGGGAGTGGTCTTAAAAACTTGTAAGAATAAAGTCCTGGTCTCGACCTCGAAGCTTGCAAGGATCACTAACCAGACGCATGCAACAGAAACCGGGTCTTCGTCACCGGGTGTATACTCCATTGGGAGTTGTCTCTTAAGAGACGGAAGCTTTACTTTTTATGTTGAGGTCGACATGGCAATACAACCTCGATATACATATATGTGCATATAAATTAACATATGTATGCATATGCACATATCTATCTATCTGTTTTCTTATGAGGTTGCTGAAACGTAAATATATATGTAACTACAATTATTTTGCAAATCGATATATTTGTATGTGCATAAACGTGTGCACACACGCACATCTATATTTATCTGCATATGTATATGTACGTGTGTGTAAGAGCTGTATATCTGTATCTTCGTGTGTGTTGTGGGTGTGTTCGTTTACATGTGAACAGAGACGTGTCATACGTGTCTGTAAATATTCCATTGCCGATTTTCATTAGAAGGGAAATCCTCGCTCGAGCAGCCGTGTTTTCACCCGGTTCCATTTACATATCCGGCAAGACGAGTGGCCGAGAAGATTCTAGCGTTAAAGATATGCACTGTCATGTCGACGAGGAGAGAGGCCTGAACCTGGTACGTCTTTGTCGTCGAGGGGTTAAATATCGGGTCCCTGCATACCAACGGACCCAGATCTCCAAGGGAAAAGGGTGACAACAGATAATCGACGGAAGCAAACACATGAACAGATTAATTATTTGTAAAAAAACAAAGCTAAAGTGAAAAAATACACGGATATTTTTTGTTTGTTAATAAAGGGGAAATGGCGGTTTTGGAAGGTGTTAGGGGATTTCAAAAGATCACTATCAAATTTGATTAAAAAAGAATGAAAAACGAATTAACACATCGCGATTTAAGAAGAAAGAAGAAAGAAAGGAAGAAAGTAAAAAAGAAAGAAAGAGAGGAAGAAATGATTGAAAAAGAAAGAGAAAAAGTCAAGGTGGATGAAATAAATAATGAAAGAAACAATGGATGAAAGAAAGAGACAATAAGAGAATGATAAAAGGAAGAAAGAAAGAATGTAAGAAAGAAAGAAAGAAAGAAAGGAAGGAAGAATGAATGGAAGAAAGGAAGAAGAATGATAGAATAAGAAAGAAAGAAAGAATGAAAGGAAGAAAGAATGATAGAAGAAAGGAAGAATGAATGGAAGAAAGAAAGAAATAATGAACAAATGATAGAAGAAAGAAAGGAAGAAAGAATGAAAGAAAGAAAGAAACGATTGGTGAAAGAAAGAAAGAAAAAAGAAAGAAAAACGAATCTAAATATAAATAAAGAAGATATGAAAGCAGACTTAAAAAGAACAATAATTATTACAAGGAAAATGATAAGACGAAAGAAAGAGAGAGAAAAAAGAAAGAAAGACAGAAGGAAATATAATTGACAAACAAAAAGAACAAAGCTATGAGAGGGGGGGAAATAATTCAGAGAAAAAGTTTTTAAAAAAGCAAGAAAAGAAAAAGAAAAACGAACCAAACAAAAGAAAGACATTTTGATTTACATTCTGTTTCAAATTATGTTCGGCCATGTTTTTTGGTCGAGTTATTGACGAGCTGCCGCGGTGCGTGATGGGAGGCCCAGCCTCGATGTGAAGCGCTGACAGAGCGACCATGTGAGTTGTCAACTCTGATTATAGCCTGCTCTCTTGCAATGTTCTACTCTTCTTTGAATACAACCGTGAAAAACAACCGCCATTGCCTTCAACAATATTAAAATGGCTTCATATTTTGCTTTTCTCTATGGATATCTCTTTCTTTGACAGTTTTGAAATTTTAGGATGTTTTAGTAAATGAAAAACTGAAAATACATGAAATGTTCTTCTTTACTAAAGCCGGAGATGTTATTATACAATGCTCGTATTAAAAGCACTATATATATATATATATATATATATTTT
>VCCN01003477.1:2446450-2457051 GCA_006491835.1 Architeuthis dux | reverse complement strand
ATGTAAATAGTAGTCAAAAATGAATAAAAATCGTTTACAATATTTGATTTAATAAAAAAATTTTTTTAAATAATTGTTTTTTAGTAAAACTCAAACAGTCATTACAATAAAAAAGAAGAAAAAAGGTTAGCTTCTTTAGCAGTGATCAGTCAAATCAGTCCTTATGATACAATGCATTTTTGATGGTTAAGTTGTCCTACTTTGCCAAATCTTCTTTATTCTTTTTCTCCCCACCACCTTCCCAACGTCATTCAAATCTTCTTCATTTTTCTCCCAACCTCTTTTTCAAATAGTTTTCTTTTTTTTTCTCTCCAACTTTCATTCAAGAAATTATTTATTCTTTTTCTCCTTCACTTCTCTTTTAAATCTTCCTCATACTTTTTCTCCCCACCCACCTTTCATTTTCTTTATTCTTATTCCCCCACCCTCTCATTCATATCTTCTTATCCTTTTTCTCCCAAACTTTTTCAAATATCTTTTTTTTGTCTTTCTTTTTCTTCTAACATTTTTCGTTAACTGTTGTAAACTTCCTTCACTTAAGCTCATCTTTTAATTTTCTATTATCCCTTTTCTCATTCATTCATTTTTTCATTCATCTATTTTTGTTTCTTCAAATGCATTCTCTTTCCTTTATATTTTGACTTTTTTTAGAAACAGTCAACCAAAACTGTCAACATAGTTTTCTTCAGTTTTTAAGTTGGTCTGGTTGGCTGGCATCACGCATACAGTCTGTACCAATGTAGCTAGAGGGCTGAAAATCTAAACATTTCAGGGAGAAATGTTGTGACACAGAGGTTAAGCAAATCTCCATCATTATAAGAAGCTTTTATTATCATTATTTCTATAAAGAGCTCCTATTATCATTATATCGTGCCCTTATTCTTTCATAGAGTTTTTGCTATCATTCTATGGAGCTTTATTATTATTATAAAGAACTTTTATTATTTCTATAAAGAGCTCTTATTGTTATTATACACTGTCAACCAAAACTGTCTAAATAGGTTTCTTTCAGTTTTCAAGTTGGTCTGCCTGGCTGGCTGGCTATGTGTGTGTGTGTCTCACTCATACAGGCCAAGCCTGTGGAGCTAGAGGGCTGAAAACTACTCCTTATTAAGTTTTTAGTTGGTTCAATTTGCTAAATTGGTCCCTTAGTTTGTGTCCAGCAGTGTTCACACTTATTTTTTTTCGAAAATTCTAACTTTTTTAGTGATGGGTTCAATATGTAAGTTTATGCTAAATTGGTCAGACCTTTTTTAGTGATCACAGCCCAACAAAAGACGAGAGAAGTAACTTATTCATTGATCACCCCTTTTTCACAGCTCTCTGCCAAAAGACATTGGTCACGTGACGGTTTCTATTGACTGACTAACCAGACCTGTCTCTTTCTCCTTCATTTTTTTCTGTTCCTTTATTTTTGTTTCTTCCAATGCATTTTCCTTCCTTTACATTTTTACTTGTTTTTCATTTTCTTCTTTAATTATTTTTCATTCCCTCTCCTTCTTCTCCTACAATTTCCTTCCTTCTTTGATCATCCATTGCATTCTCCTTCCTTTCCTCTTCACCTTTTTTTCTTCTTCAGTTCATTTATTTTACTTCTTCATTCTTTTTCGAAACCTAGTTAACATAGTTAACATCAACATAGGTTTCTTCAGTTTTTGGCTGGCTGGCTGGCTGGCTATGTATGTATCACGTGTACAAGCCTCACAATTGGAGCTAGAGGGCTGGATATTTAAACATTTAGTCCTTATTATGTATAGAAAAAACATTTTTTGTGATATCAACATGTCAACTGAATGCAATAATCAGACAAGTGCAGAGTTCAACCCAATGTGGCTTCCACTGCTCAACAAGCCCAAACCTGACAAGACAAAGACAAAGAAACACCTAAATCCTATGTTATAAGGGTTACTTTGAAATTAAAAAACTTCTGTTTACCCCATGATATTCGGATACCGAAGAATTGATCAGCCGAAGAATGGAACAACACAAACAACAAAGAAGGAGTTCAATCGTTTGATGAACTATTTGAATGTTTTTTTTTTGTTTTTGAACATTTTCCCCAAAATAGTTTTTTAGTGGGGATTAAATTTAAAATGTAAGTTAATGCTAAATTTGTCCCTAGTTTATGCCCAGCTGCATTCGTGCTTGTTTTTTTGAAAATTCGGACTATTTAGTGATCAATCAAAAGGCAAGAGAAGGTAACTTATTCATTGATCACCCGTTTTTCCAATTTTCTAATTTTTTAATTGATCACCTCTCATACGGCATGCTGCCTAAAGATGTTGGTCACGTGACAGTTTCTATTGAGTGACTAACCAGACCTGTTTATTGCTAGAGTTCAAACTGATGATATTATTTTCATTTCACCCATTTTTTAATTGATCACCCCTGCTGCCAAAAGACGTTGGTCACGTGACGATTTCTATTGAGTGACTAACCAGACCTGTTCTGTGTTCTTTTTTCTTCATTTTTCTTTTTCTTTTTCTTCTCTTACTTTTATTATTGTCTTTCATTCTGTATTTTCATCATCTTTTTCCACTTTTTAACCACTGCTACCCACAACACTGGTTTATTGCTGGGTTTATATTATTCATGTGTTCTCACTTTTATATGTATCTATCTATGTATCCAGACTTTGCCCAGCTCTAACCATTCAGAGTAGAAACTTGAAATATGGCACACACACTCCCCTCAATGAGTAGGGAAAACGACTTTCTTTTGTTTTAGTGGGGGTTCGATTTTGGGTTTTAGTGGGGGTTCAATAATCAATGTAAGTTTATGCTAAATTGGTCACTATTTTCTGCCCTCTTGTTTTTTGAAAATTCAGACCTTTTTTAGTGATCACAGCCCAACAAAAGGCGAGAGAAGTAATTTATTCGTTGATCACCCTTTTTTCCAACTTACTAATTGATCACCCCCAACACAGCATATATGGGTGAGGGTGATTCATAATTTCCCTTGGAATGTTTCTTAATGTTTTAATTCTTCATCTGTTTTTTTTTCCTTTTTTTCCCCCATTAGTCATTTTTTCGTCTTCATCAGCTTGGCCCTTTCCTTCTCCTTATGTTCTGTTAATAACTTCTGTGCCAGAAATTAGCACAAGGATGTGTGAACCAAGGATAGAACAATGGGGATTCCCACCCAAAGACTGAATAGCATCACTGGAAAGCTGGTATTAGTGTGCAGAGGACAAAATGAAGACAAGGTGCAAATTTCAGGGGGGGGGGGCGTTTTTCGCTGAATGTGTTAATGTATTCTTCTTTTATTTCATTTCATTTCATTCGTTTTGTCTTCTATAATATTCTCTATTGCTTCTTCATCTTCTCCAGTGGCGTTTCTTCTTCTTCTTCTTCTTCTTCTTCTTCTTCTTCTTGCAGGTTAGTATCACATGTACAGGCCACAACCAAAACTGTCAACATAGGTTTCTTCAGTTTTTAAGTTGGTCTGGCTGGCTGGCTGGCTGGCTGGCTGGCTGGCTGGCTGGCATCACGTGTACTTCTTGTTTTCTTCCTCCTCTTTTTCTTCTTGTTTTCTTCCTGTTCTTCTTCTTCTACTTCCCCTTTTCTTTTCTACTGTCCCTTCTTCATCCTACTCTTCTTCTTCTTCTTCTTCTTCTGCTTCTTCTTCTTCTTCTTCTTCTTCTTCTTCTTCTTCTTCTTCCTCAACAAAATTGAAGATTTATAAATTTGCAGTTGATGGTTATAAAAAGATGGAAGACACATTTTGGAAGCAGGTGAAAAAGAAGCATCAAAAAACATTTCTAGAAAAGGAAACAAAAGCTTCATGCATTGAAACAGTTGCAAGAATATAAGCAGAAAGCAACATTGTTAAAGCAAGCTGAAAAAACGAACATAACATCTTAAAACAAACCAAAAAATTAATTCAGAATCAGAAAAAAAAGAAGGTAAAATCACTGCTGTTCACTGCAACGGCTTCTGCCAGTTTGATTATGGCCATGTTAATAGAGCGGGTGATGTAGGGGAGGCAATGATAAGTTGTTGAGAAGGCAGGAGACAAAGGTTGTTAGAGATGGTGTGGAATCCAGGGAAAAGGGGGAAGTTTGAATAGGGAGAGGTTATGGAAGCCATTTTCAGAGTTGACATCTTGTTAACTGCGAGTGTGCCATTGTGGTGTCTGCTATTATTTGGGCTGAAGAGAATTGGGATGGAATTATTGGAATGGTTGTCTGCTGGAAAGTCCTGGAACTGGAAAAGGAAGGAATTTGGGAACAGCGATGGGTGGGAGAATTTTTCTTTTTCTTCTGGAGTTTTTTTTTTGGGGGGGGGAGGGTCTGGTTATGTGGTCAGGGTGGTGGTTGGGGTAAAAGCACAGTTTAAAAAGGGAAGGAAAACAGGTCTGGTTAGTCACTCAATAGAAACCGTCATGTGACCAATGTCTTTTGGCAGCAGGGGTGATCAATTAAAAAATTGGTGCAATGAAAATAATATCATCAGTTTGAACTCTAGCAATAAACAGGTCTGGTTAGTCACTCAATAGAAACCGTCTCATGACCAACGTCTTTTGGCAGCATGCCGTGTTGGGGGTGATCAATTAAAAAATTGTAAAAAGGGGCGATCAATGAATCAGTTACTTGTCTCACATTTTGTTGGGTAGTGATCACTAAAAGTCTGAATTTTCAATAAACAAGCAGACACGAAAAAGGGATAAATTCAGAATAAACTTAGACTGCAAACTGAATTACCCTTTAAAAAAGTATTATGGGTTTTTTTCTCTCACTATAATAAGGAATAAATGTTGAAATCTTCAGTCCTCTAACTTCATTGGTACAGCCTGTATGCACAATACATACATACATACATACATACATACATACATACATATATATGCTGCCGGACATAAACTAAGGGACCATTTTAGCATAAACTTACATTGTGCATTGAACCCGCCACTAAAAACAAAACAAAATGTGTTCTGTAGACATAATAGATAGCCAGCCAGACCAACTCAAACACTGAAGAAACCTATTTTGACAGTTTTGGTTGACGGTTTCTAATATTATGAAAGAGAAAGAAGAGAAAGATGAGAGTGGAAGAAGAAAAAGAGTAAGTTGGAAAGGAGAAAGGGAGGGGGAATAAAGAGACGCAGAGGGAGAAGAAAGAAGAAAAGAGGAAAGAAGAATTGGTCACTCAATAGAAACCGTCAGGTGACCAACGTCTTTTGGCAGTATGTCGTGTTGGGGGGTGATCAATTAAAAAAATTGGCAAAAGGGATGGTCAATGAATAAGTTACTTCTATCGCCTTTTGTTGGGTAGTGATCGCTGAAAAACAAATGTGAACACTGCCGGACACAAACTAAGGGAACAATTTAGCATAAACTTACATTCTCAAAGCTTTATTAAGGGGGGTGGGGTAAAAAGAAACGTTTTTTCTAGACATAATAAGGAGTAAATGTTGAAATCACATTTTTTCAAATGTTCAAACAAAAAAAGCGGGCATCAATTTAGCATAAACTTACATTGTAAATTGACACCCTCACTAAAAACCTATTATGGGGAGATTTTAAAAAGAACGGCATAGTAAGGAGTAAATGTTGAAATTTTCAGCCCTCTAGCTCCATTGGTGCGGCCTGTACGCGTGATAAATACATAGCCAGTTAGCTAACCAGCCAGCCAGACCAATTTGAAGACTGAAGAAACCTATGTTGAGAGTTTTGGTTGCGGCCTGTACACGTGATGCTAACCTGCAAGAAGAAGAAGAAGAAGAAGAAGAAGAAGAAGAAGAAGAAGAAGAAGAAGAAGAAGAAGAAGAAGAAGAAGAAGAAGAAGAAGAAGAAGAAGAGAACAAAAATTCCTGGGCCACATTCAACTCGTCAAGCCGATGGACACGCAGTGCGGGTGATACTCAGGTTGGTGAAGAATAACCGTATTCCACGCCAAAGAGCTTTGCGGCCATTGCAAAGCAAGCCGTTACTTGAGAGCCGCTTCCGACTGAGCGACCAGAGCCGCCTCGTCTGTGAACAGCAGATCTCTGACACGCTACACCACCATGGTCTTGGTGTGAGCTCGGTGTCGCTGCAGGTTGAACAGATTGCAGTTACTACCTGTGCGGATGTAAACATTGTCCCTATCGTCCTCTGTAGCCGGTTTTAACATCAAAGAATCCAATAATACCCCGCTAAGCTCTACATCGTTTAGTAGCAACCCTCATGGACTATGTTTACGCCCTTTTAAAACGTATTGCAATAATTAAATATCATTGAAAGTTTAATTTTGGTTATAACTGAAAGAAAATAGCATAAAGTTAGTCGTTTGGTGAGATTTTAAAACGTGTGTAAATTGGGCTAAAATTTCCCAATGCAAAGTCTACTAGTTTCACCAGTTCGCGAAACAAGTTTTCGAATCCGGTTATCTCCGGTTTTATATTTTCTACAGAAATCATTTTTAGTTGATAATTTTCTGCAATCTTTCTTTTATTAATAACCCAAAGATCATTACGATACAATTAATAGATTTAAAGTTTCAGACGTTTTCATCGACACATGTCGCTTTTTGTCAAAAGTCCGTGAGAGTTTTCACTGTTTAGCACCGATCCGCTATAGCGCTCTTTTTGAAATATTTTCTTAATCAATTTAGTAATGTTAATAGACCGGTGGCCAGCAGTGGCTACCATGCACCCCCCCCCCATAGATTCTACATTTAGGGTACTAAAATGTTCCTTAGGATGTTCTCTTTCAGAAAAAAGATGTTCCCAAGAAAAAAGATGTTCCCAAGAAAAAAGTTGTGAAGAACTACCTCATTTGCATAAAACAAAATAAGGCTAAGTACTCAGCATTTTACGAAGAAAACTTCAATTGATTATTTTTTAGGGTAAAATAAAGTGGATTTTTTAATTCCTCATGTCTTAAACCCATGATTTAGCCTTTTAAAGTACTCAGATATCTCAACTGGGAGACGAGATATGAAATTCTTTTCTTTTTTTTGTGTGTTTTCTGACGACCATTTTGTTTTATGCAAATGAGGTAGTTCTTTCCAACTTTTTTCTCGGGAACATCTTTTTTCTGAAAGAGAACAACCTAAGGAACATTTTGGTACCCTAAATGTAGAATCATGGGGTGGGGGGGGTGCACAGTAGCCCCTGCTGGCCCCCGGACTATAAATTTCCGAAATAAATAACAATGAAATACAGTGACATGGACAGTCTCTGAAATAATTGAATAATGTGCACTTTGGTTAATGTGCATCAGAATAAACACATAAAGATACTTCGGACAGTGAGGTAGGTCGGACATTGCATATCCTGAAAAAAGTATGGGACCTAGAGCCGCGAGATCTTGCATGAATTTCCGAGAGTTTTTGTACATCGTCCATGAGAAATCCCAGAGCGTCTTTCTTCAGGTCAGAATTTATGGATTTTCTTAGGTTCCTATGTATTTTTTGGAGTGTATATCGTAAGCTCTATCTGCACGCATATGGCAAGCATGCATTATTATGGTTAATCTGTGTTACATGTTATTGAAAGTGAATGTTAAACTCTGTTGTGTGAACTTTGATGATAGCCATTATTTTATCATATTGTGGGGGGATAGGTCGGACAGTCGAGCAGAGGGATAGTTCGTCAGTGTCCGAACCATTCTCCCAACTATTAGAAAGTTATGACCTTTATAAAATGATAACACTACTTCCTTTAAATTATTATATTATCAACTCAAAGTAAAACACAACTCCTAATGGCCATCAGGGAATATATATTTATATATCTGTATGTATTTATCTGTACTCTATAATAATAAATATGGTGATGATGATACTGTTGATCCCTCAGTCCTTTGTACTTTAGGATAATAAAATGTCTTTGAAATGATTAAATTTATGTTTTTACCCGATCCAACTCACTTAATTTCAAGAATATGCCAATTAACACATGTGGTTGAACTATCTCACCTCTCTGGCCGAACTATCACCACTAGGTGGGATAGTTTGGACGATTGTTTTTTGTACTCTGTACTTTGTACTTTGTACTTTGTGATAATAAAATGTCTTTGAAATGATTAAATTTATGTTTTTAGCCGATCCAACTCACTTAATTTCAAGAATATGCCAATTAACACATGTGATTGAACTATCTCACCCCTCTGGCCGAACTATCACCACTAGGTGGGATAGTTCGGCCGATTTACAAACTTGTGTTTTGTTAACTGTAGCTTAAAATTGAAAAGAGCTAAGGATTTGATACTGTCTATCCGAAGAGCCAGATGATAAGTCTACATTTTAACATCAACACAATTACACTACTGCTTAAACCTGATTTTTTAGAAATATATGTGTGTAAGTGACCGAAGTATCACCGCCTCCCATCTACACATACACATACACATACTTTCGGTACACAATCATTTATCACGTAGTGATATATATCGACAACTAGCGATACTTCACCAGCTCCGGACAGTAGCTACCATATGCGATACACAGCTCTAATCTATTCCATCTTGTTGAGGCTCAATCGTAAAGTTTTCAATTATTGCTGGAACAATATTTTCAGTGGGATACACATACTTTCGGTACACAATCATTTATCACGTAGTGATATATATCGACAACTAGTGATACTTCACCAGCTCCGGACAGTAGCTACCAGATGAGATACACAGCTCTAATCTATTCCATCTTGTTGAGGCTCAATCGTAAAGTTTTCAATGATTGCTGGCACAATATTTTCACTGGGATATCACTTAGGTACATTATGATAATAACTGTACGCAAGAAACTATTATTCACATTCATACATACTCCCACATACACCCAAATTGCTTGCCAATCATTAGTGTTCGTATCACTGTTAACATAGCCTATCCAGCATAGGCTATTCAGATCGTATCTCTATTTATGATACGTTATAATGACCACTTTTAGAGCTGTATTCTTTTAGAAACGTATCTCGAGCGCTAACCGTAGCATTGCTGTATTGAAAAGCTATTATACAATTACTTTTTGGCATACCTTTGAAAGGCGAGGCCCCACTTCACACAACTGGAAGCCAAGCAATTCAACAAAACCACTGCCCAAATGATGAAAATGTTAACAAAGATACATTTTTCAAATTCTTATATTCATTAATCAGCCATTTTATTTTATTTTTATTGAGAAAGGCATACTTAAATTGACGAATTGCTGTAAAACAAAAATGAAAAATTCACATACAGATTCTATGTCCCGAGGGTGTTTCTAGATGACGAAACATTTATGGGAAAATTACAGATTTAGAGAAATTATTTATTACAAATTTCGCTTTCAAATATGAGCGATTATTTTCATCGCCTTTTGCTTCAGGCAGAAAGTAATTGCAACAGCGACGAATTTCAAATTCAGAATTATTATTGCTTTCTAATTACCGAACAAACATTTTTACTTAGTAAAAACAATAACAAATAGAAAACGTCACCTGACCAACTTCTTTTGGCGGCATGATTGTGTTGAGGGTGATCAAGTAAAAAAAAATGGGAAAAAGGGGTGATCAATGAATAAATTGCTTCTCTCATCTTTTGTTGAAAAAATCTGAAAAAACGTATGAATTTTCATAAAACAAGCATGAATGCATGGATCAATTTATCATAAATTTACATTGCAAATTGGGGGAGTTAAAAAAACAAAAGAATTCTGGGTCTGATATGGTTAGTCATTCAATAGAAACCGTCACGTGATCGACGTTTTTGGCAGCATGACCGTGTTGGGGGTGATCAGCCCAAAAATAGGAAAAAGGGATGATCAATGAATGAGTTGCTTCTCTCGCCTTTTGTTGGGCAATGGTCATTAAAAAAGTCTGAATTTAAAAAGAAAAACAAGCATAAATGCATGGCACAAACTGGGATCAATTTAGCATAAACTTACATTTCAAATTGAACAAATAGATAAATAGATAGATACATAGATACATGAATGTCCTCCGTTTTATCTCTACAGACAATGGAAGGACACTAGAGTGTCCCCTCCAGGGCCCATGCCTGTGTGAAGCGCATGGAGATGCCCAGTCGTCAGAATCTGATGTAGTCCAAAGGAATGCAGAGTGCGATAGGTTTGGCATAGGCAAGGGCTGGCCGTCGAACCGCCTTAAGGGGGCTCCACTCCCTGGTTTTGGAATCAGATGTGTCCTTCTCCTAGACTGGTTGCCTTCCTAAAACTAGAGAGTCCAATCTGCCCAGCTATTCTACCTATAGAATTGGATTCATGCCTTTCCGAACATAAACAGCCTCGACCGGAGTTTGAACTCGGATCGTCGATTCCATTGTCTGCACCAAACATTTATTAATTGAGGACCTATATCGGCCCTGCATTAGCGATTGCTAAACGGGCGGCCTAGATCGTATATAAATGAATAAAGAAACGAGCACTTTACGGGGATCGAACCCGCGTCCACCCAGGAAGCAACCTTTACGTGGTCCTGCTCTCGCTAACACCGGTGCCGAGCAAATATAGGTTCCTAATTAAAAATGTCTTTATAATTATCATATTCTGTCGGATATAAAAATTGTCTATTCTTTGATTTCATACATACATATGAATGACTATAGATAGATAAATACGAACAGACAGAAAGTTATTTATATATATATAACCGACCTAAATAGGGAAAGTAAAAAAGTA
>VCCN01003477.1:2394703-2404983 GCA_006491835.1 Architeuthis dux | reverse complement strand
ATAGATCCTCTAGTTATGAGATTTCTTCATGTAAGAACTTATGAAGGCTGGTGGGAAGAGCAGATGAAACACTGTGATAAGAGCAACAAAGGTGGTGATACTGGTCTGAATAGATCCTCTAGTTATGAGATTTCTTCATGTAAGAACTTATAAAGGCTGGAGAGAAGAGCAGATGAAACATTGTGTTAAGGGCAAAGAAGGTGATGATTCTAATCTGAGTAGATCCTCTAGTTATGAGATTTTTTAATCTTAGAACCAATGAACGCTGGTGAGCAGACCAAGGGAAACACTGTGTTAAAAACAACCAAGGTAAGTAAACTGGTTTGAAAGTATTCTCAAATCATGAGATTGCTTCATGTAAGAACTTATGAAGGAGGTTGGAGAGCAGACCAGTTAAAAGGTTGTGTTAAAAGAAAACTAGGCGAAGATTAAGGATGCTGGTTTGAATAGACTTCTTGGACATGATGATGGTTTATCGCAAAACTGATGAGGCTAGAGAGTAGAATATAAAAATTAAGATAAAAGCCACCTAGGTAAGTAAACTGGTCTGAATTGATGAATGAGATCGGAACTGATGATGGCTGGAAAGCAAACCAGCTGAAATACTGTTTGAAATGTGACACAGGTGAGGATACAGGTCTGAACAGTTCCCCTGGTCAGGATAATGTTTCATCCCAGAACTGATGAATATGAAAGGTTGTGTTAAAATCAACGCACTTGATGGTTTGGGCCTAAATAGATTAACTAGTTATGATGATGCTTCATCATAGAATTGATGATGGCTGGAAAGTAGACCAGCTGAAATACTGTCTTAAATGTGACACAGGTGAGGATAATGGTCTGAACAGTTCCCCATGGCAAGATCCCAGAACTGGTCCAAACATTTCCACATGTCAGGATATTGTTTCGTCCCAGAACTGAAGAAGGTTTGATAGAAGACCAAGTGAAAGGCTGTGTTAAAAGCAACAAATGTGAAGGTCCTGGCCTGAACAGATTCTCTAGTCGTGATGATGAAGAATAGACCAGCTGAAAGATTGTATTAAAAGCAACTTAGGTAAGTCAACTGGTCTGAGCAGATCCCCTAGTCAGGATTATACTTAATCTCAGAACTGATGAAGGTTGGAGAGCAGACCAAGTGAAACACTGTGTTGAAAGCAACTTCTGTGAAGATACTCATCTGGATAGATCCTCTAATCATGATGATGATTCATTTCAGAATTGATGAAGGTTGAAGAAGAGACCAGCCTAATTACTGTGTTGAACACAAAAAAGGTGAAGATATTGGCCTGAATCATTTAGTTAAATCAACATAAAAGAAGTTACTAGTTCAGCTCCCTTTTTACTTTTTTCAAACTCCAGGACAAAGCCAGAGTTGACTTTACTTTGCTATGTAACAAGAACAAGAACAATCCTCGCCAGAAATAGGGGAGTAAACCGATATGTAAAATCCCCATTCCCCTACCATGATTTGAACTCATGACCTAGTGATCGCTAGCCTGGTGTGTTACAACATGTGTATCTCCAAAATGTTTAGTAGAATTATGCAAGGAAGTAGAAGTATGAGCAGAGTTTGACTCTGGAGCAGCCAAACTTGTATTTATATAATAAACTTGTTTCCATATGCTGTTATCATTCTATTGATATTAATCTATCTCCAAGTATAATCATCCATCCCATCCCAGATGTACATCTATGTATCACACATTTCAATCTGTTCTTAGTAGATAACAAAGACAGGTCTGGTTAGGCACTCAGTAGAAACTGTCATGTGACCAATGACTTTTGGCAGCATGCCGTTTTGGGGGTGATCAACTAAAGAACATGATTGTCTTTCTCTGTCTAGATCAGTCCATCTATCAATCTCAGTGTCTTTATATCTATGTATCACTTTACATATTAGAAACCGTCATCCAAAACTGTCACCAAAAATGACAACAGAGGTTTCTTCAGTTTTCAAGTGAGTCTGGCTGGCTGACTAGCTGGTTGTCTATGTATATATCATGCATACAGGTCACACCAATGGAGCTAGAGGGCTGATAATTTAAATATTTATACCGTATTATGAAAAAAACGTTTTTTGAAAATTCCTCCATAAATAGGTTTTCAGTGGGGGTTCAGTTTAAAATGTAAGTTTATGCTAAATTGGTCCCTTAGTTTATGTCCGGCAGTGTTCACATGGGTTTTTTGAAAATTTGGACTTTTTTTAGTGATCACTGCCCAACAATAGGCGAAAGAAGTTACTTATTCATTGATCACCTCTTTTTTCAATTTTGTAATTGATTACACCCAACAAAACTGTCAAAATAGGTTTCTTTCAGTTTCAAGTTGGTCTGCCTGGCTGGTTGGCTGGTTTTCAACATTTACTCCTTATTATGTCTAGAAAAAACAGTTTTTTGAAAATTCCACCTTTAAATAGCTTTTTACTGGTGGGTTCAAATTGCAATGTAAGTTTATGCTAAATTGGTCACAAGTTTGTGTCTGCTTGTTTTTTTGAAAATTCAGACTTTTTTAGTGATCACTGCCCAACAAAATGCAAGAGAAATAACTTATTCATTGATCACCCTTTTTTCCAATTTTTTAATTGATCACCCCCAACACAGCACGCTACCAACAGATATTGTGTGACGGTTTCTATTGCGTGACTAACCAGACCTGTTATATTATTAGGTATGGTGCTGATTCCTTGTAGTGAAAGAACCTAGCAATGGTAGTTTAAAAATAGTCCATCCTTTTTTTCCCTTCTCAGCTGGACCCGTACCAAAGTCGAAATTATATTGTAAATAAATACCTATATATTTGAATCAATATATGTGTCTGTCTGTCCATCCTTTTCTTTTGTATTCATATGTTTCTTTCCCTCTCAATGTTTGACCTTTACCTAATTCCTTCATTTTCTTTCTCACCCTCCAATGACTCTCCCTTTCTCCCAACATCAAACATGGTTCACAAAAGAACTCAGCAACACCCTCAAGGGTGTTCCAAAAAGAAAGCATTAGTCACGTCTTTTTACTTACAAGAGCTCTGATATAATAAAGTATAAATACATATAAGTGTGAGAGAGGAAGATAGAAAAATGGCTGACCCTCAGAGCAGCAGACAGTGTGCTCTTTGGAATGAGGTATTGTACACTGATTGGATGAATTCTCTACTGATGTGCAATGTACTGCATACTGATGAAGGTTCACCATTTTGAAGATTGGTCAAGAACCAAAGCAGAGAAAAGAGCTTGAGGGTCAAAACGATGAAGAACAAAGAGAAAGAAATTTTTGGAAACATAGCAGATAAGTAATGTCTGAAATTCTGAGATCGGTCATTGACATTATTCCAAGAGTTATTCCGACTAATATCCTCATTTTTGTTGTTTTTAACACTACAAGTTGGCAAATGGGTTCTTCAACCTTCCTCATTATCTGAAATCCTGAGATGGGTCATTATCATTATTCCAAGAGTTATTCAGACTAATATCCGCATCTTTGTCGTTTTTAACACTACAATTTGGCAAATGGGTTCTTCAACCTTTCTCATTGTCTAAAATCCTGAGATGGGTCATTATCATTATTCCAAGAGTTATTCAGACTAATATCCTCATCTTTGTTGTTTTTAACACTACAATTTGGCAAATGGGTTCTTCAACCTTCTTCACTGTCTAAAATTCTGAAATGAATCATTGTCATTATTTCATGAATTATTAATCACTGCAACCCACAACACTGGTTTATTGCTGGGTTTAGGTTATTCATGTGTACTGACATTTATATAGATTGATTGATTGATTTGTTTAGCGGCATATCAACCCTTGATGGGTCATTTAATGCGGAAATCAGTTTTAGATTAAAAAGGTCTTGCAACGTTGGTGAAAGGTTATTTTTATTAACTAGGTGGCCCCTGTTTGGGAGGGTCTTACCCCTCTGCAGGATATAGAGTCAGCGTATTCTAGGCCCCAGCCGACAGGGCCGGACATTTATATGTATCTATCTATCTATCTATGAAATGAAGGAATGGATAATTTTATATCCGACAGAATATGATAAATATAAAGTCATTTATTAATTGGGAACCCATATCAGCCCGGCATTGGTGTTAGTGATTGCCAAACGGGCAGCCTAGATTGTATCAATAAATAAAGAAATGTGTGCTGTGCAGGGATCAAACCCACGTCCCCCCTGGAAGCAACCTATATGCAGTCCTGCTCTTTACCACTGAGCTAACAGCACCCTCATGTAAAGGCAGCAGCTCAAAACAAACACATTCGCTCGCCTCCTTATTTTAACCGATTGTGTTTTTAGGCACGCAATATGAAGTGGTTCCCTATGCCGACAGTATGAAATCAAGGAATAGATAATTATAAAGACAGTCTTTATAATTATTGTATCTATCTATGTATCTGGACTTTGCTCAGCCCTAACCGTTCATAGTAGAAACTTGAAATTTTGTACATTTTCCTTATTGTCTGAAATTCTGAAATGAACCATTGTCATAATTCCAAAGGTTATTCAGATTAGTATTCTTATACTTTTTTATGATTTTTTATCACCATCACCACTACCCACAACACTGGTTTATTGCTGGGTTTAGGTTATTCATGTATTCTGACATTTATATATATATCTATCTATGTATCAGGACTTTGCCCAGCCCTAACCGTTTATAGTAGAAACTTGAACAGTAAGGGCTGTACAAAGTCTGGCTACATAGATAGATATATATCAGAACACATAATAACCTATACCGAACAACAGTGTTTAAACCAGTCTGTTTTGGGTAGCAGTGATTAACAGATCAGTAACTAATGCTATTTGATAATGGTTCTACAACAACAATGACAGGCCAATAATTATGATCTATGTATCTATCTATGTATCCGGACTTCGCCCAACCCTAACCGTTCATAGTAGAAACTTTGCACACACACTCCCCTCAATGTTTTGTTTTTTGAAAATTCCTCCCTTAAATAGGTTTTTAGAGGGGTTTAAGTAAGTTTATGCTGAATTGGTTGGCAGTTTGTGCCCGCTTGTTTTTTGAAAATTCAGACCTTTTTTAGTGATCACAGTCAAACAAAGTCCGCTCAGATGGTGTAATGGTTAGCACATCTGCCTCACATGCAGAAGGTCCTGGGTTCAATTCCCAATATGAGCGAAGAGTGTGGAACAACCCTTCATTAGGACAAATTTCCCTGTGAAAAGCAGCTAATTGAGTACACACTAAGCTGAGGTATCCCTTCGGTGGACTTGCATCCTGTCAATAGGGTGGTCATGAAAAGGGTGGTCTCGACCAGACTTGAAAATTGCAACGATCACTAATCTGACACATGCAACAGAAACTGGGTCTTTGTCACTGGGCTCCGTACTCCATCGGGAGTTGTCTCTTAAGAGACAGGGCACTTTACCTTACAGCCAAACAAAAGGCGAGAGAAGTAACTTATTCATTGATCACTCCCTTTTCCAACTTTTTAATTGATCACCCCCAGCATATATGATTCATAATTTCCCTTGGAATGCTAGTGATAATAAAGATTGATTAGAATCAATGTTGGAATCAGTTGATTCTTTTATGTTTTTTTGTTTTATAGATTCCTCATAGCCAATACATTGTATGTTAGATTCCTCTAATCTTGACTTGAGTTGTCTTGAGTTCTAAACAGAAAAGAAAAGGTTGCAAGTATACTGATCAGACCAACCCATTTACAGCAACATGTGTAATTCAGGTGATTCCATATTTTATATGCAGGGTTGCACTCTGTTGTTTTGTTGGCAGTTTTGTTGGCAGTAATTGTCAACAGTATGGTGGTGGGAGTGATGTCATTTTTTGTCACTTTTTGGATCTGGGAACGCTCATAAATATTTTCAGTATGGTGGTAGGTGTGATGTCATTTTTTTGTCACTTTTTGTATCAGGGAACGCTCATAAATATTTTCTGTGTTGTGGTAGGCGTGATGTCATTTTTTGTCACTTTTGGGATCTGGGAATGCTCATAAATATTTTCAGTATGGTGGTAAGTGTGATGTCATTTTTTGTCACTTTTGGGATCTGGGAACGCTCAAAAATATTTCCTATATAAATTAATGGCAATTACTTCTTTCCTTTATGCCATTTCGGATAGCTGAAAAAAACCGGAAGATAGCTGTATATATACAACTACATATTGGTCAATTCACAAATTGAGCTAAAATGTATTATGGCTGTCTGTCACTCCGTGCAAATCCACCACCCTTTTAATCAAGTGGTTGATTGACTCATGGCTAAAGGAGTTAATTTACTAAACAATACATATCAATTGATAAACGCAAAATGTCCTACTTGGACAATGGCCAATACACACAATTTAACTCTTCGTTAAGGTCTTTATCAGGTCAGTTGGCCATAAAAATATGCTTTTCATCAATATCAATACATTAATCGTCTAATCAATTGTAGCCTCGATTAAACACTGAAAGAGAAGACCATTCCATTATTTCTTTTTGTTCTTTTGTTTTTGTTAGGGTTGGGAGTCTGTTTGGGTGGGGTCTGTTTGCTTACTATAAGAGTATTGGCAGAATCCCAACATCGAACAAAATGTCCAACAATAACTCATTTTTTTCCCTGATTGATAGATACACTGCGTAATATTTGCCAGTGTTGTACGCATGAATTTTTCATTCCAAGTTATTTGGAGGCTATTTTTTGCTTGAAGAGTTTTTAATCATTTTCAGGAATTCAGTTTTGTTTGCCAATAAATGGTGCTGGAGTGGAGAGGTTGGCATTCTAAGACCTTTCAAGAGATATTCTCAAGTATAGCACTTAAAAGGTCTGTTCAGAAAATATCCAGCCATTTTGAATATCTCAAGAGCTGGTAGTGCAGTCTTGGTGTAACTTTGCAACCAATCAGAGTGTACCTACTATGGGAAAACAACCAATCGGTGGAGATAGTGTGTATAGTTTTGGAGTCTGGGAAAAACTGGGTCCTATTATTTATATGGAAGGTACTTTATCATGTACCACCTACTTCAACATTATTGAAAACCAGGTGTGAATGATTAAAATAACATTTGTCTTTTTGTTTATATTATATATTGTGATGACTTGGGCTTCGAAGGAAGTCGCAAAGTCAAACAATATATATAAAAGACAACCTACCATGTTTTCTATGTAGAAGTACAAGGTGATCAGTCAAGTTTTTCAGTTGTCTGTTTCTTCTTAAGTATTAGTATTAGTGAATTTTAGTACTGGTTAGTAGTTGAGACGATAGGGAGGAAAAATAGAATAGAGTGTGGTTAGCATTTAGAAGATTCAGTTGATCTTAGATATTCTTGATTATAGGAAACGTCAAATAAATGCGACTAGTCTTGTTCCACGAGTTGATTCTGATTGACTAATGACCAAGGTCAACTGTCTAGACTAGCAGGAAGTGCTTCTAAAAATAGCACAAGCCAACTCCTGTTGTCCAGAGGTCATGACATATATGTTATATTGAATTGAACTAAAAGAACTTATGGATAATTGGTGTGTTTAACAATGATACTTGACTGTTTGGAGTTAATGAAGGCTTCAGGGTAGATGATTCTTGCCAATGCATTGGTGATTGATTTGCATGTCGTGGTGCTGGGATGTTAGCCAATCATGGGTAACCTTGAGTTGCCCCCCTTGGTAGATAAACTTCCCAGTGTATGAGGAAAAGGAGGACACAGGAGTGGAGCACATGGAAGGACAACATTGAGCAAGTTAACACCAGTTACACCCCTTCATGGAAACATTCTTCTTCAAGGGCAATGGCATCTTTCAGTAGGACAATGTGCCCTGCCACACTGTAAGAGTTGTATGGAAATGGTTAATTAATGTTAATTAATAACTCTGCCCACAGGATATAGCACAACTGTTCCTGTGCACTCTTGCTATGACACTGTACCACCCACTTCAACATCATTGCAACCCTTCATGGCATTGGCATCTTTCAGTAGGATGAGTTGTACAGGACTTGACTGTGTTGCCCTGGCCACCTAACTCCCCAGATCTCAATCCCATTAAGCACTTACATGATGTGTTGGACCAACATGTTCACTCAGCAGAACCTTTACTGTGGTACTTGCAGCAGTTAAAGGACCTGCTATTAACATCCTGGCACCAGATCCCAGAGGAAACCGTTAGGGGTCTTTTAGAGTCCATGCCTGATCGGGTAAGAGAAGTTTTGCAGGCGCATGGAGAATCAACACTTTAATTGTCTGGTGGTCATAATGTTTTGGCTCCTTAATGTATCTATGCCTCTGTGTGTGTATGTGTTTGTGTATGTATGTTTGTGTATGTGTTTGTGTGTATGTATGTGTGTATGTGTGTGTATCTTTTAATCAATTTCAAGAATTTAGTTTTCTCTGCCAATAAATGCTGCTCGAGTTGAGTGGTGCCGGAGTGGAGAAATTGGCACTCTCAGCGCTATCAAGAGATATTCTCAAGTATAGCACTTATACCTTATTGCAATAAAAAGCAACTAAAAAAATTAAGCTGAAAGAAAATACTAGTCAGAAATCTTTTGATATAAAAGGCCATTTTCTTTGTTTGTTTTCTGTCATGCTAAAGCAAACAGAAAAAGAGGAAGGGCGTACTGCAAACACACAGACACCAAATAGACCAAGGCCCTGCTATGTGTATATATTTGCTGTACGTGGGCTGCTGGTAATATCACTACTACTACTGCGGATGCTGATGTGTCAGTTTTGCTTTTTTACCCAATTCTGCATCTATATTGTTTTAAAATTATTGAAGAACAAAAAATATGAAGTTGTAGAAAATTGACAGAAAAATAATTTCCTTTGAGGTACTCATTTTTGTTTGTTTGCAATAAATAGGTTTATACTTATATATATATTTGTATAATTAATTCATACGGAAATAATCCTGTCATGTTTTACAGGTACTATGATAGTTAATAATAATAATGGTCAACAATGCTTCATCTAATAAAAAATAAATCAAGACTAGCATTCCAAGGGAAATTATGATTCACCGGCACCCATATATGCTGTGTTGGGGGTGATCAATTAAACACCACATGTTTCTATCTTCATTAGTTTCTGAGTTATTAGATTAAATGAATTTTCTAAACACATGTTATCGAATGGCGAAAACTGCATGCTTCTATTAATCACCACTACCCACAACAGACCAGTTTAAACACTGTTGCTGGGTTTAGGTTATTCATGTGCGCTGACATTTATATCTATCCATGTATCTATCTACATATCCAGACTTTGCCCAGCTCTAACTGTTTATAGTAGAAACTTGACATTTTGCACACACACTCCCCTCAATGAATAGGTAAAATGTTTTTTGTTTTTTTTGAAAATTCCCACATTAAATAGGTTTTTAGAGGGGGGTTCAATATGCAATGTAAGTTTATGCTAAATTGGTCACTAGTTTGAGCTGGCTTGTTTTTTGAAAATTCTTTTAGTGGGCACTGCCAAACAAAAGGCGAGAGAAGTAACTTATTCATTGATCACCCCTTTTTCCAACTTTTTAATTGATAACCCCCAACACAGCATATATGGTGGCTGTGATTCATAATTTCCCTTGGAATTCTAGTACTCTTTACTTCCCGAATAGCAGACAGAAAATCCTATAATAATCCAAGGGTCAACTGAGCGGAAAGGTTTTTGGTAATGGTGTCGGAACCCAATATTCCCCCCTCGGAACCACAAAGAAGTCTGCAATAAGAAAGGAATCTCTGTTGAACTGGAGTCAAAGAAGGATTTGCGGGTAGATTAGCAGTGTTTAGAAAAGGTACGATTTGTAATCTTCAATAGACATTGCACCAGCTAACCTTTAGAGTTATCACCAGAACATTGGTTGCAGAAGATCGGTCAGTTTCCCCGTGGCATTAAGAGCGGAAGAATCGAATGGACAATTCCCGAAAGGAAAGTGAGAAGAAAATAGGGAAGGAAAGAAGGAGATGGTATGTCTGCAGACAGAAAGAATGCACTTGATTCTATCTGCAATAGGAGACAGGCAAAACTAGCATTCCAAGGGAAATTATGAATCACCACCACCTATATATGCTGCTTTTACCTTGTGAATTAAACAGTGTTGGTGGGCAGTGATCACTAAATAGTCCAAATTTTTTAAAAAAAACAGTGAGAATTTGCTGGACACAAACTAAGGGATTAATTTAGAATAAACTTACATTGTAAACTGAACTAAAACCACTAAAAACCTATCTTGAGGGCGAATTTTCGAAAAACAAAAACGCATTTTCTGTACTCATTGAGTGGAGTTTGTGTGCAAAATTCCAAGTTTCTACTAGGAACGGTTAGGGCT
>VCCN01003477.1:2172163-2183800 GCA_006491835.1 Architeuthis dux | reverse complement strand
TATCTATGTAGATACAACTTTGCCCAAAAGGGAGTTGGATCTAACCTCATAGGTATACCTATAGTTTGAATTAATAACGTATTACCAATCTGGAAGTAACACTCATTTATAAGGTGGCCAACTATCGCCTTAAGTATATATATATACTAGCAGAAATACCCAGCATAATCACAGCCCAACAAAAGGCAAGAGAAGTAACATATTGATTGATCACCCCTTTTTCCAATTTTTGAATTGATCACCCCCAACACGGCATGCTGACAAAAGCCGTTTCATCCTGGCTTCCTCAGAAAAAGTGATGGAGATACAAGAAATTGATTATTATATATATATATATTTGTATTTGCCATTTGACTTTCAAGCGGTCTTTGCTTTCAAGACACATCATCCGAATCTCTACTATTTAAAATACTTAATATCCAATTAATTTAATTATTAATCACTAAATGTGCCCACAGTCAGACATGGGCTATATATAACAGACAATTTCTTGTATCTCCATCACTTTTTCTGAAGAAGCCAGAATGAACTGGCAAAATAAACTAAGAAATTTCATTTGTACACAACAAGGTCTTCTGAATTGTCATTACAATCTAATATTGTCAAATAAATTATAATCCACACACATACACTGGTCATTTGTATTTATTATATATATCAATGACAATGTCCCAAAAAAGACACAAAATGAATTGACAGTGAAGCCTTAGAAGAAGTTAAGAAATACATTCGCCTAGGTCCGGCGATAAAGCTAGAGAAAGACCACAGAAATGAAATGGTGCATAATGATTGACTGGAAAGCATTTGGTATAAATAGAGATATACTGAAAAGCAAATTGTTAATAAGCTTAAAATGTAAAGTATAAAATCAATGCATAATACCAGCTAAGATGTACGGGTACAAAACCTGGAAACTTACAAAACCACTCGAAAACAAACTCAGAATAGCATAGAGAAAAATGGAAAGAGCAATGTTAGGGATAATTCTTAATGATAGAAAAAGATCAACATGGATCCAAGAGAGGACTAGGGTGAAGGATATTGTACAAGTAATTAAGGAAAAAAAATTGAAATGGGCAGGGCACATAGCGAGCAGAAGGGACCAAAAATAGAGCAAAAGGCTAACCGATTGGTGTCCGTGGGACAATAAACGTAATAAGAAAAGACCAGACACAAGATGGAGGGACGAGATAGAAAAGTTTGCTGGTAAGACATGGCAGAGGTTAGCACAATCACACTGGTCAGGGAAGGAGACAGGAAAGGCCTTTGTCCAGCAGTGGATTTTTGGAGGGTAATCCACAGCAGAAGGACCATAGATTGGTGGGGCCTGTGTGCGGAATAAGTTTTAAGGTGAAGTGCGACTTGCCCAGGGTCGATCCTATCCTTTAACCCAAGGGGTTGTTTCCTAATGGACCACCGGGTGGCACGAATAGGAGCAGAGCCCATAGGTTGTAGGTTTGACAGGAGTTTCCTACTCCTGGCAGATGCCAGAGCTAGCTATAGGAGTCTGCCGCCCCGTTGCAGGAATATTCCAACAGTTAGGCTGAACTGTGGTTAGACCTGAACATCCTGTAGTTGGTAGATGCCCGAGCAGGCTATAGGGTTCTACCGACCCTTTGGAGGAGAATTAGCACAGATCCTGGATGGTCCACCAGAAACGCTGCAAGTAATTAGCACATATATACATAGAGAGATGTATGTCTGTCTTTGTTATACCAATGTGTATATAGACTTATTGAAACCAATCTAGCTTAGTAGATTTATTGAAACTATGCCCCCCTCTGCCCCTCTTTATCAAAACAGAAAACTTTTTCTCAAATGATGAAAAATAAAATGAATGAATTGGAGCAGACATGATAAATCATTTTTTACCTTAAATCAACATTTGAAGTAAAAGTAGACAGGCCTGATGAGTCACTCAATAGAAACTGTCACATGACCAATATCTTTTGGCAGCATGCTGTGCTGGGGATGATCAATTAAATAATTGGAAAAAGGGGTGATCAATGAATAAATCACTTCTCTCCCCTTTTGTTAGGCCATGATCACTAAAAAATGTCTGAATTTTCAAATAATAAGCGGACACAAACTAAGGGATCAATTTAGTATAAACTTACATTGCAAACTACACCCACCACCACAAATAAAAAAAGTATTTAGGGGGGAGTTTGAAAAAACAAAACAAATGTTTTTTCTAGACATAATAAGGAGAAAATATTTAAATTTTCAGCCCTCTAGCTTTATTGGTGCGGCCTGTACACGTGACACATACATACATACATACATACATAGCCAGCCAGACAGACCAACTTGAAAACTGAAGAAACTGTTGACAGTTTTGAAAAAAAATCGAATATAAAACCACCATCTGTGGTAATAGTAGCAGGAGGAGGAGGAAGATGAATAGGAGGAGGAAGAGGTGGAAGAGAAAGATGAGGATGGTTCACCCAAAGGTCTGGACCAAGTTTCATATCAATCCAACATGATATTTGGACATTGAACCTTGTTCTGAATGTGGTCTTTGTCTGCCCTGTGTTTTGCACAATTACATACTCGGCACATCGCAATGTAAATCCCAAAATTTCTACAAGTGTGTGTATTGTGTAGTGGGATAATGTCACCATTTTCTTTTATAATGTTATAAGATTTACCTTTTGTTTCCAAGGATTTTGCTTGCCAGCATAATCAGAATGGTTTCCTTAAAGACAAGAATTAAGAAAAGGTGTGGAATAACCTATGGAATCGTGATTATTGAAAAGAGTAAAACAATTAAATGACCCGCTGTGATGAAAATGAAAATCTTTCACTGATCTTAACTTGAGACCAACCAAGGAAAATGGCTGCTATTTTCAAGTGTAATAGAGTTAAGAAAATGGAGGTTTATACAGCTTCCAATATTAGAAACTGTCAATCAAAACTGTCACCAAAACTTTCAACATAAGTTTCTTCAGTTTTTAAGCAGGTCTGGCTGGCTCTCTATGTATGTATGTATCACACGCACAGGCCGCACCAATCAAATCACCAATCAAAATTTAAACAGTTACTCCTTATTATGACTACAAATAATTATACAGCAAAAATGGAGATGAGCTGGTTATCTAGCAAGAAGAGATGACAATAAGTGGGGGAAAAGACTAACCGATTGGTACCCATGGGACAGTAAACACAGTAGGAAAAGACCAGATACAAGATGGAGGGACGAGATAGAAAAGTGGCAGGTAAGTGGCACGTAAGAAGTGGCAGAGGTTAGCGCAATCTAGGTAATCATGGAAGGAGATAGGAAAGGCCTTTGTCCAGCAGTGGACTTATAACAGCTGCTGATGATGATGATGATGTCTACAAAAACCGGGGTTTTTTTTGTTTATTTCCAAATTCCCCCACAAAAACAGGTTTTTAGTAGGGGGTTCAATTTGCAATGTAAATTTATGCTAAATTGGTCCCTTTGTTTGTGTCTAGTTGCATTCGTGCTTGCTTTTAGTGATCCAACAAAAGGTGAGAGAAATAACTTTTTTATTGATCACCCATTTTTCCAATTTTTTAATTGGTTACTCCAAACACGGCACGCTGCCAAAAGATGTTGGTTTCTATTGAATGATTAACCAGACCTGTCAGTTCTTATAATTGGTTTCTGTTCCTAATGTTATGTTTTCAGAGAGCAGTAAGGAAATAATTGCATAACTGAGAACCATAAAAGAGAAGAATAAACTAAATATCATTTGTAATTGAAGAATAACTAAACAGGTCTGGTTAGCCACTCAGTAAAAATGTGATACTATGGTTACGCTAGATTTTACAAGTACGCAAGAGCTGTGTTGTATCAGAATAAGTACTTTCATTTTTGGCTTGAAATGGAAACAAGGAGTTACTGGCCAGAGTGAAAGGTCAGATGGTGGAAGCGGAAGCTGTTGACAGGATGGTTCGACCGAGAGATGTTCCTGATCTTTTAGTACAGTTGCTGACCTGAAATGAAACACAGGCAGTGTTCTCGGCAAGGATTTTGATCAGCAGTTGTTGACACATTGACAACAGGTGTACCTTGAGGTGGAGAAGGCACCAGTGGAGTTGAATGACTCCCCCTACGTCCATCAGACCGGCCATCAGACCCAACTAGAATTGAGGCTTACCCATAAAAGAAGGTAGATTTTGTTTTTCAGTCAGTTTGGGAACTGGCCTGGTGATACCTTGTCACTTTTGCATTTGAGGTAGAAAAGAATAGAACTGCAGCATAGTAGCAACTGGAAAGCAACTTATTCAAGTCCCACTGAAAACTAGAGACTACAGAGTGAGACAGAGCTTAGTTCTACTTTCCAGGCTGGAGCCCTCAATACCCTGCGATGCTGCCAGTAGTGGACTGCAGAGATCTTCTTCTCCGCCTCATAAGAAAAGCTATAATCTTGACCTGAAGCAGATTTTAGAAGTACTGTATTGCATTACCTCTTGTACCAGACAGAAGATGATATATTAACTTGATCTTTGAATAAATGCTTTGTTATTGTTTGTAGCAGCATCACGTGTTCCTGTTTCCAGCTTAACTGCTACTGTATGTCTGCCTCCGTCTTTTGAATCCAGCGCTCATACTTCGGTAAGCAATCTTTGAACACAACATGGGGCTGGTCGAGACTTGGCATTTCACACTGTACATACATAGCCAGCCAGTCAAACCAACTTAAAAACTGAAGAAACCTATGTTGATAGTTTTGGTTGACGGTTTCTAATAGGTACTTAAACAAAAGCAACAATAATCTAACAGGCCATATATAAACAGAAAAAATAACCTGAGTCATTCATAAATGGGAAGAATAATCTAACAAGTCATTTATAACCTAAGAGTTATTCATAAAATGGAAACTAACTTAATGAGTCATTCATAGAGGGAAGAGTAACCTAACGAGTGATTCATAGAAAAGAAGAATAACCCAACAGGGCCTTAATAAAAGGGAAGAATAACTTAAGGAGTCATTCATAGACAGAAGAATAACCCAACAGGGCCTTAATAAAAGGGAAGAATAACTTAATAAGTCATTCATAGACAGAAGAATAACCCAACAGGGCTTTAATAAAAGGGAAGAATAACTTAATAAGTCATTCATAGACAGATGAATAACCTAAGTTATTCCTAAAAGGGAAAAATAACCTAATGAGTCATTCATAAAAATAGAGGTTAACCTAAGCAATGTATTTTCGCAGCATGCAGTGTTGGGGGTGATCAATAAAAAAAGAATTGGAAAATGGGGTGATCAATAATTAAATTAAATTACAAGTGGACACAAACTAAGGGAACAATTTAGCATAAACTTACATTGCAAACTGAACCCCTCTCTAAAAAAGTATTTATGAGGGAATTTTGAAATCTTTTTCTAGACATAATAAGGAGTAAATGTTGAAATTTTCAGACCTCTAGCTTCATTGGTGTGGCCTGTACACGTCATACATACATACATAGCCAGCCAGCCAGACCGACTTTAAAACTGAAGAAACCTATGTTGACAGTTTTGGTTGACAGTTTCTAATAACCTGAGATTCAGTTTTTGTTGATGTATTTAATGGAACCTCAGATATTTTGAATTTGACTCATAAAAACTCAATTCTTAAAATCAATTGAACTAAAATAAATTCATTGCTAACATTTAGAAACCATAAACCAAAACTGTCAGCAAAACTGTCAAAATGGGTTTCTTCAGTTTTTGAGTTGGTCTGACTGGCTATGTATGTATCACCAATGGATCTAGAGGGCTGAAAATTTTAACATTTACTACTTATAGAAAAACGTTTTTTTTCAAAATTCCCAACCTAAATACTTTTGTTTTAGGTGGGTTCAGTTTGCAATGTAAGTTTATGCTAAATTGATGCCTTAGTTTGTGTCTGCTTGTTTTTTGGAAAATTTAGACATTTTTAGTTAATCACTACCCAACTAAATGCGAGAGAAGTATCTTATTCATTGATCACCCCTTTTTCAATTTTTTAATTAATCACCCCCAACACGACATGCTGCCAAAAGATGTTGGTCATGTGACAGTTTCTATTGAATGACTATCTTAAATTGGATCAATTTAGCTAAAATAAATTCATAGCCAACAATTTTCTTTTGTTTATTTTCTCTGGTTACAATTTTTTATCAAGATTTCACAAACAGTGAAATTTCGTTATGAACTTCCTACAAATATTTTGCTCAAATTTTCAAAGGAAATCTATCCGCGTAAGCGTTTATACAATTTTCTGGTAGATTACCAAATACCCATTGCAAATTTTTCTGTTTATGGTTGCTTTAACTCTGATCTTTGATAAGTCGTCAAGAAAATGCCTTCTGCCGAAAACAGTTGAACCGACTGATACTGACACATTCTAGATTCGGTTAGTTTTGTTTGTGTTTTTGTAATTTGTTCGTTTAGTGTTCTTTCTCCTTGTTTTGTTTTTTGTTTTCTTTCCATTATTGTGAATTGTTTGTTTATCATCTTTGTGTTTGGGTTGGGTTTTTTTTCTTCTTTTCCATTATCTTTAAAATAGTTGTTCTTTCCTACCTCACAAGTTGGAGAGTGGCCAAGTGTGTGTCTCTCGGCTGCATATCTGGCTTTCTTAGACAGACAGACATGAATGATGACAGTGAATGAAGGAGGGTATAAAAGAAGTTACAAGGATAGATAAGAATAAAGAAAGAAAATAAGAAAGGTGAAGGGAAGGAAAAAGAAGGGCGTGAAAGAAACAAATGAAGAAAAGATAAATGAAGGAGAGTATAAGAGAAATAACAAGGAGTAACAAGGAGAGAAGAGGAAGATAAGAATAAATGAAGAAAAAAAGGATGAAGGGAAGGAAAATAAAGGAAAAAGAAGTGAGAGGAAGAAAAGAGAAAGAAAGGAACAAGTAAAGAAAAAGATAAATGAAGGAGAGGAAAAGAGAAATAACAAGGAAAGAAGGAATGGATGATATGAATAAATGGAGAAAAAAAGATGGATGGAAGAAAAATCAAGGGAAAAGAATTGAGAGGAAGAAAAGAGAAAGAAAGGAACAAATGAAGAAAAACATAAATGAAAGAGAGAGAAAGAGAATAACAAAGAGAAAAGAAGGAACAAGAAAGGAATAAATACAGTTTTAAAAAAAGAAAGATGAAGAAAACAAAAAGAAAGGAAAAAGAAGTGAGAAAAAAAGAAGAAAAGCTCATTAACCATTACCTTATGGCAAAGCATCCAATACAGTAGTTACGAGGATGGATCAATAAGTCAATAGCCATAGTTATTAGCTGAATTTTGATCTGAAATTTTCACTGTATAATGTTTGATCTATGTGATTAATACAGAAGAGTTGGGTTAAGTGCATTGACAAGGAAGGAGATTATGTTGAAAATAGATATTTGTTGTGTAAAATAAATGCTTTTTTCATCATTAGGCTGCAGACTGCACATTGCTGTTTATAGAATCTGCTGTTATAAAAGACTAAATAGGTCTGGTTAGTCACTCAATAGAAACCATCATGTGACCAATGTCTTTTGGCAGCATACCGCATTGGGAATGATCATAAAAAACAGGGTGATGCTGCGGGACACAAAGTAAGGGATCAATTTAGCATAAACTTACATTGCAAATCGAACCCCCAGTAAAAAACAATTTATGGGGGGAATTTTGAAAAACTAAAAAAACATTTTTTCTAGACATAATAATGAGTAAATGTTTAAATTCCAGTCCTCTCGCTCCATGGGTGTGGCCTGTACATATGATAGCCAGACCAATTTAAAAACTGAAGAAACCTATGTTGACAGTTTTGGTGACAGTTTGGTTGATGGTTTCTAAAAAAAGGAATAGCTATTGAGAGGTACCTCTCTCTTCAATGAATGCACTCTGAATGTAACCTTGTGCCAAAGTTTACATTGTAAATATAAATCAAGCAGAATGAAAAATGTTTAACTTGTGTTTTGGCATCAACTGCAAAGGAATAGTTCATCTCAAGGGAATGACTGAGTTGGCTCAAAATCAGTGAAAGAGAAGCCATCATAAGTATTAGATATAATAGTCCTTGAACATCTTAGATGAAGCCTTGTGAATAGTTATTCATTTTTGACTAGTCTCTCTTTCAGCTTATTTCTGTTGCTTTTTATTCATTGAGAACTTTTGGAGATATTGTGTGGAGAAACAGTCAAACAAACAGAAAGACAAACATGAACCTTTGAACATCTTAGATGAAGGATTATCAATAGTTATTCATGTTTGACTAGTCTTTCTTTCAGCTTATTTCTGTTGCTTTTTATTCATTGAGAACTGACTGTTTGTCTACGCAATATCTCCAAAGGGAGATATTGTGTAGACAAACAGTCAGACAGTCAAACACGACGTACACATATAGCTCTTCCAACAAAAGAGGCAATCATTAGTATTTGTTGTAATAGTCTTTGAACATCTTAGATGACACCTTGTCAATAGTTATTCATTTTTGACTAGTTTCTCTTTCAGCTTATTTCCGTTGCTTTTTATTCATTGAGAACTTTTGGAGATATTGTGTGGAAAAACAAACAAGCAGACAAAGAAACATGAATGAATATATATACCTCTTACCACTTGGTTTGCAGAGGTGAAACAACGAAAAAGAAGCAATCAGGTTTCTTCAGTTTTCAAGTTGGTCTGGCTGGCTGGCTGGCTGGCTGGCTGGCTATGTATATATATATATATATCAAGCTTACAGGCCACACCAATGGAGCTAGAGGGCTGGAATTTTCAACATTTACTTACTATTATGTCTCAGAAAAACGTTTTTTTGTTATTTTAAAATTCTCCCCTTAAATAGGTTTTTAGTGGTGGTGGTGGTGGTGGGGGGGTTCAATTAGCAATGTAAGTTCATGCTAAATTGATCCCTTACTTTGTGTCCAGCATTCATGCTTTTCTGAAAATTCAGACTCTTTTAGTGATCACTGCCCAACAAAGGACAAGAGAAATATCTCATTCATTGATCACCCCTTTTTCCAATTCTCTAATTGATCATCCCAAACACAACATGCTGCCAAAAGATGTTTATCACATGATGGTTTCTATTGACTAACCAGATCTGTTTCTTTTGCTCTTTATTCATTGAGAACTTTCGGAGATATTGTGAGGACAAACAAACAGACAGACAGACAAACATGAATGAATACATAGACCTCTTCCCACTTGGTTTGCAGAGGTGAAACAACGAAAAAGAAGCAATCATTAGTCTTTGTTGTAATAGTCTTTGAACATCTTAGATGAACAAAAAAGAAGCAATCATTATTGTCCAAAATGCGTACCAGCCCATCTACATTAGATAGACATAAAACTCCTTTCTTAATATCATTTATATTTGCTTTGAAGCTAATTTCTAATTGTGCACATTTTTATCTTCTCTTTCAATTCAGAATGCTTTATTTACGTATGTTCATTATTGTTTATCAACCATTTTGTATTACTGATGTTCTGTAACATGCATGTTCTTTATTTCTCAAATACTCTCTTTTGTTTATAATTAAATGTTTATATTTTTATAGAAAAATATCTGTCTTGCTTATATTTCTTTTGCATGTATATTTGACCAAAGTTTATATACGAACAGTACTAAAAATATATGCTTACATTTCTCTATAAACAACACCTCATTTCGATGGTGACCAAAACTACTCAAGGAGATATTTCTCAGAGAATTCATTTAACAATGCCAAACAAAACCATTAAGAACAACAGGTATTCCTAATGGTATTTGTTTAACAGAAGAAAAAAGCTGTCTTGTGTTTTGGCATCAACTGCAAGGAATGGTTTATCTCGAGGGAATGATTGAGAATGAGAAGCCATCATTAGTATTAGATATAATAGTCCTTGAACATCTTAGATGAAGGACTGTCAATAGTTATTCATTTTTTACTAGTCTTTCTTTCAGTTTATTTCTGTTGCTTTTTATTCATTGAGAACCTTTGGAGATATTGTGTGGACAAACAACCAAACAGACAAAGAAACATGAATGAATACATAGACCTCTTACCACTTGGTTTGCAGAGGCGAAACAGCGAAAAAGAAGCAATCAGGTTTCTTCAGTTTTCAAGTTGGTCTGGCTGGCTATGTATGTATGTATCAAGCATACAGGCTGCACCAATGGAGCTAGAGGGCTGGAATTTTCAATATTTATTTCCTATTATGTCTCGGAAAAAAGTTTGTTTTTGTTATTTTAAAATTCTCCCCATAAATAGGTCTGAAAATTCAGACTCTTTTATTGATCACTCCCCAACTTTCTTTCAGTTTATTTCTGTTGCTTTTTATTCATTGAGAACTTTTGGAGATATTGTGTGGAGAAACAGACAAACGAACAGACAGACAAACAAGAATCTTTGAACATCTTAGGTGAAGCATTGTCATTGCTTATTGATTTTTGACTAGTCTCTCTTTCAGCTTATTTCTGTTGCTCTTTATTTATTGAGAACTTTTGGAGATATTGTGAAAAAGAAACAATCATTAGAATTAGATGTAATAGTCCTCGAACATTTTAGATGAAGGATTGTCAATAGTTATTCATTTTTGAGAACTTTTGGCAATATTGTGTAGAGAAACAGACAAACAAACAGACAGACAAACACGAATCTTTGAACATTTCAGATCAAGCATTGTCAATTATTATTAATGTTTAACTAGTCTTTCTTTCATCTTATCAGAAACCGTCAACCAAAACTGTCACCAAAACTGTCTCTTTTAGTGATCACTGCCCAACAAAGGGCAAGAGAAATAACTCATCATTGATCACCCTGTTTTACAATTCTCTAATTGAACACCCTAAACACAACATGATGCCAAAAGACATTGGTTACATGACGGTTTCTATTGACTAATTAGTTTTATTCTGTTTTATTCTTTGAGAACTTTTGGAGATATTGTGTGTACAAACAGACAAACAGAGAGACAGACAAACACGAGTGAATGCATATACCTCTTCCAAGTTGGTTTGCAGGGGTGAAAAATTGCTGTACATTCTTAACCCTCTGCCCACTTCAGCAGACAAAACAGGATTCTTTTATTGAGAGTCACACAATGGCAAGCGAACGCAATGTAATAGAAAAAAAATGGTAAATCATCCCGAAGCTGCAAAACAGGGACGGAGATAAGTGTGTAATTTCCGGAATAAGACTTAGTCACTTGTTTTCCCATACGAAAAAAAGTAGATAAATCAGGTCTTGTTAGTCACTCCATAGAAACCGTCACTTGACGAACGTCTTTTGGCAGAAGGCGTGATCAATTAAAAAATGGGTGAAATGAAAATAATATCATCAGTTCGAACTCTAGAAATGAAGTGGTCTGGTTAGTCACTCAATAGAAACCATCACGTGACCAACATCTTTTGGCAGCAGAGGTGATCAATTAAAAAATGGGTGAAATGAAAATAATATCATCAGTTTGAACTCTAGCAATAAACAGGTATGGTTAGTCACTCAATAGAAACCGTCACGTGACCAACATCTTTTGGCAGCAGGGGTGATCAATTAAAGAATTGGTGAAATGAAAATAATATCATCAGTTTGCACTCTAGCAATAAACAGGTCTGGTTAGTCACTCAATAGAAACCGTCACATGACCAACGTCTTTTGGCAGTGCTACCCACAAGACTGGTTTATTGCTGGTTGGGGGGTGATCAATTAAAAAAATTGGAAAAGGGGGTGAT
>VCCN01003477.1:1867279-1885730 GCA_006491835.1 Architeuthis dux | reverse complement strand
TTTAATTTAATAAACTGACGATGAATTTCAAGCATTCTTTTCTTACGAAGTAACGAACCTAAGAGCACCTTAGTCGTACGATGACCAACTTATTTTTTTATATTTGTTCATAATACCGAAAACTTTAAATGTATACTTTAAATTAAAACACCACTAAACCAAAGATTTCGACCCTCCACTAAAAAAGTTACTTTTGTGACGAAATTAACAGTGTAAATGTATATACCGTGTTTATTCGA
This sequence comes from Architeuthis dux, assembly GCA_006491835.1. Taxonomy (NCBI): domain Eukaryota; kingdom Metazoa; phylum Mollusca; class Cephalopoda; order Oegopsida; family Architeuthidae; genus Architeuthis; species Architeuthis dux. The sequence continues at coordinate 1,885,491 of VCCN01003477.1, read as the reverse complement.
GTATAATGCGACCCCCCCCTTTTTTGATAGCTAAAAATCAGTAATTATCTATATATATATATTATCATTATTTTTACACTAGAGTATAATGCTACCCCCAGTTTTAACCCTGATTTTTAAAAAATATATTAAATATCTCTTATTATACACGAATAAATACTGTAATCTCTGTACACGTAAAATGCTTATTCAGTACTTGTGTTCTTGCTAATGTTCTGAATCTGGTTCTGTCCCAGTAAAAAGTAATAAATTTCTTATTTTATTTGGAAAGTAGACAAAAATCTTTCTCCAACCCAGGACCCTAGATCCCCAGGGTGATGTTCTCTAACCTCTTTTTTCGGTTACAATTAAATAAAAAAGAGTCAATAATCTCCGTGCTGAGGGATTTTCAACTACTAACACTAAAGCCATGGTGATCTCTTTCTCTCTCACCATATCTGTGTACGACATGTTTCTTTGTTAAAACATGGTTCCTCATGTTAAAAACGTGTAAATCTCTTATAGATCGCTTTTCCACAGGAATTGGCTTCAAAATATCATTAGATAAGAGGTTATATGATTAGTTAAAGGCATTTATTTTACTTAATATACCGTTTTTTGTCCAACTTTATTAATAAATGTCGAGTGGTCCCAGCGACCCCATTTCTTTCTTTAAAGTACTGGTATGTTTAACAATAACGTCATAATACCAATGGTGAGTCTCTTAGGTTCATAGTTGGATTGCACTTTCTATTAGGAATAAAAATAAATAGAAATAGACTTTTTAAAAAGGGTTTTAGACAAAGAAATAAGGTTGTTGGTTTGTTTGTTTCTAGTTTAATATGTTTTCCGTATAAACCGCTGTTAGTCTCTTCCTTGTGAGAAAAATGTCCTGTAATATTTTAAGTAGCTGCTCGGTGCGTCTTTCTTCTTTGTGAAAGGAATTAGTGCCACAGAAAGGAATAAATAGCCCCGTTTGAAATACATTATTTTCTATATTACTTATCTTTTATTTAGTTAAAGTGCCTATAATTTACCGTCCCAAATTGAATTTCTTAAAGATTTATTACATCGATTATTATTAGATATCGTTGCATTTAATGTGATATCGTTATCGAATAATGCGTAAATCACTGTGAAAAGATATCGAAGGTCTTTAGATTGATCTCTAATAGTTCGTGATTATAGTGATAACAATGTATTTAATACCTACTCGAGTGAATATCATTTTTTTCCCTACTCCGGAGAGATGTTTATTGTAATTATATCCTTTTTAAATATACAGCTGTGTGTGGATATAAATAAGGGGGGGGGGGGTTAGTCCATTGTCAATTTAAAACCATATTCATCTTTTAATTCGGACACCTAGGCAAGGAAAAGACTATTTATATAATGAACTATGTGACTTTCTCTGTTGGTTTCTTTGTTTCAATGCCCGTAACTTCCAGAGCGCACTGATACTACACTTTGATCCTAAACAGCGCTCACAGATACCCTGATCCTGATCAAGGCAGGGCCAATCCATACGTAAATAATCTTGTAATTTTTGACGGGTACTCTGCTGCTATTATTATTAGTAGTAATAATAAATGTCTGGTAATAATTTCTTTTTGGATATTTTATTGCTAATGGCGTGTCCTTTGTAAAGCAAAGGCGTATGTAAGAAACAAATCTTTGTTTTATCCGACAAATAGGGGGGGGTCTTACAGAGGCGTAGCGAGAGGGGGCAGTGGTCCCCAGGCTTAGGTGTGGAGGGGCGAACAATTTCTTCTGGCCTATAAATGCCTGTTAATTAATAATTATGTCCTCCCCTAGGATATCCCAAAACTGCGCCCCCCTTTACTACGCCCCTGGGTGGGGTCTTAAAGGTTGAGAAATGTTTTCGCCTTTATTTGTGGAGAGGTTTAAAAAGAAAAAATGGAAGCAAAGCAAAGAAAGATAGATTGTTTATTCGTGACAAATTGTGATATATAAATCAAGTTAATGAGTATATAAAGTTTCTAGTGTATAAATTTCAATCTCTAGATTAGTACAATGAATTGTCTGTTAGTTTTATATTTTACATGGGATTATAACTAGTTGGTTATTATAATTTATAAATATATTTTTGTATACGGTACACTACTCATTAAATAGTAGCTTAGTTGTAAGAAACTACCAAACTTAAAGGTCACTCTCTCCCTTGTTAGGTAGGTGAGACTAATACCTCCTGCTTAAGTCATAACTTTAGATGAGAATTTATTTGACTATATCTAACAGTAGGCAACTAAAACTGTAATCACACCAATAAAAGGTTAGAAAAGAGATTGGTATGACTTATTATTTTTCCTCATTGAGTTTTACACACCAGTAGTAACTGGTGGCTTTCATTGGGGATCAAGTGACAGCAAGTCTCGTCAATATCCCAAGGCTCTCGTCAGTAACCTAGTTTGGAAGAACTGAGACTATCCAGAGGACAGCACTATTGAAATCAGCTAGAATACCGAGGAGAGTCCTGGGATATTGAAGAGGCTTGGTGCCACTTGATCTCGCTTCGTTGAAGATTATAATTCTAGTCCCTTGGTTATGGGAACTTGACTGATTTCAACTATACAGAGAAAGTAGTTTTTAATCGTTGCTACCCACAACACTGGTTTATTGCTGGGTTTAGGTTATTCATGTGTTCTCACATTTATATCTATCTATCTATATATCCGGACTTTGCCCAACCGTATCTGTTCATAGTAGAAACTTGTTTTTTTGTTTTTTTTTAAAATCCCCCCCCCCCCCCTGAAATAAGTTTTTTACAGGGGGGGGCAATTTACAATGCAAGTTTATGCTAAATTGGTCACTAGTTTGTGCCCGCTTATCTTTTGAAAAACGGGCCTTTTCTTTTAGTGATCACTGCCCAACAAAGGGCGAGGGAAGTAACTTATTCATTGATCACCCCTTTTTCCAACTTTTTAATTGATCACAGCCTATATGGGTGGTGGTGATTCATAATTTCCCTTGGAATGCTAGTTTTGTTCATATTTACATTTGTTTGCTGATTAAAATGTAAGTTTTAATAAGAAATACTGTCATTTGGAGCACTTGCTATTGCACGTGTTTCTAAAAAGTTTGTGGGTTTTTTCTAGAAAGTTTTAGTTACGGGGCTGTGATATGATCTGATCTAATCTATCGATATAATGAACAGTGCGACTTTTTCTCTTTGTTTCTCTTTCCATAATACTACATAATAAAAGTTAAGATGAAATTTATATTTTGCTGATAAAAATATCTCCTACCCACCATTTGAAACAATGGACTCTTCCACTTGAACGAGTACAGTCACTTTTTAATAAAACCTCAGATTAAATTGATAAAACTAAACATTCATTTACACTCTTAACAACTTTGAAGTAATGAACTATGAAGTCTTAAAGTAAGTGGGAGAATGTGAAGAAACTGCTCAAACTCCACAGAAACAAGGGTAGATATTTTTACCCAGTGCGTCATGGCCTCTAGTGCATCTTAAATATATAGTTTCTTTTCTAAAAAAAAGAAATGAACAAAAAAATCCTCACATAGAAATTCAAATATATCCAGGAATCTTTCACAGATAATAACTAGTTATTAGAAACTTTCTCTTTTATACTGTAAGTAATATTTGACTTAATTTCCCATGAACTATATAGTTGTAGAGGCATTAATTTGCTTCCTTTAGTTCAGTTTGTAAACTTTGACTATTATTCTTAGTAAGACTAATAATAGTCAATAACTGTGTAGTGACTCACTACTAGTGGGATTTGTTACGGTGATGAGCACGAAATCGAAAATTGCATAGGACTCTTAAGTAGTAAATGTATATTTGCAATGACAACTCAACTTTTATCTATTTATATTCCTAAAGGTATATGCATAAAAACCTTATTTGTTAAACCTAGTGAGCGTGGTCATTAAAAGTGTGTGTGTGTGTGTGTGTGTGTGTGTGTATATATTAGAGTAAGATTGTGAAACTGGTGATATCGTGAAATCCCTGATTATTTCAATGATATTGTGAAATCCCTATTTTCACAATCAGTGTAGTAATGTTTAACAAACTTGTAATGAGTTCAATCCTCATTGGGTGTCTCACTACTGTGGCCTTGTCAAAATAAGCTGTATATACATTGTAAATATGGAAGCTGAATATATACTTAATATTTATTTAGTTTGACGTAAGGCCACAGTAGTGGGGCACCCAGTGAGGATTGAATTCATTACAGTAGTAATGATCAGGATCACAAGCTTACTGTAATGTGTGTGTGTGTGTGCGCGCGCATAGGTATACCTTGATTAGTGCAGTTAATTACAAATTTTTCTGTACTGTTCAAGGTCTTATCATAATTTAATGTTTTTTTTTCCAGCTTATACTTAGTTACATTAATTTGTACAGCAACACTGTAAACATACATCAAAACAGCACTATTCAAGGTATTGCCGTATATATATTATATGTATATATGATGTTACTGCCCTAAAACAAAAGAACAAACTAACTATAAGAATTGTAGCTTTAGGGAGGTGGTGCTTGATCAGCACTGCTGGGGAACCATGGTAGAATGACTTTTGTTTTTAAATCCCCAAAACAGTTCCATGGCAAACAACTAATGATCCCTACAAGAAAATTTTACTTATAAGATCTAATTCTGTGTAAAACATAAATCCCTCTGAACATCTCTCATTAACAGTTATTAGTGAATAATTGACTTACATGACAAGTAATGGAATAAACAGAACATAAAAACATTTCTGTAAGTAAGATCTTTAGTTTAAAAACATTTTCTGTAGTAACATCTTAAATGCTTTAAGACTTGTATAAATATACACTTATATTAAAAGAGAAAACATATATTTTTTTTCAGCAACATCTTTAGTGTTTGAAGCTACAAAGCTTTCTAGAGTATATATAATTGTGTGTGTGTGTGTGTGTGTGTGTGTATATATATATATGTTAGTTAAATCTAAGGTTGATGAAAGAAAATGATTTTTTTTTTTTTTTTCTTTTTCAGCCATGTTTCTTTGTGGGTTGTTGTTTTTTTTTCTTCTCTGTATTTCTCTGAGAAGTGTATTCACCAGGCTGCTTGCTGTCTTAGTTATCCTGGCTGTCTAGCTGTCAGATTTAAATGGTAGTTGCTAGATCCTCTTTCAGACAGATAAGCAGCCTTGCTGACATTTGTAAAGTGTGATCACCCGTATCTCCTCCGCAGCATTTCATACAAGTCTCTTACATATACAGACATAGATACGTACGTACATAGACGTTTCTGTGTGTTAGATTCATGTTTGTAAAAGCTGGTGTATGACTGATCACACTCTAAAATTGCGTTTTTCATACTAGTATGGTACCTGTAAAAAAAATGACAGGATTATTTAGGTACGGATCGGCACTTCTGCCTAGGATCAGTGTAGTATCTGTGAGCCCTGCCCAGGATCCGTGTAGTAGTCTGTGCGCTCTGCCCAGGATCCGTGTTGTAGTCTGTGAGCCCTGCCTAGGATCCGTGTAGTAGCCTGTGCTCATTGAAAAGTGTTATATACAAAATATAAATTGATACACATTTCATTTTATATATGTGGATATTTTGAATGTTTTAAATGTTACATACTTTATTAATATGCACATACAATACATGTTTGCATATGTATGAAAATTTGTGTATACAAGATTTCATTCTGTGTTTGCTTAACAAGAGTCAGCGATGTGTGGCTGTGGACGAATACTTCCTAAAGAAATGATAGAAGAAATCCGAGAAAAGGGAAAGAGATTTATTAAATTTAATGGTCTGTTTCTATGCACAAAAATTAATTAAAGGGCAAGAGGGAAGCCCCCCCTCCCTATAAACACTTGACCCTTAGTCAATCCAACTGTGTAGTGCTCCCATAACTGGAGTATGTATACATAACATACCTACTGAAGCATATCTGTACCTATATGACACAACCCTGCTTCTCTTGTTCCCACATTCTATTTTATATATATGTATGGTTAGTCACTCGATAGAAACTCATGTAACCAACGTCTTTTGGCAGCATGCTATATTCTGGGTGATCAGTTAAAAAAATTTGGGGGGGAAAAAAGAATAAGTTGCTTCTCTCGCGTTTAGTTGGGCAGTGATCACTAAAAAAAAGTCTGCTTGTTTCTTTTGAAAATTCAGACACAAATTAGTGATCAATTTAGCATAAACTTACATTGCACATTGCCCCCCCCCTAAAAACCTATTATGAGGGGAATTTTCCCAAAAAACGTTTTTTCTAGACATAATAAGGAGTAAATGTTTAAATTTCCAGCCCTCTAGCTCCATTGGTGTGACCTATACGCGTGATACATAGCCAGGCAGACCATCTTGAAAACTGAAAGAAACCTATGTTGACAATTTTGGTTGACTATATATATATATATCTCTCATTCTGCATAACTTTTTTAATAGATGTATATGATACACTTATGCATCAATATTCTCGTAGACCTTAGTTATGATCCGAAGGTAGTGGGAATCAATTTTAGTGGTTCATTACAATCGGTACTGCTGGTTTCACATATAGATTTTCATAATGAACCGTATGTTCATTATGAAAATCTATGTGAAACCAGCAGTACCGCTTGTAATGAACCATTAAAATTGATATATATACTCAGCAGTAAGTGAATCATACCCATTTTGTTTTTTCCTTACTTAATAGGATTCATGTAATCAAATTTATTAGTTATATAATTGCTGCATTATACATGGCTTGTAATTATCAGCTATGGCTTTGTTTCCTACATGTCTACAAAGACGTTATACATGTTTTGCATATGTCTCCTAAGACATTACATACGCACGTATATATTGAAACATAGGATGTCTTTATTTGTCCTGCCTTTTTTTTTTTTCCCCTTTTCTTTTTTCCACGTGCATATGTGTAATTTCTCAATCTTAATAACAAAGTACTTGCAAAAGAGTGACTTTGCATAAACAAGAAACGGCTAAGCTTATTTGCATTTGAGTGTTACTAGATTTGCATACTCACGTACACGCACTTTGAGCGTTTGTAGGACTATTTGGTCCCACTCTTTTTGTTGTTACCAAGTTTCGGCCGATCCATTCTTTGGCCTTTCTCACGTATACAGATCGGCTGAAACGTGGTAACAATGAAAGTGACAGAAAAAAAAGGTGGGGGGGGGGATCAAATAGTCCTAACAATCCTTGGAATGATAATGACTCTATGACTCATCTAAAAAAGAAAAATGTATCAGTATTTATTTGACTCCCCACCAGGGAAAATTCAAACCAGGTCAGTTTTAATGTGGGGTCTCACCCTCTTGTGTGTGGGGTGGGGGGAAGACAAAAATTGCCCAGTCTCTATTCGTGTCACAAAGGCAACTGAATACCTCCCGACCCTCCCCTTATAATACAATAGGGAGGTGCTGCCCTGAGTTTGGAATCACCAGGACCTGGCTCCTCAAAAATGTATCATGTACACAATTTTTGAATAACTTTAGAGATAGATAGATTTGGACACATGTATGATCCCTTTTTTGTGTCTAATCTATAAAGCCAAATTGCATGATTATGAATTGTTTAGAAAAAAACAAAATTCTAGTCTTATTTCCTAGGCAGATATCTACATTTGTGTTGTGGGTCCGTGAAAGAAGACAGTTTTATTTTGATATCTCTCCAATCACATCTATTACTTGTTCTTATAATTTGGATTACGTTTATACCACAGATTCTTAGACCTCCCTGCTTATAAAAACTAAAATTAGTTTTTCACGCCTTCATTTCAAGAACATTGATTTTAATTTAAAAAATAGTTCCACTTGATTAATGGCTAATAATCTTACAAATTCCATAGCTCATTATAATTGGGGTTTTAATTAATTTCCATACTTAGCCATCTGCAATAAAATATCCCTGATTGCTTTCCTTCCATATTTTTTTTTCTCCCTCAACACCCGGACAAATAAATCGGAAATAATTTGACACTGAGTAGTATTATTGGACTTGGTTATTAATGTTGTTTATTTTAAACATAGTACAAGTTTTTTGATTGTTAATGTCTCTGAGACCATGTTTGTGTCCAACACCCTGACCACTGCTACTTTGTTGGTGAGGTTGGCTTTAGTAGAACTCTTACTACTTGTTCTGCAATTAGAAAAATGGTTGGCATTTGATCTGAAATCGGTTTGCGTGTCGACTTCTTCACTAACATTACTGCATAGTGTATAGAATTCAAAATGGCCTTGCAGAAGTTCCTGAGTATCTGTTATGTAAGTGATGGTGAACCTTTTTAGCCTGGTGTGTCGAAATTTCAATTTTTTGAATAATCCAGTTATTGGTGAGTCCCTCATGTGTATTTTAGTTTTAAGTAAATACTTATAGATAAATAGCCTATTTTTAAAAATATATTTATAAAACTAGGAATATAACTTGAAATTTAAAAATATACTTCTCTAAAACTAGGTTAATAATTTTTTTTTTCTACACATAAGATTATATAAAGTCTATTAAACTAGAATGTTATTGGAATAATTTTGAAACCTAGCTAATCATATTAAAAAGAAAAGGTAAAGGGTCTTAAAAGACGGGAACTCCCAATGAGAGCTGGTAACGCGGTCCCGGTTTCTTGTTTGCTTAGTGATCCTTCTTCAAGTCTGGTCGAGACCAGGGCTTTATTCCTACAAGTTTTTATGACCTTTGGCATAATACAAGTCTACCAAAGGGATACCTCTACACTAATCACACAGCTTAGGGTGTACTCGATTAGCTGCTGTGTGCACAGGGAAATTTGTCCTAATGAAGATCTTTCCACAGCTCCTACTGGGAATTGAACCAGGACCTTCTGCATGTGAGGCAGATGCACTAACCATTACACTATCCGAGCAGACAGCTAGTCATATTGTCTATTGATTATTATGTGTGTGAATGTAAAGAATTTTACAATATTACTCATCTTATTTGGTCTCTCTTTATTTCTAAATATAAAACTATGGATTCATCCTAGGCAGCCATGTTGTCATTGAATGCCTGTTGGCTCGAGCTACATTGTTCATATTAATTGAAAGCTATCAATTTTCTCTATAGACAGAAGGCCTCCCTCTGTCTTGATAGAAAATCAAATGACACTGAACTGACCTCTTCGGGACATAAGCCTGGGTGATGTGTATGCGGATCCTGAAATGCCTGGTCAACAAAATTCCCCTCTTGGCCTCGCTGTAGTCCAAAGGGCAGCGGGGCAATTCGTCTGGCTGCAGGAGCTGCCATAAGGAAGTCAGTTTGCATTCAGCCACCTTGAGAGAGCTCCACTCCCTGGTTTGGAATTGGTTGTTCATATCCTAGGCTAGAGAGCCTTGGTATTCTAAGAGGACATTTGTCTTTAGCTTAGCTCGTTTTTTTAGAATTGGTGCTGCATGACTAAGAAAATAGTCTGAAGCACGTTGCAAATTCTACTATTGTGGTCTTGGTTACCGTATTTTGCAGCATATACGAATATCTCCAAAATAGGGTTTAATGTGAGGGTTCAATTTTCAATGTAAGCTTATGCTAAATTGGTCACTAGTTTGTGCCTGCTTGTTTTTTGATAATTCAGACATTCTTTAGTGCCCAACTGTTACATTTTTGATAATGTACCATATATATTCACTCTAAAGTTGACTGGATACTTGAACTGTTGACCCAAGCTTGACCCTAAAGCTAACCTTCACGGTGAAGGGTGCAGGGGAATTTTGGGGATCAGATTTTGGTTAAAAAAGGTCTTGTATGCCTAAAAATACAGTATGTGTTTATGAAATACCAGAGTATACAAGAATTACTCTAAGATTAAATCCTTCAATTTTCAACTCCCTTCTTTACAACCTCCCCACTCTTTCAACCAAGAAAATAATGGTTCCAGTGTTTAAGTTTTAAACTGTGCTCAGTGAATGGAAGACAAAATTGTAACCTTGATGTATTCATCAAAGTCTTAAGTGATCTGATCATGTCCCTTCCTGCTTCAACAGTTTTGAAATGCTTGGTTTGCTTGACTGATTCCTATATGAAAGCCGATCCGCCCCGAACCCTTGCTCTTGCTTTATTTCTCCAAGATAAACTAAAAATGTTTATGTAATGCATTTCCCTCATCCAGCTCACTGCCTCCGATTCCCGTGTAATGAATGGACTATTGCATCGAACTAGACTTTTAAAGCCACAACCCATTCAGAAGCGTTCTTATTCAATCTACATCGCAACCAACTTATCTGCGAGCCGCTAGCTGCCCCGCCGACTTGTGTTTACTAACCTTTTTATCAAATTATTAATCGCACTATCGGATAAACTGCTCTTCTTTCGTGTGATACGACTTTGATTTGTGTCTACTACAATTTATTGATTGCTTGTTTGTGCTTTGAGAAGAAGATTTCTTTAACCCTTTATAGGGCGGCACTAAAAATATTTTAGATACAAAAAGGTTGTTTTTATATGTTTAAACTAGACCTAATTAAAAGATATTTTCATTTGCAATTTTTCTGAAATTTTTTTTTGTTTATGGGGGCGAAACCTGATAAAATGATCATATATAGTGCCTGACCCAAAAAGTGGTAAAAGATATAAGAAAATGAAAGTAGAAAGTTAAATAAAACATAGAATTAAAGAATAACATTCAATATAATGAATAGATAAAAAAAATTGATATTGCAGAAAAGAATAACGTCAACGGGCTAATTTAATGGTGTGGTATGCCTCAAAACAGTTTTGTCTTTGTTCAAGCACAAGTGTACTTTGCAAAGCTTGCAGACCACATTGGTGCGGATTACGTTGTCTTTGTGGCTACAATATTTACATGTGGCTGACGGGTCATCAGGCAATCATATATAGTCACATGCCCCATAAAGGGTTAATCAATTTGAAAGAACGAGAAAAGAAGCTAGAATCTTTTTAAACACCATCACTTTTTAAAGAAATATAAAAAAAAAAAGATTTTATCTAAAAATACTTTCTTTTTTTTTCTTTTTTTTTTTTTCTTCACATTGTTCCTCATTGCATTGATTTAATTATCTGCCACTTGGGGTCACAGCTCAGCATTAACCATTATTTCTCGGACTGATATCTAGAGATGAGATATCGCTACTAATTGGTCCCTGAAGTCCACCATTTGTATCTTTTGTATTGTTCTTATAAGTAATTCACTGTATTTGAGTGACAAGACGTTACTTCAAGACATTCCAAAAACCTTGTTTTGGAGCGGAATTTAAAAAAAAAAAATGTTCTCTACTAATTGAGGTGTGCGCGTGCGTGCAAAATTTCAAGTTTCTACTATGAACGGTTAGGGCTCGGCAAAGTCCAAATACATAGATAGATAAAATTGAACACCCCTCTAAAACCCTATTTAGGCGGGGAAAATTTTAAAAAGCAAAAAAAAACATTTTCGTTGGGGGGGAGGGTGTTTTCTTGTTCACGTGTGTGTGCAAAATTTCAAGTTTCTACCATGAATAGTTAGGTCTGGGCGAAGTCTAGATAAATACATACATTTAAATGTGTGAACATGAATAACCTAAACCTTTTTGATAGCAGTGATTAATAATATTACGCTGTGTCCAATATGCTGGTATTATGATTAGGAGTCTGTCTACCAAAGCTCAAAATGGACAGCTACAGGTCTTGTATAAGCTGCAGTGAATCATAGCAATTTGCAGACTTGTATCCTCATCTTGTTTTTATTATTTCAAATACTCCTCCATTTTATCTCCAAACTCCATATTGTTATGTCAATACAAACAGTGTTATTTAATTAAAATTTTTCTCTATTTTATTTAACTGTTTTATTCTAAACCTTGGAAGTCTTCTAATGTTTCTGTTGATTTCCTGATAAACATAGTATATAAGAATTTGAATGTCTGCTGACATTTTAGCTGTGTATTCTTTATTGTCAGGAGTGGCATAGTGATTACCAGCACGGAAGAATGAATTGCAGAGTTTGGGTTTCGGCTGAGGCTGCTCACGTTCTCTTTTGCATTAATGCCCTTGGAAAAGGCATGAATCTACTATTCCCCATGGCTATGAGTGAATAGAAAGGCAGTTGGAGCTCTGTAAAGCAATCTGTTGTGTGTGGGGTTAGCAACTCCATCCTGCAAATCCTACTTGCTACTGAAACCTCCAATGTAGTCCTATCTACTGGGAGGGGGGGGGGTTATCATCAGACCATTAATTTGTTGTTTTAATCACATGTTGTTGTTGTTGTTTTATTATGCCTGTTTTGGGCCTCTCCAAACTATACACAATATTTACACATCAACTTCTAAACAAATACAAAATTCATTAAAAAAAAACATTCAAATGTACATAAATACAAACATCTACAATTTAGTACAATTCACAGAACAAACTCTCTTGAAAATCTCATTAGATTCAAAAAATTGTCCTTGTTAGCTCATGTTTTTTCCATAATTTTAAGTTATCTAAATCAGTGGTTCCCCAAACCTTTTTAAACCGCGACCCACTATTTATAACCACAGCTTATAGCGACCCACCTAACTTCATTGAAAACTTAAAAACAAATATAAAACTCATAAAAACACATATTTATACATCAACTTCACAACTAATAAAAACATATTCAAATATACCTAAATACAAACCTCTACAATTTAGCACATTTCAAAGATCAGACCCTTTTGAAAATCTCATCTGACATTCCAAAAATGTCCTTGTAATCTCTCCCCTCCCTCTCCATAATTTTAGATTGACTTAGGTTTACCATTTTTAAAAAAAAAACATTTTTATTTAATTTTTTTTCAAAACTTTTGACATAATTCCTAGGATTAAGAGGAAGTTACGTTAAAGATTCCAATTGGTGGAAAAGAAGAAAAAAATAATCAATGAAAATGTTTAATAATAGAGATATATATGCAATGCACTTAGAGACCTCATCTTGTATAAAAAATAAATATTCCAAAAATGATGTCAAGATCTATTAAGCATTCTTTTTTTTCTTTTTATTCCTAGAATCTAAAGTACATGAACAAAACCAATCCTTATTATCTTAATTAAAGATTTTTCATTAATAAGACAAAAGAAATTGTATTTTCTTCACTTAATTACAAATATTCCTGATTGACATCATCTGAACACAATCCTAACTATCTTTTCATTACGCCTTCAAATAAATATTAAATTCATATTTGTTTAATATAAGTGATTAATGACTTTAAATAAAAAAAAATCCAGCATTGCCCTAATGCTGTGTATGGCAAAGCCGTTCTTGCTTGGGCATCACATATCACCAGTTTTCTCCACGTTCATCCATCTTCGCTTGATTTCTAGGCTTTTCGAGGTTTGCGATTTGTGAAAACTCACTTCACTCGCTTTTTTACCTGTTGCCAGATTAGTTTTCTCAAAATTGGACAAACTGTCAACCCTGTTCAAAATCAGTCAAATTGGACGGAAAAAAATGTTGGCTACAAATAGCTAACAGTAGCTAGATTATTATCACATATAGCTAAAAGTGGCTAGATCTGATATCTAAACGCAGCAAAGAAAATATCTATATTGGCAACGCTGAGTGGGGCCTTAAATTGGACAATTTGGATGTCAGATTCTTAAGATTTTTAATCGGACATATAGAGCGAAAAACTGACACGCATCAGCTTATTGATCCTTGCAAGTTTTAAGTCTGGTCGAGACCAGGACTTTATTCCTACAAGTTTTTTATGACCACCGCCTTTGGCAGGATGCAAGTTCACTGAAGGGATACCTCTGCCGTAATCCCACAGCTTAGAGTGTACTCAATTAGGTGCCGAATGCACAGGGAAATCCAAATGAAAAGTTTTCCACACTCTTCGCTCATACCGAGAATCGAACCCAGGACCTTCTGTGTGAGACAGCCGTGCAAACCATTACACTATCCTTAAGAATGTTTTATTATTTATATAATTCCATTTGTGGGTGTAGAAACAGTGATAAGAAGCTGGGACTATTACACTGGCTTTGACTTGTATGCCCCTGTGACCTAACTGTGAAAGATTTATTTACAAACAGATTTTCTAATTACCAGTGATTCATGAAGAAACCATCTTTCTTTCTTTTTAGCTTTCTCTTTCAAAGAAACTAGGCTTTGATGATTGTGTGTGATGGGTTCTTATAGGTAATGGATATTTAAGAGTTCTTTTCTTTAGTCAACAGTTCGGGCATTTGCTAAGTCCAAGAAGCTTGTCTTGTGTCTGACAGCAGGAATAGAAATATCTCGAACAGACATTTTGAAATGCTGTATTAGTCAGCCTTATAAGATGCATGGTTTATAAGGGTATTTGGAGGACTACTGCTCTCTGCGACATAATAGATCCATAGCTGTCAAATTGAGGCTTCAGTACCAGCACATTAGATGCAGTGTAATATTTGCATATTGTCAAACTTATTTTTACCCCTGTAACAAGAACAATCCTCACCAAATTTAGTGGAGTAGAATCTTCACTGTTTGGTCTATCTAAACTATACCAATATACAGTATCGCTCATAAATAAGTACGCCCCTACCACTTTTTAATAGAAAGTTGTCTTCTAAACCAAACATAGCAGGATTTTATTATTTCTTGTGTAATACACAATCAAAACATATCAGGTATTATTTATGACCAAACTCTGCAGCATTGAAACTGTTGCCAAAAATATTTTTTCATGGTGTGTACTCATTTTTGGATGGCAACATATATTTTTGGCAACCGTTTCAATGCTGTAGAGTTTGGTCATAAATAATACCTGATAATATCTGTGTTGATTGTATAATGTTCCACTAGAAATAATAAAATCCTGCTATGTTTGGTTTAGAAGAAAAAGTTGTAGGGGTGTACTTATTTATGGGCAATACTGTATAAAATTAACATTTCCCTACCATGATTTGAAATAAAGACCAAGTGATTGCTAAGTGGCTCTCTTACCAACTGAGCCAAACTGACAAGTCCTATATACTTACAAATTTATTAATTATATATACAAAAGTAATCATCTTCACTAGAAGCGTTTGACCCTGCAGCAGCCAGGCTTTTATTTTATTTATATATTTATGCTCGTCATCATGGAAGCGCTTCTAATAAAATTAAAAAATCCAACCCTTAACAAAATCTCTTTTGGTCATGGCCAGGGAGTTTTAAATGTGTTTAACAACTAAACATCTGAAACGCCCTTCTAACAAATATTGCATTTCACCCATCACTTGCCTTGCACGCCAACTAACCAATGGCATTAATTTTGGCACTATTTAAACCATGCAAACAATAAGTTTTCACAATCTTGAAAATGACTGAATGCACAGTCGAAAGCACTCAATCCGATATATTGTTTGGACGATATTATATAAATTGCATCCAAACATACGTTCTCTTGTGCGTAAACAAGAAAAATTAACCAAAAGGTTTTCCTTGTCTGTCCTATTTAATCAAACATGCATATTTATTTAAATGTATGTCTTGTATGCCAACAAATATATTTATTTTTAAGAGGTTAGTGTAGATTTGTGAAATGTGGAGAGTTATGTGTTTGATAAGCATTTTTTTGTCCTTATGTTTGTCGAGGGAATATCTATCCATTCTGGCATATCTGTTTATCTATATAGGCATAAATCTTTCATATCTCGTATATAAACAAAAACTTGATATGTGTGAATTCTTATTGTGTGTGTCAGTGTGTATCTGAGAAATCCTGTGCCAGCAAGAATCTATTGATGTGAAAGTGTTAAAGAGAAAAGGCTTGATGGGTGGGTATGTCTATTGAAGCTGAAAGCTGCACATGTTTCTGTGTATGAAGAACGTGTGTACAAGAACTGATTTTCCTTCACGTTTGTTACTGACGTGCATGTACAGAGGAAGTTGCTCATATTGTGATCACTTTGGGCCTGGTCTTGGGGTTTACAACAACCGGCTGATAACATTAAGCCAAGGATGTATAGAGAAAGCCGCTTATTGTGATCAGTTTGGGACAGGATCTTGGATTAACAATAACCGGCTGATAACAGTAAGCCAGCGATGTATAGAGAAAGCCACTTATTGTGATCAGTTCGGGGCCAAGGTCTTTTAGATCTGGCTGATAACATTAAGCAAAGGATATATCGAGAAAGCTGCTTATTGTGATCAGTTTGGGACAGGATCTTGGATTAACAATAACCAGCTGATAACATTAAGCTAAGGATGTATAGAGAAAGCCATTTATTGTGATCAGTTTGGGACGGGATCTTTTAGATAATAACTGGCTGATAACATTAATTAGAGGAAGTTACTTATTGAGTTTACTTTGGTACAGGGTCTTTTTTAGATAACAATAACCGGCTGATAACATTAAGCAAAGGATATACAGAGGAAGTTACGTATTGTGATCACTTTGGGACAGGGTCTTTTAAATAACAATAACCAGCTGATAACATTAAGCAAAGGATATAAACATGGGAATAATTTACATTCATTGTTATATTATTAAATTCATTGTTATAGATAACGTTATATCATAAAAAAATTTACATTTTTAATTCATTTCAAATAAAGTATTTCAGACAGATTTCGATAACACTATCCGTGATTAAAATAAATGGCTTCCGCTATATACACACATGCTTAGGAAAAGCTTTTATTTTTCGAGTTAGAATCTAAAACCGTTTTTTCTTTTTAAAATGTTCATCTTCTTTGCCTTCTGCATGAATACCCTTTTTGAAACGCTTGCATCTATATCTGCCTGCCGAGTGCAGTCGGTGCACTTTGTAGGGTTGCTGACGACGACGACGGCACTGCTGCTGCAAAACGTGATAGGATAAGTTTTTTTATTTTATTTTCATTTTCATCTTGTTAGTTTTTCGTTCTTCGTGTTTCGTTTTCTACGTCTTCCACGGAGTAAGTGCTCTAAGAATGCAAGAGTGCAGTGATTCTTCAGCCGTGCACAATAATCCCTCACTTTAGCTGCCTGTAAGTATGTAGATTCTCTCCGTTCTTTTCTCTCTCTGTCTCTCTCTCTGTCTCTCTCTCTGTCTCTCTCCTACACCCTGTAACCTTGCCGCCACCCTTAATGTGAGAGGGTAGATAAGGAGGAGAAAAATGAAGTAAAGGGGTAGGGTGACTGTTTTTTCCCCATTTGTCAGTTTCCTTCCTAATCTTGAACTCGACCCAACCATGATTAGCCATCAAACTGCAGCCTATTTTTTTTTTCCTCTCTTTCTGTTATGATCTAAACTATTCTCAATAGGGGCTATATGGCCCCCTTGGGGCCTATTGCACATCTGAAAGTGGCCATAGATTGAAATAATAAAAACTAGTATTCCAAGGGAAATTATGAATCACTGTCACCAAATATACTGTGTTGGGGAGATCAATTAAAAAAAAAAAATGTTTGATTTTTAAAAAAAAACGGGGCACAAACCAGTGATCAACTTACATTGGATATTGAACCCCCTCTAAAAACCTGTTATGGGGGGATTTAAAAAAACAAAAAAAACTAGCACTCCAAGGGAAATTATGAATCACAGCCACCCATATATGCTTTGTTTTGGGGTGATCAATGAATAAGTTACTTCTCTTGCCTTTGCTTAGGCTGTGATCACTAAAAAAGGTCTGAATTTTCAAAAAAAACAAGTGGTCACAGACTAGTGATCAATTTAGCATAAACTTACATTGCACATTGAACCCTCCACAGAAACCCTATTTTGGAGGGGAATTTTCAAAAAAACATTTTCCCTACTTATTGAGGGGAGTGTGTGTACAAAATGAATTTCTGTCTATCTGTTAGTGTTGTATCCCTGAACCTGAGTAGAATTCTTAAGTGGAGGCCTGGCCCCCAAAACTCCTGACTTTGTCTTGGTGTTTGATCTTTCAACCTTGATTTTTGTCAGAGTGAGAAAGTGAAGTCGAAAGCTGTGTGGGAATCGAGATATGAGCTGAAATGGTGAAGTATCAAAGAAAATACGAGTATAAAAAGTAATAATGGTTTAACAAACCGTGGGAAAGAAAGAGATAAGAATATAGGCCAGTGGTTCCCAATATTTTTTTCTATTCATTCCCCCTTTTTATCAATAAGATTACTAGTATACCCCCCCCCTCTTCCACTTCAGTTGCAACAAGAATAATTTTCAAATAATAACTTTATTTTATATATAATCAAGGCAGCTTCATACTAAGAATTAGTTTAATTTTATAATTGTACAGCTGCTGCTGTGTATTTGTTACTCAAAGAAAACAAGCACAAATAATTAGAACACATAAATTCAAATTTATTACAAAAAGATAAGAATTCTGCTATCGTAACTGAT
>VCCN01003477.1:1528345-1546879 GCA_006491835.1 Architeuthis dux | reverse complement strand
TTTCCTTCTCTTATTTCATATCTTTTCTCTTTCGGTTCTTTTTCTCGATTCAATGTTTATCTTTAAAAAAAGAAATGGCTGCAAAAATTCCCAGCGCTCTTTTGAATACACAGTCAAAAAGCTGGAAATAGAAAAGGAGAGCCAAGGAGGGTGTACGAATAGGAGAGCTAAGGAGGGTGTACGAATAGGAGAGCTAAGGAGGGTGTACGAATAGGAGAGCTAAGGAAGGTGTACGAAAAACTGGAAACTTTTGCACACGCCTAATTTTATTTCACACTTTTGATTTCATTACATTTATTTTTTCCTCCATTTTTGCGTTCCCTGCTCGTTCCGTGGCCGATTTCTTGCCATTTCTTCCCGGCTTCCTTATAAAAGAAAAATGAGAAAAAAATGTCTCCCAGTCTGCCATGTGTTTCTGAAATTCCATCCCGCCAAAAAAAACCACCAAAGAACCTTGTCAATAAATTGTATTCAAATAGGATATACTAAACATTTGCTCTGCCATAGCAGGTTTTAAATAAAGATCGAATTTAGATTCTGAGTCGGGTTGTAGGCCAGATGCCAAGAAAGGTGTGTACTTCTCCTCCCACCAAGTGACAACCCTTGTGTCTTGAGGCGTCCCACAGGTGAGGAGGAGGAGGGGAGGTGGCTGTTAATTAGCGTTGTTAATGATGTGGTAAACAGATGAACATGTAGACATGATAATCTTGTGCTTTTCTAAACCTACAACCGGCTGATTATATAATAAGCTGTTCGGGTCTTAGTGAGAAAGCTTCTTTGAGGGAGTCATTTAAAAGGATTATTTACAACAAATACTGATAGATGGTCTTTTTCTTTCTTTTGTGATGTGTGGAGAGAAATAGAATATGATGGGTGGGGTATTGAAAAGTGGTGAATGATTCATCCAAGGTCATGGGTGTCCACAGCCACTTTTCTAGGGGTTTGCAAAAGGATATATTCTGCAAAAGTTACTCTTTATTTCTGATTTCCCTATTATCAAGGTGGTCAGGTCAAAATTTTACATGGGTTGGAGGACCCCAATTGAAGCATTTTCTGAAAGAGCATAGACTGACGATCAGAAAACTTTTTATTTTTTCTTAATAGCCCAAAGGAATCAAGTCATACAAAAATGTTGTTCTTTGTTTAGTAATAAAAATAATTCACAATTTCTGTATTTCTCTGCTGGAAAATATTTTTCGGTATTACATTTTAAAAGACAAAGAAGATCCATGATATTGTCTTTGATGCTGCTGTGTAGTCCTCGAAATCCATCTCTGTCAAAGCTGTTTGTATGTAAGGAAAATTGGACGTCTGCTTTCTTGACATTTCTTCAGAGCCTGAAATCCTTGGATCTCGCTAATGGCACAAAACATGTTACTTGTTTATCTACGTTGTAGTTATGACACAATATGGCCAGTTTTCTTTTCCTGTCCGCAAGATATCTCCAAAAGATTTCCTGGAAGTGCTTGCACACTTGCCTCCCCTACTTTGTACTTATATGTCCAAAACACATATCGGCAATTATCTTTTCCAGTCCGCTCGATATCCCCGAATTTGTCCTGCTGTGGGAAACGTGTTTGGACTGATTTTCTTTAAACAAACTCAAGTTTGGCCTATTTCAGTAGATAGTCAAAACTAACTTTATTTTTTCAGCGGAAGATCCAGAATTAATATCGGGTCTGTAGAATATTTTAAAGTTTTGAAAACAAAAAATGTTCACACTTGACTTTATTTTGCCTAATATCTCGACATCTTTATTCAAGAAGACAAAGATGCTGTTATATTTAGTAACATTTTCATTTCAAAACTTTTAAAAATATTCTACAAACCGATATTAATTTAGTATTTAATATAGTCCAAAGCCCAATCCTGTAATGATTGAGCATAAAATGACTAAAAATGGTTTGTTTATTCAAATATTTACAGTGTCTTTACTTGTGGGAAGATTGTTGTGAAAATTGGCAGTATGGCAAGAAAGACTTGTGTGGCCTCGTGCGTTTTAGGATTTTCGGCCATGTTTGTTTACGTGCAGCTTCGTGCTCTTTAGGACTTCAAGAGTTAATATAAACAAACAAAATTATCTTATTTCATGTTTTTTGCAAGCATATATTTTAAACATATCCTTACCACTATTTTATCACGATTGCTATATTTTTTTTTTTTACCTAACAATCTCTGGAGATAGGAATGGTTCGACATTGTTCACGCAATGAAATTTTTGTCAAAACCGAAATGTTTTATGTAATATTAATATTTTACTCGCTATTAACAATTTTGATCAAGCTTGGTCAAACTTTACTGACGATCCCCGCCAGAAGACCCCCCACCTTTTTTTTTTTCACAAACCCTGAAATTTTTTCTGCGAACCCAGGTTGGTGATAACTGCATTAGGCCACCATACATTTTGATAAATATTCGTTGATATGTTTCTCTAATACTATAGGCTATATTTTACCAAATGATTTTTCAGTAATGACAAGATGTGTTCGTTATTCATCATAGTGCGTACATGTAACGGTGAGTGCCTTTTTACCCCCCCCCCAAAAAAAAAGAATTAAATATATTCATTATGCAATTTCTAGTATTTATTTTGAAAACCATTTGCAAACATTTATCACGTGTGCATATATCTCTAAGCAGTACTTTGTTTATGAGTTGCCTTGAAAAGAAGACTCCATAATCACAATAATATATGTTTATTGTATATCTACATACTTAAGCCTTCCTAAGAATGAGAAAATGTAGAGGCTAAAGTGCATAGAATAATGAATAGATTTTATACATGTTAGCTCAGTGGTAAAGAGTAGGACCGTGTATAGGTTGCTCCCTGACATTTATACGATTTAGGTCGCCTGTTTAGCAATCGCTAACACCGATGCCTGGCTGATATCGGTTCCCAATTATTAATTAATAATTGTATCATATAACTATTATATACAATAATATATTGTATTCATAAAGTCTACTAGTTTCTAATATTTTTATTAGATGAAGTATTATAAATCATATTATTTAAAATTTTTATGACTACTTTTTACTTTCATCTTAAATTTTATTAGTTGGTTTTTATCGCAACTTTTGCTGCGACCGATTAGCCTCCGGCAGTGAGCAAATAGCGTTGATAGGAAAATAAAGAATGTGTCGCAGGTGGGACTCTAACCCACATCCCCTTGCAAGGGGAAGCACTGTTTAGCCCAGCCTGCTTTACCAATTAAGCCACCAAGACTTCAACTGGGAGCAGAAGCTCGATTGACACCCTTAAACCGTAAACCAAAAAGTTGCGATAAAAAGCAACTAATAAAATTAAGATGAAGGTAAAAATTTAAAATAATAATGAAATATACATGTGTATATATTTTTATGCAACTGAATCTTTCTCTGTGTGGGTGTATATATGTGTATGTTTGTGTATGTGTATGTTTATATATATATTTATATATATATGTGTATGTTTATATATATGTTTATATATGTGTATGTTTATATATATATGTGTGTGTGTGTGTTTATACATGTATATGTGTATACATGTGTGTGCACTCATGTGTAAATGGAATTTGTTTGTCTATATTCAGAATTTTACCTCCTGTTAACTTTAACTTTGCTAATATATCCATAATAGTAGAAATAATATATATATATATGCGCACGTCTCTGCATATTGCTTTCCCAGTAGTAATAGTAGTTTTATACGTGAGCCTATTTGTCGGCGGCGGCAGCAGCAGCTGCAACATATCTTCCTCTTCCTCCCAGCCAGCAGTTTAGTGTTCTCTGCCGTCGTGAGAGTTCCTACACACATTGAGAGGGCAGCGTACATTCTTCCGCGAGAGCGCCTGCGTACATCTCATCTCTCTCGTTATTGCTTTCGACTCAACTGTATTGTATTGATTGTCTTGAGTCTTTGTTCGCCAAGATAAATTTAGCCTCGTACTTTCAAAGGCGTGCAGCATCTTCTACTTGTAAACTCTTGTCGGTCGTCGTCATCTCTTTCTTGCTTCGTCACTCGGGATTACGGCTTATCTCCTGGGGCTGTGCGCAGATAGCTTTCAAAAACCTGTCTTCTTACTCATTAGGTAGAACAGCGGGCTCACCATTTACCGAAAGGAAGCGTTGCACTCTGTTTTAGCAAACTATTCACAAGATTTGATCCGTTCCATAAAATCACGGGTTCTGCTCTTGGAGGGGATTTCTGCACGATGGCTTTGGGCTGTCTCTATGATTCCTAACTTTTCGTGGAGATCGTTCAGGATATATACCCGCTTGGTTAACCCTCCCGGCGCTTATGTGATGAATATGTTCCTGCAGCAGATTGATGGTTGGAGAATAGTCTAGTCAAAAGTTTGAGGTTTAAATGTATATCTATGTATATAATGAATAGTGTGACTTTTTTTTCTGTTTCTTTGTCCGTACCAATGGATTTTTCAACTTGAAGGTAATAGTTTTGCTGATCAAAATATCTCCTATCCACCATTTGATTCAATGGACTCTTCCACTTTAATGAGTTCAGTCACTTTTTAATAAAATCTCAGATGAAATTGATCCTATACATTCATTTACACTATTAACAGCTTTAACCTATTAAAACCCAGACCCAGACTTGAAGGAACATTATGTGGGATTCTGAGTAGTGACTGCACCAGGATGTTAATTAGATGTCACTTAGTACACTTGATGAGTTAAAATCAAGGATAAAATATATTATATAAGAGATTGTGCAGATCAATTAAATTGTATGTGACACCAGTGTCACAGTGGGTTCTTATGGGTTTTAAAGTAGTGAACTATCAAGTCTTATAGTAAGTGAATGTGAGGAAACCGCTTGCTTAGCATAAAACTGGCAGATATGGAAGAATGTTATTTT
Organism: Architeuthis dux; assembly: GCA_006491835.1. Classification (NCBI taxonomy): domain Eukaryota; kingdom Metazoa; phylum Mollusca; class Cephalopoda; order Oegopsida; family Architeuthidae; genus Architeuthis; species Architeuthis dux. Next base: position 1,542,018 of record VCCN01003477.1, on the reverse strand, counting down.
GCGGTCTGGGAACGCTCAAGATTTTCTCATTAAATTAATGGTAAATCCTTCTTCACGTTACACCATTCCAGCTTCAGGTTTCATAGGAATGCTCTATTTTCCGATAGCGGGGGAAACCTAATTACATAACTCTCTCTCAAAAGTTAGTGCCCTTCTTAGTGTGTAAATGGCAGTCGAAGATCTTGAAGATGTTAGAATGAATTTGACCTTCTTAAATATTTACCAAGCAAGATAATGTTTAGAAGAAAAAAAGCTAAACTTTTTCTTTCGATTATAATTGCTGTTTATTTTATATAATTACATTTACTAATTATTACTTTCTTCTCTCCCCTCATTCTGTTAATCACTGCTACCTGCAGCACTGGTTTATTACTGGGTTTAGGTTATTCATGTGTTCTGACATTTATAGGTATCTATCTATCTATCTATTTGGACTTTGCTCAGCCCTTCACGTTCATAGTAGAAACTTGAAATGTTGTACACACACTCCCCTCAGTGAGTAGGGAAAATGTTTTTTTTCTGTTCAATTTTATCTATGTATCTGGACTTTGCACAGCCCTAACCATTCATAGTAGAAACTTGAAATGTTGTACACACACTCCCCTCAATGAGTAGAGAAGATGCTCTTTTTTGTTTTTTGTTATGTCTTGAAAATTCTCCCTTAAATAGGTTTTTAGAGGGGGATCCAATATGCAATGTAAGTTTATGCTAAATTGGTCACTAGTTTGTGCCCACTTGTTTTTTTTGAAAATTCAGACCTTTTTTAGTGATCATAGCCCAACAAAAGGCAAGAGAAGTAATTTATTCATTGATCACCCTCTTTTTCTAAATTTTTAATTGATCACCCACCAACACAGCATATATAGGTGGTGGTGATTCATAATTTCCCTTGGAATGCTAATAATCTTTATTTTTTGTCCTTACTCATATTCTTAGAGGTCTCTCCTCCCTTAATATTTCATTATCCCACTCGGTAACCTAGTAGTCCACTAGTACTACTTTGACTGCTGGCCAAAAGAAGTAGACATTAAGAAAATTATCTTGTCCAATATAAGTTCTTCTTGGCAACAATTTTATAAGCAATTTCCTTGCTGAAAGGACGGCGGAGGAATCTCTCGAGTAATGACAACCAATTTCCATTCACTTATATTTTTTATTAATGTATTTTTGGTCAGTCTAAGGAATAAAAAATCTCAATTGATCTCATCTTGTTTCTTTTAATATTTTAGAAGTTTGATTAGAAAAACTGTCATGAGGGAGGAATGTGGTCAATTGTTTCATGTTGTTTTGTGTATTGTCTGGGATTCTCCAATTCTTACTGTATTTAATGGTGTATAAGACAGGCATTTGATATTACACTGCATCCAATGGGCTGGTATTATAACTAGGGGGCCCCGTTTATTGAAGCTTGATATGGACAGTTATGGGACTTGGATGAGTTGTAGTGAGCGGTTGTCCTTTAAATACTGTTGTGAACGATTTGTTTTATAGTCTGGCATATGCGATAGTTGTTTGGGTTGTGGTTGGGGAGAAGTTTTATTGCAAGGGACTTAAAATCTCCTTTTCTCTCTTTTGTGCATGGAATCATTTTCTGTCTTTCTTTCTCTGTCTGTCTCTGTCTCACTCTTGCTCTTGCTCCAAACGTGCAAACCCAGAAAGAAAAAAGTAACGGGAAACAAATCCGTCAATACAGAACTACACCATGTGGCAGACTTGGCTCATAATGGTGTTGACTCGTGACACCTAGTGGTGCAACTTTCACATTCCACGTTCGAATTCCATCTCTTTTGGTGTACCAACTCTCGTATATATATTTATTTATATAGTGTATTAGCTCTTAATGTTTGAGCTGCATAATATTTGCATGTCTCTACATGAGATTAAAAAACAGATATCCCACAATAGAATAGCCATTATGAGCTCTGAAAAATTCCAATACCCTCTCTCTTATGCGTGGGTGTATCTCTCTCTCTCTCCATTTCTCTCTCTCACCAAAATCTTTTCACTTCCACAGGCAAAATCCATTTCCTAATAATTGAATTTCAGCTTTCATGTCATTTAAAGTCTCCAAAGTGGATTTCCTCCTCGCTCGGCATCTCATAAGAAAAGTTTTCACAGCGCTTCCTCGCTCTCAGGTCGTTGCTTCTCAATATCGTTTATACACGATAAAATTCTCTAAAGAATCGCTTGCCGCACATGTAGTCTTAGACAGGAAGCGCCGTTCTTTATTATTGAATGATGTTGGATCAATTTCTCAATGACTGATTCTTTGAGAAGTTGGTCTAAGAAAATGGAATTAGTACTGCCTCCTCAGTCTACGTCACATCAGTGCTAGTCAAAGAGTGGTACACATGCTGGCGCCGGTACGTGAAACATAGCCTGCCGGTACATGGCTCATTTTTGCATTTTTAATGACGTTTAACGTATTTATTACAAGATGATGTTCCTGGCCACGCTCGGGCATGATTTTATAATAGAGAAACTGTTTTTGTGGATGTAAGTTAATCTGACAGAATGGTAGCGGTAAATTGACAATGTGGAAATGAAAGATTGAGAAAAGCGTGTTACATCTCTTTGGCTGATATCAAACTCCTTTCTTTCTTTTTCACCAGAACAAGACCAGCATAAGATTTTTCACTTCATTCGCCTGTTTCACTCCAGTGATAAAAGGCTGCACAGTACATTTTCTGCATTGTTCAAACCTCTTCTGATGATGTCAGTTGCACAACAAAATGCATAAAGGCTTATCTTCATGATAATAAATGTTTCATTTCCACATTGTCAAATTATATCTAGAGAAACTATAGAAGGCTCTTACAATGCCTAAATGACTTTGTTCAGTTTATTTCTCTGACTTGAAAAATCTCCTTTAAATATCTTACTAATATTAATTTATATACTATTTATTATGAAATATCTATCTGAAAAAACAGTTGCTTTAGTTTATATTCAAAAAATGTTCAATTAATATTTAACTGATAATGTACAGATAATAATTGGGCACAGATATGCTACCAGTCCCTGACATGTTGGAAAAAAAAAAACCTTGCCGGTCAGATAGTTTGAGTAACACAGCCCTATGTTCATTACTACAGGCTTTTCGTTTCTGTATTTCATTTTCTCTCCCCTACCCATTAAGACACTACGCCAAAACCAATTCTTAACTTTACTATAAAAAAAAGATTTTTTTTTTTTTTTGAAAAACCTAACAAATATTTTCTGACCTTCAGTATTTAATTTTAATCGATTCCGACATTAAATAACCCACCAGATGAACCAAACAATCAATCAATCTTTGCTTCGTGTTTACCTATCCAAAAATGGTTGTTTTGATCATATGATGTTGAAAAACTAACATGAATTTCAATGAAATTTTTGATTATGAAAACATATTTTATAATTTTTATCTCCTTGGACCGACTGATGGATTAATGATTAGATTTCATTCATTGGCTCTGCAAATACTGTATTTGCCGATATATAAGACAGGCATTTAATTTAATTTTTAAAAAGAGAACACATATTCTACAATAAACTATGAAATGTAAATTATTTTCAATTTCAGTGTTCAGGACGTTATAAATGTTAAAATTCTAAAACTTCAAAATTAAAAAAATTTTAAATTTTAAATTTTAAAATTAATGTTTTTATGAACATAGTTCCGTGTTTTGCATGTCTTCTGATGAACCTATTACACCTGTTTAGGGCATTTTCAACATTGATTATGAAAATGCAGTTTATAATTACCATTTAAAAAAAAATTTTAAAAAAAAAGAAAAAAAATGAATCTAGTTTTGATGGTTGTCATATTGAGAAAAAATAATTCTGGTTGGAAATATGCAACTATCTCAAGCAAACACTTTTGGCAATAATGTTTGTTTCCTACTCAATACCCCCACCGAAAAGATGTATAAAATTAGTATTAACAAGCTTATTACAGACACATCCACACCATTGTAGAGTTGATTAATTAACGTTTCTGTTATTTAACGAGGATTGCAATAATAATAACGATGCTGGTTAGCCTTTACTTAACAAAATGAAAGAGAAAAGTGATTTTTCTAATGGTTTCCTTTGATGTTCTCAACTTTAAGGGAGTGAACGTTAAACACTCCGTCTCTTGTCAAACAAACTGGTTAGCTGTTTATTTTCTGCGTTGCCGTACGAGTCTCCTTTGTTCTCGTGTTTCTCTTTTATACAATTCTCAAATCGATCGTCTGAAGTTTCTTCAGAAGGCTTGGCAACTGTACAACTTAACAGCAAACACACAGGTGACAGAAATAGACAGCGAATCTAAAAATACATTAATTCTACATCAATGGATTATTTTGCTTAGCACTTTTTGTTGTGCTTGTTATCAATCACCTGTAGCTTATTTGCCGGCGACGGCGAACGAGGGCGTAGTGAAACTCACGTTAATCTGAATCTTGCTCAATTAGACTGCTCGGTGAAGTACGTAAAAACGATGGCTTGGCAGTCGTGCCAAAACTGGGCAAGTCTAAAACTGACCAACACTGTGTGTGGGTCAAGGCTAGTTTCTCTTTACTTGTTTGTAGTTTTTTGGGGCTCTTAACTCTTAATTTCATGGTTTGATACCACTCCTAATTGACAGTTGAACTTTTCTATGAATAGAATTAAAAAAGAAAAAAAAAAAAAATTATTTTACCTAAAGGTGGAAGGGAGGTAACTTTCATCAGTAGTTATTATAATATTTAATTTAAAAAAAAATATGAATTTAAGAGTTTATCCAGTTTAGTTAACATTTTTCATCTATTATTTTCAAGAGAGTTTGATCTGTAAATTGTGCTAAATTGTAGATGTTTGTATTTATCTACATTTTGAATGTTTTTTTAATGAATTTTGTATTTGTTTAGAAGTTGATGTGTAAATATTATGTATAGTTTGGAGAGGCCTAAAGAGGATAATAATAATTATTATACACTGATTTACTTGGACTAGTCTCCGGCCCTGTCGGCTGGGGCCTAGAATACGCCGACTGCATCCCCTGCAGGGGCCACCTGTTTTTTCACCAAAGTTGCAAGATTCTATTTGTTTTTGTTTTTTAAAATTTTAAACTGATTTTGGCATTAAATGACCCATCAAGTATTGATATCAATCAATTGGACTAGTCTCCTCATTGTGGTTGTTATAGTCACAACGTTTTGGCCGTTGTACTCTCCGGCCTTCTTCAGGTGTCTGTCGTAGTCAGTAACCTTCTGTGAAATCCAAACCGAACGCTTGATACTACTCCCAATTGACAGTTGAACTTTTCTATGAATTTACCTAAAGGTAGAAGGGTGGTAACTTTAATCAGTAGTTATTCCCCTTATAACATTAAATTTTCATAATCTGCATGACGGATGGTCTGAGCCGTGATGAAAAGCAACTAAAATAAAGATGAAAGAAGATACTAGTCAAAAATTAATAACGGTTGTGTAATAACTTGTTAGGCAGATTGAATGTTAGGACGGAATTAAACCGAGGAAGAGAGGAAGGGGAAATGTCCATTTTTGGCGGGAGTGGTGTTGGTAGTGGTGAGTGTGTGTGTGTGTGTGTGTGGGGGGGGGTCTGATTAGAGATTGAGGACACTTCCATGCATAATTGTAGTGTTCTTCCCACATGATGACACCAATGACAATGAAAAAAGATAAAAGACGCAAATTGAAATGCTGGTAAAATTACTTGTTAACTCATTATTGAAAGAGATTACTTCCTCGGCCTTCTTTCTCCCTCGGTTTTGGCTAATGAGCAATTTAAAATGGAATCCGAGGTTTTAATTACAAGTTTCCCTTTTTTATCTCCTTGGACCGACTGATGGATTGTTGATGAGATTTTATTCATCGGCTCGGCAAATACCGTATTTGCCAATATATAAGACGAACATTTAATTTAATTTTCCTCCCCCAAAAAATTTTTGATTATGAAAACACATTTTATAATTACCATTTTAAAAAAAAAAAAACTAGAAAAATCTAGTTTTGACTATTCTGGTTGGAAATATGCAGCCACCAAACAGGCACTTGTGGCAATAATGTAAAATCTGTATAAACATTACACTGCATTCAATGTACTGGTATTATAACTAGGGGGTCGAACATCAAAAATCGATATGAAGCGTTATGAGCTTGAATTAGTTGCAGTAAATGACAGCCCTATAAAAACCCTTGTAGTCCGGCATATAGATATATGGTAATTCTCTTGGTCATCCTTACCCCCCCCCCTTTTTTTTTTCTTCCGTTTATTCTCTACCCCCTTTTCTCATTTTGTCTTTGATCCTGTAGGGAAGGGCCAAAGTCCTTTTATACCTGTGGTTCTCAACATGGGCGCTAGTTTGTTTCAAGGGGCCGTTGATGACTAATGGCCTTAAGGGGGTGTTTGAGCTTCTAGAGGGGCTCTTTACTTTTTAATAAACCGTTTAAATTTCCTTGTAGTCATGACTAATTTTATAATGAGCACCCATTAGAAATTCATTGATATACCTACTATAACATTTTCCGTAATAAAACCTTTGAGCCAAATGTTGATGTTTCTCTTTATAATGACAAGTTACCACATGTCTCTAAAAATCTGTGATGAGTACTTGTCATATTTAAACTTCAGAGGGGCATTAACATGTAGCTAGGTGTCATGGGGGCGGGGGTGGACAAAAAAAGGGTTGAGAAACACTGTTTTATACCATCCACAAGTGTGTTAGGGTGGCAGAAAGATAGACTTGTTCACTCTTTATTTATTTTCTTAGTAGGGAATCCCTGTGAAAAATTTCACGGATATAAGTGAAATTCTCAGATGATTTTTTTTATTTATTTTTTATTTATTTTTTTATTTTTTTTTATTTTAAAAAGGAAACTACTGAACTCTTTAAAGTGGAAGAGTCCACATTGTTTCAAATGGCGGGAAGAAGATATTTTTATCAGCAAAATTGTTATCCTTAAGTGGAAGAGTCTATTGTTAAGGACAGAGAAACAGAAAAAGTCATAAGTTATATAAATAGATTTTATATGGTGTGCATCCACATAAAAATGACCCATGATGTCTATGTACTTAAAATGTCATCCATATGATCTCTTATCTCTCATTCATTCTTTTTTCTTTCTTTCCTTAACTATATTTCTTCATTTTTTCCTTCTTCCTTGACTTTTCATTCCTTCCCCCCCCCTTTCCTTCCTTCATTTTTTAAAAACTTTTCTTTAGCTCTGCATTTTCTACTCATTTTTCTATTCTTCGTTTTCATTCTTGTCTCCTCTTCCTCTTCCCATGATTCTTTCCTTCCTTCTCTCTTCTCCTCCTTCATTTTCATTCTTGTCCCCCTCTTCTGTTCCTTTTCTTCTCTGCTTTTCTCTTTCGAAAGAAACAAAAAATGGCCCATGATGATGTTAATGTACTTAAAATGCTATCCATACGATCTCCTATCCATTCGTTTTTTCATTCTTTCTTTCCTTAACTATATTTCCATTTTTTTCCTTCTTCCTTGTGTTTTTCATTCTCTTCTTCCTATTATCCTTCGTTTTCATTCTTTTGTCTCCTCTTCATCTTTTCCGTGTTTCCTTTTCTTCCCTTTCGTTCTCTCGGTTCGTCCAGACACAAAAGCCATGTTTTAATTCATTCTCCAATGACTCCGAAATCTCTTTCGAAAGAACAGACACGATCATAAACATAGTCCTCTCTGCTTCAATGGATTCTTTCTCAGTCTTTTGTTGATAAAACAAATTCCTTGAAAAAATGGCAGCAAAACAAAATCTGTTATCCTTCTGCCATTATGATTATGATTAGCTGTTGTTGTGGTCTCCATTTTCCTTGCTTTTATCATGAATATTTGTCCTACATATGAGCAACTCTTATAGAATTAATTCTACACAAATTCATCCAGCCTTCATCCAGGCAACGTGTTTGTTTTTTTTTGTTTTTTTTTGTTTTTTAATGTCTCCTCCTCCTCATCCTCCTCGTCTTTTGAAAATTTATCAATTGATTTTTTTTTTGATTTTTAATTGTCATCGCAATCTTCATTGATGCTCGCTTCCCAATTTGCGATCGGCCCATTTTTTTTTTTTTTTTTTTTTTTTTTTTTTTTTTTTTTTTTTTTTTTTTTTTTTTTAGTTTTCGGTTTGTTTCGGCTTTGTTTTAATTGAGATTTCTCTATTTTCTCTGATGCTTTAAAATCTTTTATCTTTCTCTCTCCTCATGTTTTATCTCTTTCACTTTGCTTTAGTTAGACCCAATGAAAGAGGGGGAGAGAGTATATCATTCCTTTGCTCTCTACCTCTCCTGATGGATCTTAATTCTTGCCCTCTCACCCTCATGGGTCTTAATTCAGTCTCTCTTTCCCCTTATGGATCTCTCTCTCTCTCTCGATAGTTCAATTCTCGCTCTTTCTTCCCTACTCCCAATGGATCTGAATATCCTCTCTCTCTCTCCCTCACAATATCACTATAACTACTCTCTATCTCTTTCTCTCCCACTCAGGATGGCTCGATTCTCTCTCTTTCTCCCCTACTCCTGACAGATCTGGATATACTCTGTCTCTTTTACTCCACTCCTGATGGATTGCTTTATATGTCTTTTCCCTCTTTTTCTTTCTCTCCTGCTCTCAGCCCCCCCCCCCCATGACTCCTTCCTAACGGCCCTTCTAATTCCTTTCTCCTCTTATGGCCTATTAAGCTTCACCTAGTAATCAACTGACATCCTTTGGACGAAAGATGAGAGATGATTAAATCGACTCCGGCAATGATACCCCCGACTCCACCATCATCCCACTGCAACATCATCCTCATCACCAATAATAATATTATTATTTCCTCATTTTTTCCTTCTTCCTCATCTTTTCATTCTTTTTTCCCCAAGGGCGGATCCAGGGGTTCGTCTAATAATGAGTTGAGTTTACACACCAGCAGTGACTTATGGTTTTTACTGGGGATCAAGTGACTGCAATACTCCAGGACTCTCCTCAGTGTCTTGGCCGACTCCAGTAATTGGGGACCGTTCCCAGTGCTCCAACCCCTATGTGCACTACCATCACGTTCCACAACTTATTCAGCTCCCTGGCAAGGACCTGATACTCATCCTGTCATCGTTGTTGTCATCCCCACCCTGTCCCTGATAAAATGATATTTCATTCAATGGTGACGTCTCCCTGAACTTGGTGACAAGTCTCCTCAATTTTCAAGGACTTTCCTCAGAATCCTGGCAGACTGAAAGATGACAGTCTTCTGCACCCCTAAGTTCTGATCTGTATTCCCAGTTCATTCAGTTTTGGTGTCTTTTGGTGGTGTCTTTTGGTGTCTTTTGGTTGTGTCTTTTGGTGTCTTTTGTTGGTGTCCCCAAATGACTATGGGAACTATCTTTACCTTCAACATCCATAGTTTATTATCATCATTATTATCTTTTTCCTTTTGTCTTGGTTTTATGACTGTCATCTGTGAATATAAGTCTTTGATTGCAGCAATGTACATGGATTTGGACATTTGTTCATCTCGCCCCTGGCTTTCTCTCGAATGCAATAACCGTAGGATGTTGGCGATGGCTGTGTCGGACTTGTATTGGTCGTTATGACGAAATGGGTGCAGGGGAAAAAGCCATCTCCTATATTTATATCGATCTCTATTTATTGATCTATATTTATATTGATCTGTGGAATCAATTTTCCAGTCTTTCATCTTCTCCGCTGCATTTCGCGTATGCTTTTGATTTCGATTTTATGCTCCCTTATATATGCTTTTGATTTTTTTCTCCCCCCTCCTCGTACCTGCAGACCCATCCACCCTATAGATGTTCGGCTATCTGGATAGAGATAAGATTTATCATCCATATCGTTATGTTATCAGTTTTTCTTTCTCTACAATGGTTCTGTGTGTGCACATACATTTGTATGGAATTTTATGTATTCATGTGAGTATGCAACAATTTTGATGTGTACGTATACTTTGATACACATAATACATACATATACACATATATGCTAATGCATACATATACACACATATTATATGTTAATGCATATATATATACACAATTATCTAAGATCTCGAAAATGGCTAATTGTTTAGATGAAAGCACTCGGTATGATAACACTTTTGGACAATTACTACACCCCATGGATCCAAATGTACGTTCTCTTGTACGGAAACAAGAAACATTTAATAAAAAATTAACAAGATGTCCCTTGTCTGTCGTATTTAACAAGACATACACATATGTTAATGCATACATATACATGTATGTACATGAATCGATGCACACACACATCCAGACATATATACACATCCATGACTTCACCTGCAAGTGTAGGGCCTTAACCCTTTTAGCATCATGGCCTTTTTGATCATATAGCAAAAAAACACTACCAGCAACCAAAACTGTTAACGTAGGTTTCTTCAGTTTTTAAGCTGGTCCGGCCGGCCTTTTTAGGTTTATATATTGCCCGTGTAGTGTTTTTGGTTATGTTATCGAGTCTGATATATTGTCCTGGCAGTGCTATAAGGGTTAAAATCCCCCTTCCCTAATTCATCCACCCTTGTATAGGAGTGACCGAATCTTGTGTCTGTTAGAATTGTGGCTATCCCAAATTCTGTGGATGATTCTCAAAGACGAGCAAATCTCCAGAAAGACCAAAAGAAATAAAAAAGAATGAGATGAAATCAGAATGAAAGACTTTTAAGCGAGTCCTTCAAGTGTGTTTTATGGCTAATTAATTTTTCTTTAATGCACACAGAATAATAAGTTGAATGAAAATAGAATCCCTCCTCCACCCACACAGTCTCTCTAGATGTCGGATTTACTTGTTCAGGCGGTCAACTTTTATGTTAGACGATTCTGGTAACCTTGAATTCTTTCCTACTCACATGATATTCTTTCTTTCTCTTTTTTTTCTCCTTAGTCTCTTTCTCTTTTTTCTTTTTCTTTCTTTCTATCTCTATTTGTGTGTGTGTGTCTCTCTCTCTATATTTGTGTGTGTGTCTCTCTCTCTATATTTGTGTGTGTCTGTGTCTCTCTCTATATTTGTGTGTGTCTGTGTCTCTCTCTATATTTGTGTGTGTCTGTGTCTCTCTATATATTTGTGTGTGTGTCTCTCTGTCTCTCTCTCTCTCATATATATATATATATATATATATATATGTCACTCTGTCTCTGTCTGTCTCTCTCTTATCCCTCTCCTTTTTCTGTTTTCTGTCTCTCCTCCCTCCTCTCTTTTTCAAATAAATTATTTTCATATTAACTCCACTCATTTATTCAATGTCGGCTCCCAATCCTTTTATTAATTAATATCTTCCCAAATCCCACCCGATTGCCCACAACTTGATTTCCAGTTTCCACTTCTACAGAAATGCATTGAATATATAAACAATTACAATTTAAAAAACCTTTACAGTTTTCTGTTCATTCTCCACTTTGAATGATCCAGGTGTTGCAACTAAAAGATGTTGGAATCAAACTAGAATTTATTTATGAGCAAAACTCACACGTCTATATTATATGTTTATTTGTAGAGTATCTCTTTCTGTGTCTATTAATCACTTTATCTATTTTGCGTGAAATGACGAAACTTGTCGTATTTTGTTTTGCAAAATGTAATTTTTAAAAGTTTTCTCTCGTTGGGTTCGAGATGCATGTATTAACACCTGTGTAATTAATTAGCTAATTATTACCTTTTAATGACTTCCGTCTTTTCAATTTGAAGTTAATTTTCTTTTTAGATGCGCCAAGCTTCTCCAGGAGCGATAGTTGTCACTGACTATCTGACATATCAACATATCTTTTTAATGACATAATAAAAGAATATTTTAGTTAAGATGTTGAAAATGGCCTAAACAGCTGTAACCTGTACATTGGAAGTCATACACCAGACGGAACTATGTTCATAAAAACGTTAATTTTAAAATTTTAAGGTTTTTAAAAAAAATTTTTTAGAACTTTAACATTTAAGAACACTGAAACTGAAAATAATTTTCATAGTTTAATGTAGAATATTTCTTTTTTTAAAATCAATTCTTGAAATCAAACTGTGACGTAAAGTTGCATTCGTTTTTTAAGGTGCGGACATTTTTAAACATATCTCATATCGCAGCGTTTATTTAAAAAAATATTTAACTGAACTTGTGTTTAAATAGAGCATCTATGGTCTCACTTTCAGCATTGTTTTACTTTCTATTGCAACGATTCAATTTTCAATGTTGTTGAAAATCTTTTAAGCTCGGGTAGGATTTGCCAGCTGGTATTTATTTAATAAGAACTTGTTTAATTCATAAAAATGAATAATCTACATTTATCTCATGTAGATAATCCGATTAGCTATTAACACAGTTAGATCTTTTGTACAGACAATAACCTTAATTTGTTCCGGATCCAAAACTCAGACTACTGTATATTCCGGACTATACAACGGATGGTTTACAAGGGTATTTTGAGGTCTACTGCTCACTGCAACTCCTCCAACTGTTCATATCGAGCTTCAGTAGACAGCCTCCTTCTCATAATACCAGCGCATTGGACACTGTAAGATTAGCATAGTTTGTTTGTTTTTTTAAATTTAGATTTAATGTCTGTCTTTTGTACCCCAAATACAGTATCTGTGGCTTTCACCTGAAGTATATGCTGGACTATACCACAAATGATTTATAAGGGTATTTTGAGGTCTACCGCTCACTGCAACTCATCCAAGCCCCATAACTGTTCAATCGAGCTTCGGTAGACAGCCCCCTTGTCATAATACCAACACATTGGACACTGTAAGATTAGCATAGTTTTGTTTTTTTTAAATTTAGATTAAATGTCTTTTATACCGCGTATATACAGTATCTGCGGCCTTCACCTGAAGTATTAAGAATAGCAGAAGAGAGTAGCTAAGTAACAAGTATAATTTGCTTTGGAGGTTCTTTCCCCATCCACTGAAAAGGCAGTTTCCATAGAGACAACTCAAATGGAAAAACAAGCTAATATTCCTTGCGTGATGCTGCTGCCGCTGCTGCTGCTGTGGCATGCTTCTTGGAGATCGGGGCCCAGGAGAAGTGGAGAGAGAGAGAGATGGCAAGCAGGTGATGGATAAAAATGCAAGACCCGTGTTTAGTAGAATGAAGTCAATATTTGGCCAATGACAAATTCCCAAATAAAAAATGGGTTTTTCTCTCTCTAATCATTCGTTTGTGTGTATTTTTCCGGAAAAAAAAAACAGTTATGATTGATTTTGTTTTTCTAATCAAGTAGAAAAGCAAATATCTCGCAGGAAGTTGTTATTAAGCAACTTGAAACAAAGGAAAATTAACTATAACAAATGCAATTCGCCAAGAAAGGCATTGTATTTTATTCAAATACTTTTGGAGAAACCAAGACATAATCAATTCTCTCTGAATGTTACGTCAGTTACTGGAATTGCCCTGTACGGAATAATATTTAAATATCATGAGTTATTCCCCTTAGGCAGAAAACATCCGCTAGGGAGCGCTGTTTTACGTTATGGTCAACGAGCAGCCATTATTGCATTGTGTTATTAGTAGAAGAAAGAGCTCGGAAGAACACACGTGTGTGGTTGACCGCAGTCATATTTTGAATATAAGGACCTGTAAGTAGATAATCTGTTGTTGCATCTTTAATCTGTTAATATCTGTCATTAAACCAAGCTAATATTATTTCATTATTCATGTATATAGTTGAGTTCGGTATTTCTGAGATGAGGTGTTAGTATT
>VCCN01003477.1:1507499-1520725 GCA_006491835.1 Architeuthis dux | reverse complement strand
AAAAGGCACACCGACACATGTCAAATACTTGATCTTCAATCAGATTCCGTCCTTCCGTCTGTTGTATAATGTCACAGTGCCAAGGCGGCTTAGAATGATGTATTAATTACTTTTTATGTTGGTAACAGCGGAACAGAAGGTTTTCTGCTCTTATTATAGAACCGAGTCGATTACTTCGAGTTTGGTATCTTGTGGAGAAACAGAATTTATGAAGGAATAAATATTATTTTGCCAGCATGGGCATCTGCCGCTACTCTCCCGGGGGGTGGGGGATATGTTCCAGGGGGCAAAAAAGATATATCAGTTGTCAGGTGCTAGGGAGCAATGTTCTCTACTAATTTTAGTAGTCAGTAGTGTGCGCACAAATATTATGTTGAGCAATTTTTATTTTTCCCCGTGACAAAAGTGTGTTCAAACTTTTGAAATTTGACATAGTGAATCAATATTTCTTCAATAAAAACTCTGTAAGCTATCTACAGAATTTGAAATCTTTTGTGCGCTGGTTGCAAAATGAGTGCGCGCGTGTGTGTACAGTTTAAAGGGAACTATGCTTGGGAGTGCTTAAGTTGTGACTCGTCCTAAGCTGTCACTGTTCATAGGGGCCGAGCATCAAGGGGTCACTATGTGGTTTCAACTTTCCAACGCCCTTGCCCTCAGTGAAGGGGGGGGCAGGCTCTAAGTGATCCCAATAAGCGGATTCCTCTGTATTTACAGTTTTGAGTAGAGTTTATTTATTTTTACTAGATTTCTCGCAGATCCCAAAAGCTTAAAACTCAACACTGTACTGCCGACTAATATATCTGGCGAATGTCAACTTCATACAATGGCCGGTTGTCAAGTAATCTCGATACATAGATTTCTCAAGAACCGCTGATCCAAAAGATTTCAGACTCAACACTGCACTACCTTGTGCGCTGACTAATATATCTGGTGAATATCAACTTTGTACAAAGTCTAGTTGTCGAGTAATCGCAGTACACATACAGACTTCTTCAGTTCTAGTTAGATCTAAAGTGATTTCCACAATATATCGAGAACCGTAAATCCAAATGACTTCAGACTTGACATTACAATGTCCGATGCATGGACCAACATATCTGGCAAATGTCAACTTCGTACAATGGCCAGTTGTTGAATAATTGCGGTGCATATACACACACACCTACAAAGATTTCTTGAACTGTAGTTAGATTGACGCACACACACACACATGTACTTACCCCCTACCTAAAATATCCTCTTTTTGTTCCAAACTGAAAAAGATAGGAAAAACTTTTACCAGATGAACAGACGCCAAGGGGCTGGGGAGTGGTTCCTTGTAACTCTTTGTTGAGCTGCCAAAACGTACATCTGTGTCTGTGTTAATTTCATCTTTTCTCGTCTTG
This sequence comes from Architeuthis dux, assembly GCA_006491835.1. Classification (NCBI taxonomy): domain Eukaryota; kingdom Metazoa; phylum Mollusca; class Cephalopoda; order Oegopsida; family Architeuthidae; genus Architeuthis; species Architeuthis dux. The sequence goes on along the minus strand of VCCN01003477.1, from coordinate 1,519,340 downwards.
CAGCTCTCAATTCTCTCAGCCAAAAGGTTTAATGAGCTTTCAAATTGTCTTGTTTACTGTGGGGGAACACACAATTAATGAAGCGGCGCATATAACTTACTGCCTTTCGAATCGGTACACTTAAGTTTCTTTTGGTTGGTCTGACATGAACTACACTTTGATCTTCCAACCATCTGCAGTTTTGCTGGCTTTTTTGTTAGTCGACAAATCCTGCAATGATTTTTTTTGCAGGAACAAACACCCCCCGACACTGTTATGTGTGTCTGCAGTTGGGGTTTTATGGTAAGACTCGTGTTGTGACGACGATTCCACGTCTTGATGATGGCTTATCTGCCTTTTGTCGAGGGTGCAATTAAATCTTTTTTTCTTTTTCTTGTGGGGGCCATGTTTGGCTCTTGTGCAACTTAGGAGAGCAGTGCTTTATCTGCAGTCATTCTCAACGGGTGCCACATGGCCCACTTGGAAGCCTGAGAACATTTGAAGGTGGGGTTGGGGGCATAGAGCGAAATGATAATAAATGCATTTCTGTCTGTTAATGTTGTATGTTAAAGTTTGACAGCAGGTCTTGGAAGCCGAGAACAGCTATAAGAAGGTCCAAAAAAAAAGGTTGAAAATATATATGTATGTAGTAGGAGTATTATTTTTTAAAAATGCATATCATATATAAAAAGACAGATATATGTTTTTGATAATATTTAATCCAAGAGTGCTCAACACCTGATAATATTAAAATTATCACTTGGAGCTAATCACTGTTGCTGGGTTTGTTATTCTTGTGTTCTGACATTTATATATATATCTATGTATTCAGACTTTGCCCAGCCCTAATCGTTCATAGTAGAAACTTGAAATTTTGAGCACACACTCCCCTCAATGAATAGGGAAAAGGTTGTTGTTTTTTTGAAAATACCCCTACCCCCAAATAAACAATGTAAGTTTATGCCAAATTGATCCCTTTGTTTATGTCCAGAAGCATTCTCACTTGTTTTTTTTAAACTTTTTAGTGATCACTGCCCACCACCATTGTTTAATTTACCAGGTAAAAAGAAGCATATATAGGTGGCTGTGATTCATAATTTCCCTTGGAATGCTAGTCTTTATTATTTTTATTAGATGAGGCATTGTCAATGATTATTATCTTTTAATTTTTAGCTAGCATTTTCTTTCATCTTAATTTTTTATAGTTGCTTTTCATCGCAACGTTGTTCAGGCCATCAATCTACGGCAATGAATAAAGAGGGCGGATCTGTATGTCATTTAAATATTAAACGTGGTCCATAATTTTCTTTTTAAATCATTATTTACTTTTCACTCTTTGTTGTTGGAGATCAGAAAGTTATATGGAAATCATAATTATCTTTTTCGTTTTTAAATGTTTTTTTACCAATTGACCAATCAGAGCGTAACGGACATATACTGTGACAAGGAGAATTATATTATAGATACTTTATTATTTACTTTTTTGTGGTTGTTGATCATATACTTAAATGTAAATTGTAATTATCTTAATCATTCCAGATTTTTTGTTTTTAAATCGTTTATACTTCTTGTTTCAAAATTCTAATTGTCTTTTTTTTCTCTCTTTCTTTTTGCAGGTAAGTGATCCGTGATCCGTGAAACTGACCTTGCCTTTTACATTAGCCATGGATTTTACACAATCATTTATGCTATGTGGATTTCTTGTTCTGCTTGGATTCACAACAGAAGAGGAACATGTTGGGTTGTATTATCCTAACATTCTCTTCAAACAGGTTTGCTCTGTACCGAATGAAATGCTGTTTGTTTTTGTGTGTGTGTATATATTTTTTTTGTCTGTAATTGTCAAGTTTTATATTCTACATGGCTCCCCTCATTTAATTCATTTGTTTCTTTCATTTCATAAATTATCTCTACATTTTATAAGCGGAAAAGTCACGTTGCTTGACCTGCACAATGACATTTCAAAATCAACCCGGAGGGCGTTATTCTTTTTAGTCAATATCAATTTGTTTGTATCTATTCATTATATTGAATGTTATTTTTAATTCTATGTTTTATTTAACTTTCTACTTAAATATTTTTATATTTTCCATTTTTGGGTGAGGCACCATATATGGCACTTCATCAGAGGGGGTTTTGCCCCAATAAACAAAGAAATTTCAGAAGACTTGCAACTGAAAATATCTTGTAATTAGGTCTAGTTTAACATACAAAAAGGTTGTTTTGATATCTAAAATATACTTAGGGCTGCCCCATAAAGGGTTAACATACTTATTATCCCTCTTAGTATCCTGTTCTCAACTTCCACTTATCTTGCCGCATGAAAGGTGAATTATTATTATTATTTCACCATCTTACTCTTTCAAACGCCATGTGCTATCAACTATGGATTCTTTTATCTAACAGATGCTCAGTTTGTTTTTCAATGCGTTTCCTGTTTAGATAACTTTATTTGCCAAATGGCTGCGGCTCTTTTCTCTTTGCCTTTCTACCGATGGAATTCTGCTGTCCCCTCCAGCTCGGTCGGTCAGTCTGTCTAGATGACAACAGTTTCTGACCCCTGCGGCCTTGGGGGGCTGCCAGCTCTTATTCAACAGACACTCCCTTCTCTTTTCCCCTTCTTCATACAGGCAACGACCTGGCGAAGGCAAGAGCCATTATATAATTTGAATACAACAAATGACTTGACATTACTCCCCCCTCGGACCCACCAGTCCCTCTCCCAGGTACCCCCCCCAAAACTTGTTTATTTCGTATTGCTCAATGTATAAAGACGTTTACATCTTTAAATTACTCTTCCAATTTGATTATCAAAGGTAAGCAACATTCAGAAGGTTCATTACTTGGCTTGGTAACCATTTAGAGAAATATATATCCGAAATTTGGAGAACTGATCCTTGGTTGGGTGGACGGAAAAGAATTGATAGAGCAATTGTCTTAGCCTTTTCAAGACTAACATAAGGTGCTTAATACCTGAATTAAAATATCCCAGTAGACTTCTAAAAGAGATCTGCGGGACATAGACGTCCCAGAAGTCATTGAAATCTTGAGGTATCTGTCGGTATGAAGAAGGGGAAAAAGAGAAGTGTCCCAGGTGTCTTGAAAGGGTTAAATGGTTTCCTGCCAAGAATCATTGGGAAAATGATTTTCGTAAGTTTTTAAACACTTTCTCATTATTCCTTGTGTTAAGTACAACTTATCTACTTGTAAAATCTGTGAAGCACGTACCTACCACAGCTTCTGGTTTTATTGGTGTGCTATTTTTTCTCCCTCTTTCAGTCGATTTGATTTTGTGTCCTCCAGCAATATTCTCTCCCCCTTCATTCTCTCCCCCTTCATTATCTCCCCTCCCTCCAACCCACTGGATATTGACATCTTGTCCCTGGAGGCAACAAGTAAGTCCTCTACTTCATCCCTAACTCGACATGTTCGAAACTCTTATTTTCCTTCAAGTGTTAAAAGTAGAGTGTTAATTATGGATTAATTTTCAAATTTGAGATTTCAACGATTTAAAAAAAAAAAAAAAAAAAAAAAAAAAAAATTGACCTATATAACTGCAACAGTGTGTGTGTGCGAGAGTGGGTGGGTGATCGTGTGTGGGTGGGTTGGGAGGCCGCCATGTTTTCTCATTCAGCCAATTTCATATCAATTTCTGGAATTTACTTCTAAAAAAAATCTTGACTCCATTTATTTTTTATTGCGACAATATTTTATTGGTATTTTAATTTCATTTTACTTCTGCATTCCAATTTCAACCAATCAGTTTGTTCATCTACAACCATTCATTTTTCCTGTGTATGTGAATATATTTATACTTATGTGTAAACTATCATTAAAACACATAACTTTATATGTATGTACAGTATCGCCCATAAATAAGTCCACTCTTTTATAGAACTTTAATTTTCTTCAAAACCAAACATAAGAGGATTTTATTATTTCTAGCGGAACATTACACAATCAAAACAGATATTATCAGGTATTATTTATGCCCAAACACTACAGCATTGAAACTCTGTTGCCAAGAGAAATATGAATATGTTGCCGTCCAACCATCACCCCATTTGTGTATAATTTTAAATAAGTAATGCGATCTGTCAATTGTGTGAATAAAGTGGATTGTTATGTGCTAATGTGTAATATATTCATTCCATTTTTTAAAGAGATATTTGTTAGGACATTTTTATTAAGTTTTAAGATATTATTAACAATATCTTAACAATTATAGTGAGCGCTCAGACTTCACATCAGGGAATGTTCTTTTATTGTTTAATTCATTTTCCCTGTAGTAGTAGTGATACATTTCTAAATTGCTATTTATTTTGGGCCCTACGCTGTAGTGTAGTTTGCGTATAAGCTAATCCGGCTATGGTCCTGTCAAAAATAAAATTAAGAAAAATATGAATATCCCAGAATTTTTCCGGGCCCCTGTTAGCTACGGGCCCCTAGGCTTAGGCCTACTCAACCTTATAGTATAATCCGGCCCTGACTACTTATCTGTTTCTCATAATGTTCCCTGTTATATACCATTATCTATTCATTACCTTCCGCCATTTTTCTTCTTATTCCAATATCCTCTTCAAAATCCTGTCAAGCGAATTAAATCCTTTGTGTCGGGTTCAAACACCCGTTCCTTTTCCCCTTTCTCTGGCCCCTATTTCCTTCTCCCCCCCCCTTGTCCCTTCCCATCGAAATCAATTTCCTCTTTTCCCCCCTCCTTGCTCTTCTCGAGCAAATTCAAATAAGCTACAGTAAGCTTTTTATGTAGGTACTTTTCTGTCAAGCCTCCTCTCCGGAAGATCTGACCGACGAGAAAAAATCTAATAACTTCGCTCAACTAAATACGCCCGTCCGTATCTGGAGTTATTCGCTTGATAGTCTGATAAAGATATTAACTGTGAAATTAGTCAAGAAACGAAAGACGTCCTGGGTGTAGAATATCCAAAAAGTGATTTCTTAAATTTAAAAAAAAAACAAACAAGTTTGGTTTGTCACTCAATAGAAACCGTAATATAACCAAGGTCTTTTGGCAACACAGTTTTTGGGGTGATCGATTACAAAATTGGAAAAAGTGTTGATCAATAAATAAGTTACTTCTTTCGCCTTTTGTTGGGCAGTGATCACTGAAAACAGTCTGAATTTTCAAAAAAATAAACATGAATGCTGCTGGACACAAAGGGACCAATTTAGCATAAACTTACATTGTAAATTGAACCCCACACACAACTTTTTTGGTAGGATTTTAACCCATAAGAACCCACTGATACTGGTGTCACATACAATTCAATTGATCTGCAATCTCTTATATAATATATTTTATCCTTGATTTTTAACTCTTGAAGTTTACTAAGTGACATCTAATGAACATCCTGGGGCAGTCACGTTACTGTGTGTCAATCTGCCTACCCAGAATCACACAATAGTCCTTCAAGTAGAAATGGGTCTGGTTTCTTATGGGTTAAAAAAAACGTTTTTCTAGGCACAAGGGGTAAATGTTTAAATTGTCAGCTCTCTAGCTCCATTGGAGCAGCCTGTACGCGCCATACATTCATAGCCAGCCAGACTCGCTTGAAAACTGAAGAAACCTATGTTGACAGTTTTGGTTGATGGTTTCAAAAAGTAATAATGACTGAGATAAGTTAGCACAAACTGTTTTTATTTAAAGTTCCTTTGTATTTTCAATTACCGACTTCATTCGAGCGAGGTAATTGTTTAATGGAAATATTATCAGCCCAATTGTAAATTCTCAACTTGTTATTTAAGGCAATAGAAAAAATGTGTGAGATTTTCAAAACTGTTCCGTTAATAAGTTTCTGGGCGGAGGTGTCGAGTTGCGTAATGGTTATTCGGCACGGTAAACAGAACTTTCGAGTTTCAGTTGAGGTGTTTGCGTCAACTTTGCACTATTGCCCTTGGAAAAGTCATGAATCCACTTCTCCCTGCCAACTATGGGTAAATAGCTGGGCAGTTAGAGCCATTTAGCTCTGTAAGGAAGTCCGTCTAAGAGAAGGTTGCTCTCACAGGAAAAGAAACAAGTTTGGCAGTCGCCATAGCTGGTCCCTAGCCCGGATAAAAGAGCTCCACTGTATACCTAATCCACACCATATACCTAGCAGTGTTGCCAACTTAATGCGTTTCGCGCTAGATTTAGCGTTTTTTTTTTGTTTTGGCAGTGCAAAAAAGCGCTAGATTTAGCGTTTCCGCCTAAAACATTTGGGCCGTCTTCGGCCATTCTCTGGCTATTTTTGACCACTTTTAGCTTCTTTTTGGTGGTTTCTGACCATTTTAAAATGTTTAGCGCCTTTTTAGCAGTCAAACTAGCGCGAAAATGTTTTGAGTTGGCAACACTGATACCTCGTTCCCACAAGCCCAATCCACACCGTATACTTAGTTCCCCCAAACCAAACTCCACTGTATACCTAGTTTCACAAAACCAAGCACTACCGTATACCTATTTTCCCAAACTCATTTCCATCACTGATCAATTTGCCATAAACAGCTGTTCCCAAATTTACTCTTCGATAGATGTCTGTTTTATTCAATAAAATGTAAGATTTCCTGCTGAAACCTGATCAGCAACTTGTCGCAAGATTATTTATCTAAATGGTAATTGGTTTTATTAAATCTACAATAAAATATTATGTTTTATAAAAAGTCTATTATATAGAATTCATTCTATCCTCTTTAATAGGAATTATGTTTAAGTGCTATTACTTAATCGGGGATAATCTCATCAAGGTTTTTCGTTCATAATCAGGCTTTTTATCGAACGTCGATAATAACACGTTAAACATAATGTTTGTGGTCGTTCCCAGACCGAAAAAAAATGGTGATGGTATGTTAGGCTGCATGTTCAAAGATTTGGGTGTGAGAGGTTCAGGAAATTGGGTGAGGGAAAGAGAAAGAGACACAAACACAAAGACAGAGAGAGGAAGAAATAATAGACCAGAGAGAGAGAGAGAGCACACACATATATATAATAGAACAGAACAGAGGGAGAGGGTGTAGGTGCTGCCTCTATAACGGCTCTCTGCAAAAAGCAACTCTGAACGCTATTTTCACCTTTCGCTGTTGTAAAAATGAATAATAAACCCGCATATGATGACTCCTCTGTATATTAAAGACCCTATCTGAGACGACTTGCTTTTTAATATTTTTTAATTTCTTTGAATAGATTTACATTATTTCGTGTTCAATTTCAACTTTTTTAAATTAAAAATTATTTTTGTAAAATTCCAATCCAAGTTGGAGTTGACTTTATCGTAACAAGAACAATCCTCACCAAATTAGCATCATAACCTCTTCAACTGTTTGTCTATCCGGTCACGACAAACCAAACAGATATTTAAAATTACCATTTCCCTACTGTGATTTGAAATCATAACCTAGTGAGTGCTAGCCGGCTCGCTTATCAACTGAACCGAACTGCCAAGTCTTATATATTTAAACATTTATTTATTATATATATTTAAATTTAAAAAGATTTTTCTTGCTTATTTTCATCAGTTTGTTTCGATAGAAGTAAAACTAAAAAAATTAAAAAGTTTGCAACATTCGATTTTTCTCCTTAGTATATTTATTGAACAGATATATTTCGACTTGTCAGTCCATTTTCAATGTTCAGTAGACAAATTCTGATTAGGCGTCCATTTTTTTCTTCTCCAATATAGGTAATAGCTTTTTTTTTTCCACAAAAATCTGCTTTGAATTCATTTTATAATTAACTTTTGATTTTCATTATTTTTTTCCCCAACTGGTTTGTAACTTTTGGGCCGTTAATTTTTAAATCGTGAACATAGTCATTTTATTTACATCATTCTATCTACGTTTCATTTCTTTTTCTTTCACTTTTTAATTTTTTTCTTTCTTTCTTTGCGTCTCCAGTTTATTTGCTTTTATCTTCGTCTCTGTCATGTAATAATTCACGTTTTCTCGCTAAATGCTGTGAAAAGATGTAATTTATATAAGTAATTTATTTCTTACTCTCCCCTCCTCCTCTTCTTTGAACACCCCTCTCCCTGTCCGCAAAATTTCTCGTTTCAAAGCACCCGACCCTTGAAGTTTAAACAAAACCTGTGTTTAAACACCTAGACCCCCACCCCCTCTACGCACGACGTTGTGACTGGTTTATTTGGTCATAAAATTCAACAAAATGACGCAAAATTTAAAAAAACAAGATGACGTAGATGAAGGATTGTACAGTAATTAACTTGTCTACATCAAGAGTTATTTGTTAATTAAATTTGATTAAGATGAGTCCGTTAATGTAGTTGGAAATCCCCCAAGAAAAATTATCTCAGCTCCAAACGCGTCTGCAATTAATTTACACGAACCTCACCAACTCTATCCCTTCTCCGTGAAATGTACATTAACAGAACATATATTTAATACAGTCCTACCAAGGGGGGACAGTGGGGCAAGGCGTAAACCAAACCAGGCTAATTCCCGGAAATTCTGCAATTTTGTTGTAATTCATACGTAAGAGTGGCTAATATTGCATAATTAATTTCAAAATGGTTTATTCTTACTTACATATTTTGTTTTATTTTTATTTCTGTTTTATTTTATTTTTTATTTGCTAAAAATGTTTGGGGTCCGGGGTCCCCCCCCCCTCTTGTTACGGACTGTAATAATGAATGAATCATAATATACTAAACCAAGCAGGGTTCGAAATTAACGTCGTCCCGGAGACGGTAAAAATGTGTACGGGACGAACATATATTTTCCCCGGGACGCCTTCGGGACAAATTTTATTAAAAAAAAAGAATTTAAAAAAAAAAGAATTTATTATTGTTTTTCGGGACGGTTCTGACGGAGTTAGTCTGGAGCCATGAAACGGCCACACACGCTCCTGACAGTCTGTTTTTAAGTAAAGCAATAAAATGATTCAAATTGTTTTGAAAAGTTTGAGTGATGGCACTGGGCTGGTTTTAAATCTTCTCGTAAACTATCAACGAACGAACACACACACACACACACACACACACACACACGTACTTATAGTTTGTTGGCATCTGATCAGATCGTCGGTGGATGTGTTCATTTCATGTATAAATCATGACCGGATAATAATTACTTTTAACACGAACAGAAATGATTGTGTAGTTTCATATTTGTGTCTATAAGGATAGAGGAATTTAATGTTTGTATATAAATCATGGCCAACAAATTTATGAATACTTCAACCATTCACACACACACACACACACACACATGTGATTGTATATGCGTGTGTGTATATATCATCATCAGCCTTTCCCATTTCCTTCCATGACAACAGCGATTGCGCTGATTTCTGCCTTTTCTTACCGGCAAGCTTTTCTGTCTCATCTATCCATCTTGTGTCTGGTCTTTTCCTACTGTGTTTACTGTCCTATCAGCACCAATCGGTTAACCTTTTGCTCCATCTGTTGTCATTTCTTGTCTCCATTTTTGTCATTTAATTGTATAATAATTTTTAACGACTGTGTACAAAGTCGTAAACGCATATAAACTGCTTATGTATTTACAGGTATGTATGCAGTTTTGCGCTGGATTCAGTGCGTTTCTTGTTTTGGCAGTGCAAAACACGTTAAATTACTGTGTTTGTACTTAAACACTTTGGCCATTTTTGTGCTATTTTCGTCAGTTTTTAGTGTCTTTTGGGCGTTTTTTGGCCACTTTTGGCTATTTTCAACAATTGCCTAAAATGGCCAAAAGACACTAAAATCTTTTGGGTGTTTTGTGGCAGTCAAACTAGCACGAAAATATTTTTTAATTTGGCAACACTGTATGTATGTAAGTATGTGTCTGGATTTAAATGTTGAACACGTGTGTGTATTTAATGTTATTTCTCAATAATTTATCTTCCTTTTCCGTCGTAGCTTCTGGCTTTGCGGGTGCGAAGTGACGTGATTGGAGAAATGATCAATTAGTCGTAATTGACAGATTTATGTGTTGAAGCTCTTTTATGTCTCGGAGGCAATGCGGGGGTGGGGGGGCGGTTGGTACCTGAATGAAATGAGAAGAAATACGACTTACACACTCTACACACTAAATCAAGTATGAGTAGAGAGCGTGAAGATATACAGAAACGAGCATTACAAGGGAAATTATGAATCACCACCAACCATATATGCTGTGTTGGGGGTGATCAATTAAAAAGTTGGAAAAAGGGGTGATCAATGAATAAGTTACTTCTCTCACCTTTTGTTGGGCTATGATCACTAAAAAAGGTCTGAATTTTCAAAAAAAACCAAGTGACCAATTTAGCATAAACTTACTTGCATATTGATCAGGGGGATCAATATGCAATGTAAGTTTATGCTCTAAAAACCTATTACGGAGGGAATTTTAAAAAACTCAAACATTTTCCCTACTCATAGAAGGGAGAGTGTGCGTGCGGAAAATTTCAAGTTTCTACTATGAACAGTAAAAGTCCTGATACATAGATAAATATAAATGTCAGAACACATGAATAACCTAAACCCAGCAATAAACCAGTGTTGTGGGTAGTGGTGATTAATACCTTGATTAGTGCCTTTTTATGTAACACGGTTGTGGTATTGCTGTACAAATTAATGTAACTATAAGCTGAAAACAAAAACATATTAAATTATAAGACCTTGAACTGTGCGGTTTTGAACAGTACAGACAATTTTATAAATATTAATCCCAAATTAACGTTAAAAACAAAATTCTTTTATATCAATTGTTAATTATACTGATAGATAAAAACAATGCCCCCCTGCCCTCAAAATCCTGGAACCGCCCCTGTCACCTATTTTGTTTTCTGATCTGTTTGTTTCACCCTGCTCCGATGCCGAACCCCGAGTGAATGCGTATGTATCTACCGGATGTCTCTATTGTCAAAGATAAACAAGTACTTTGGCATTTATATACTTTGTCCGTCCAACTCTCGGGCACAAACACCTGTGTATGCACAAACATCTGAATAGAATCAAAACAAATGTCCCCCTCCCCCATGCATACATAAGTACGAGCCTACAGATAGACATTATGCAATTGCAGAAAAGTAGAGATAAAAGTGTTCATCTACAAATTCCTCAATATACTTATGTTATGTGTGACTGTAAGGTACTATACATTTGCTCATCTTGTATACACATGTACATAATTATGTCTCTCTCATTCTCTAAATATATATTTGTGTGTGTGTATATGGAGAGATGTTTTATCTTCAAATTCTTTTGGCAGAGAGAACATTGTCTCACACAGACTATATATATATATGTAATTTTATTAGTTATGTTTTTTCCGTACCTGTTTTGAAGAGTTTTCATCATTGGTGGTTATAGATCGAAGTCAGTATTTTAACATCGATACAGTGTTGGTGATTCTCGCACACAGGCATGTTTTCAACTGTAGCAGTCTCATATGTGGTTGTGTGTGTTCCTATGACCAACTGGGCCTCAAGCTTGAGATAAAAAAAATATTTATACACACCTATATATAATATATATTATGTGATCCGCTACAGATTGACAGTCTGTTTCATTGCTGCATGCAATTTATCAAGCGAATCGGTTAAAACCAAATAATCCATTTTATAAAAATATTTTTTGCACACATCACCACCCTCTCTCTATCTATAGAGAACCTATACAGCTGAATTGGCATGCTAACAACACATTTATACAGCAGTTTTTAAAAAATGTGGCTATATATATAAAGTAGTTTTATATATTATAACAAGTACAAATCATATATAAGAAATCTGATATACGTTGTTGAGAATATTTAATCATAGTGCTTGACATATGAAAAAGTTAATTTTATAATTACCACTATCATTTGGAGCTAATATTCCTCAGCTTACCGATAAGAACTTGTTTCAATATCGAGTATATATATATATATATA
>VCCN01003477.1:1406181-1417006 GCA_006491835.1 Architeuthis dux | reverse complement strand
ACCCTGTCATTCTAAAGAGCCGTAATCATAATGGGTATTATTTGCCTTAAGTAAAAAAAAAAATTGAAAAAACGTTTGAAATTTAAAACACTCCATGTTTGATATTTTTTGTGATTGGATGTTTATAGAATGCAAATTACACTTTTAAATTTAACAAGGAAATAATTTTTGTTTGTTGTGATTAATTTTATATTCTTTTTTATGTCACTTAAACATAAATTATTTGAGAAGAAAATAATGAATGCCTCATCTCTTCTAAAAAGTCGGTAAATTATAATATTCATTTATTTTCATTCAAGAACGTTTCTTTTCTTTTTCTTTTTTCTCCTCCTTTGGCAAAGAAAATTGTTTTGCTAAGATTTTAATATCAATAATACGTCTTTTTTTCCTTATTTTTAAGAATTTAAATCATGGGATTACCTTTTCAATTTGTAAATGTAATTATTTAGTAGTCAAATATTGTTTTTGTTTATATTTGAACAGAAAAAATATTTAATTCCTCTCTCAGTTTCTCCTCTGTCTCTCTGTGTCTCTGTCTCTCTCTGTGTCTCTGTCTCTCTCTGTGTCTCTGTCTCTCTCTGTGTCTCTCTCTCTCTCTGTCTCTCTGTGTGTGTGTGTCTCTCTCTCTCTCTCTCTCTCTCTGTGTCTCTCTCATTTTATTAATATAGAAGTGTTTTCAAAAAACAAAACAAAAGGGTGGGGCCCCTTTGGTGTTGATGTAAGTGGGCCCATCTGTTTGAACTAAGTGGCACCAAACCCACTAACATCGTCTTTTTCTTTTCTCTTTCTTCTTTTTCTTTTTTCCATTCCAATAACCCCCCACCCATTTCTCTCATATTCTCATCTTCACCAAAGAAATGGGGTCTGCCCTCAACGTTCTATAAACAGCTTACGTACGTCACAGCTGAACCCATAGACCCCAAACCAAACCAAAAAATTGTAATCCATAAGAGATGGAATTAATGAGATACAAACAATTTTGTATTAAACCTATGCATTGAGTTACATATATATATAAGTTAAAATGCTGTCATGATAAAGATATGAAATTAATGATGATGATATATTTTTGTTTTCTGTTATACATAGTATTTTTTGTTTTCCAGTTAAATAGACTCTATGAACGTTTTCAAGTAATATAAAATAGATTACCTGTCATCAAGGTGAAAAAATCTGCTCCGCATGTAAATATCTTTTTCTGTCAGTCAATGTGACCGAAGGGTAATTGTTTTCATTTTGTTTTATAGAATACTAGCATAGTACCCATCAAAAATGACAGGATTATTTACGTTTGGATTGGCACTTCTGCATAGGATCAGATTATCTGTGCATTCTGCCTAAAATCAAAGTGTTGCTCCCCGGCCCTCTGCCTAGAATCTTGCAAGACTCTAGTTTTAAAAAAAATAACCTTTCACTAAAGTCGCAAGACTCTAATTAAACAAAAATAACCTTTCACCAAAGTTGCAAGACTATAAAAATTTAAAACTGATTTCAGCATTAAATGACTCATCAAGGGTTGATATGTTGCTAAACAAACAAATCAATCTAGAATCAGTGTAGTATCTGTGCACTCTGACTAGGATCAAAGGGGTGATCTCCAGTTGTGCTCCAGCCGTCTGCCTAGGAGTGTAATATCTGTGCACTCATTGAAAAGTGTTCTTGTTGGCCATGGTTGACTTATGGGTGATGCATCCTAGTCCCTCTGGCTCCCTGCTAGGATGGAGCAGTGCCGTTTCAAAAGACCTATGCGGATGTGGCATGGTCTACTGCAGAGGTCGCATCTATGAGTAATAGTTGGCCCGTTAGAGTTATTGTTACGCTCCTTTCTCCGCACTCTCTTATCTGCTGTTACATTCATCAGCCTCTCTTCCTCTGCCTTGAGCTGTTGGGTCAGGGTACTTCTCCACCCCGAGCGGTCAGCTGCGAGGTCCTCCCAGGAGTCGGTGTCAATGTTGGCTGCCTTCATGTCCCTCTTGCAGACATTCTTGTAGCGCAGTTAGGGGCGACCTTTTGTTCTCCTACCAGATACCAGCTCTCCATATAAGATGTCTTTCGGGAAGTGGCCATCCTCCATGCGTTAGACATGGCCCAGAAAAAAATATATGTGGATACACATTGCATTTTATATATGTGAATGAATGAACTTATTTAATATCACATTAATATAGAATATCAGAATAGAAACTATCATCTCTCTTGGCTCTGACCAAAACTAAATACTAAGTCTCCACAGCTTAAATACTTCTCTAAATAAATCATTATGGATTCAATATAATAAGTCTACTTAAACCCCCAGAAAGCAATTAATGCAATTAACACATTAAGTAATTAGTAAACAGCTTTGTGATGAAACACACTTCCAAATTGCTAGGTAATGGATTTGAACCCCAAGTTGAAACATCGGCATGTTTGAGTGTTCAAAGACCAAACACCTGGTATTTTTATAATTCACCCTTGAATAGATTAAAACAATTTCTCATTTAAAGAGGCACTTGGGATAATCAAACCACTTAGTTCAGTAATTAGCAAGTCCTTAATGAGTTCGACAGTCAAGGAGTAAAGGGAGAAAAAAAAAAAAAAAAAAATGACTTTTTCTGCTGACATATCGACATCACTCACTCCAAGAAAGATAATTCCTGTGTTTGGTGACCAATACAATACAGGGTGAGCATAAAGCCTTTCCCTGATTATGTGCAATCGTATGTTTAAGAATATTGTAGATGTTTGAAATCAGGGAAAGACTTTGTGATCACTTTGTATAACAAGATTTGGGAAAGTGGAATAAAATCTCAATCTATACAATTCAAGTGTTGATAAAAATTGTCTGATCATGTTCGCATCAGGCACCCTTAAAAATTGTTGAATCGAAAAGGGACACATTTTGCCTCAAGTGATGTCACTGAAAATAAGGTTTTAGTGGAGGGGTTCAATTTTCAATGTAAGCTTATGCTAAATTGGTCACTAGTTTGTACCCGCTTGTTTTTTGAAAATTCATACCTTTTTTAGTGATCGCAGCCCAACAAAAGGCAAGAGAAGTACCTAATTAACCCCTTTTTTTCAACTTTTTAATTGATCACCCCCAACACAGCATATATGGGTGGCAGTGATTCATAATTTCCCTTGGAATGCTAGTTTTCTTTATGATTGCTTGCTTCGCTAATTTCTATCTTACCCTGATACTAATTACCAACATGTGCCCAGCTTTGTACTCATTAACCTTCCGTACCTCTTGGCACTTCTCCCCCACCAGACCCTCTTTTTCACCCAGTGACCTCCTTTGAGTACCATTATTTTAGGTTTACATAGACCCCAAATTTATTGAATCCTATTGCACAGGGTCACCTCTACCCCCAGCTGGGAATCAGACTTGCTTACCCAGTCCCCTGGGGATGGGGATTGGGGTGTGACCAAGGGAAATGTCTGTCTGGCTTAAAGGAACCTGATTTAATGCCTGAAGGATTTCCATTCTGTCTGTTGCAAATAAAGATTTATTCTCTTATATTTCGGATGACATTTTTGGGCTGTTTTCTTATTAATGGAACCTCTTATTTACTTGCTTGCTTTTTCCGCAGATAGCGGGATCTCTCTCTATATCTCTCTCTATATATCTCTCTCTCTATATCTCTCTCTATATATCTCTCTCTCTCTATCTCTCTATCTCTCTCTCTCTATCTCTCTATCTCTATCTCTCTATCTCTCTATCTCTCTCTATCTCTCTCTATCTCTCTCTCTCTATCTCTATCTCTATCTCTCTCTCTATCTCTATCTCTATCTCTATATCTCTCTCTCTGAATATATATTCAAGTTAAAGTCTAACCTCCATAGTTCTAAAGCCATGTTGGATTTTACACATATTGCAGCCCGTAGTGTGCAGCCGTCATCGTTAGATTTGAAAATGCTAAAATTGACCTGAGCTCAAGTTGGACTTTATGGGTCATCAGAGATCATTGCCACCTATCTAGTGTTCATCCTCAGGCCCTTACACTTGTACATAAATATGCAGGCTGTAGAGTTAAGCCGTCTCCGTTAGATTTAAGAATGCCTGCCAAAGTTGACCTGCCCTTAAATTCCTCTTTTTAGAGGACACCAGAGGTCAGCACCACCTATCCTATGTTCATTGTGGTGGGAAGTTACCCTTGTAAACAAATTTGCAGACTTGACGTCATCAAAAATTAATCTGACCTTGAATTGACCATAAGAGGTCACCAGAGTACACTGTCACCTATCCTATGTTCAAGCTGGGGTCAAGTTGCCCATGTACGCACATTTGCAGCCTTTGGGGTGCAGCTGTCTCTTCGCTAGATTTAAAATGCCATGCCGGTTAGTAGTCTATAAAAAAACATAATCAGTAACAAACATTCTTCGTCTTTATAGTATTAGATATATTGTGTTGCAAATGTGTCTTCTTTTGATCTCTGGCCCAAGATCAAAGTACAATATCGTCATTCTTTCCCGTCGATGTAAACGTGTGTATTTGGCAAAGAACATTGTAAATAACCTGATAGTTCTCAGCATAAAACACACAAAACGGCTTCAAAAACTTCAAAAGAATATTATATAACATACATTCATTAATCATATTTTGCATTGTAAGCAACTATTTGCTTTAGTAAGACGTTTATGTAGTAACCAAGAAAATTCTGTAAATTCCTTTCTGTGCGGCCAAAAACACTTTGTGAAAATGTTATGCTATCAGAATTCACGAATGTTATCTTAAAAAATATACTGCGTATTAGAAACCGTCAACCAAAACTGTCAAAATAGGTTTCTTCAGTATTTAAGTGATTCTGGCTGGCTGGCTAGCTAGCTATTAGAAACCGTCAACCAAAACTGTCAACATAGGTTTCTTCAGTTTTTAAGCTGGTCTGGTTGGCTGGCTATCTTGTATGTATCGTGTATACAGGCCGCATCAATGGAGCTAGAGGGCTGAAAATTTAAACATTTACTCCTTTATATGGCTTGAAAATCTTTTTCGGTTTTTGAAAATTTCCACCAATAAATGTTTTTAAAGGGGTTCAATTTGTAATGTAAGTTTATGCTAAATTGGTCCCTTGGTTTGTATTTGGCAGCATACACACTTGTTGTTTTTGAAAACGTGACTGTTTCTATTGTGTGACTAATCAGAACTGTTGTTTCTTATGATCAGAAAGAAGAGCTTCAGTACGGATCTTAACTCTTAAATTCATAAACCGTATGTAATTGACAGTGGAGTTCTTCCTTGAATTGAAAAAAAAAATCACCAACTGGTCAAAGGGAGATGATTTCAATTAGAAGTTATTTCCCTTAAAATTGCCATTCTATTTTGTATGTATGAATTTAAGAGTTAAAAGAACATTCTATCTTAATTCTATTCTCTTCCTATAAAGCAGCCTCATGTTTTGTAAAATGAACTAAAGTCATCCCTTGCCAAGCAAGTCTTCAATTCCAATCTTGATAAACAGACTAGAGTTCTAGTATATCAGTATAGAGTCTTTTACTTACCATAATAATCATTTTTGATCCCCTAGGACAGTGGTTCCCAAAGATCCAGTCTAGAGAGATAGGGTTTTCTGCACTTCTATCTATCAAGTCAAAGGCTCGAAATAAGCTCAAGTTGAGAATGATTTAAGATGTGCTCCCTCACTATTAGACCCACAAATCAAAGAACTAGTAGCAATAAAACAAGAACAGAGATCACATTGGTGTGTATATCAGTTACGATTTAATAAATTGGAATTTCAAATGATGTTCTAATTATTTTCGCTTGATTTCTTTTGAGTAACAAATACACAGCAGCAGCTGTACAATTATAAAATTAAACTAATTCTTAGTATGAAGCTGTCTAATTATATGTAAAATAAAGTTGAAATTATTCTTTGTTGCAACTTAATAAATGGAAGGGGGGATACTAGTAATCTTATTGACAAAAGTGGGGAATGACTCACAAAGGTTGGGAACCACTGTCCTAGAAGATCACAATTTTTCCTAATTCAATGTTGACCTCTTTGGAGTAAAATCCTTGATAGCTAGCCAAATGATCTATAATACTAAAAATCTAATTAAGTTCATCTGTTTGTGACCTTTAAGTAACCAAAATGTGCATTGTAGCCAGTTGTAATGAATTGAGGTAGCCATAAAATGTGTTAAATACAAAAGAAAATCTGTGGTCTGGTATTATAATGACCAATTTGTCAAGGGAAATAACTATTAAATGCTAATTATAGAGTAATCTCCCTTGTTTATTTATTTCCAAATGCTTAAAATATCCGGGTTCATTCTGGTCAGATCATATTGCACCGATTTTCTCACAAAAGTTGACCCAACAGGTCACAGGGTTCCTAGTAGTACTTAATACCTCTCAGCCTTCAGTGTCTTGCTCTGTCTATCCTTAAAACTACTGACATTGGTATAATTCTGTTTTTTTCCTTTCCATGACATTTGAATCTGGAAATTTTAAAAATTAATCATTCTCATCTGTTAATACTTGATACTGTTACTCGAAAAGTTGCAAAAAAAATAATTTTTCAAATTGTTTTTCTGCATATTAAAATGTTCCGTCTAAAACTCATTGGCCCATGGGTAATCTGCTATCCATTGTGTACAATATCATACCAGCTGGAAGTATTTACTTCTAAGTAGAACATGGTTTGTGGCTATGCATAACTAAAAGAGATCTTAAGTACCTCCAAGTACTAATGAAAACCATGTGGACTAATTCAGTAGTTGTATAATTTGTTCTAATCTATTTGCTGATATGTTGTTCTTACCATAAGATGATGATGAAAGGCATATGGACATTTTAGTTTTTTAATGGTTAAAATCTTTGCTGAGCTCTGAAATAGTCCTATAGTTTATATATATTTTTGTGTGTATGCATGTGTGTGTATATATATATGTATATTTATTTTGTTTTCTAAGAAAGTATGAATTAATAATCTTATTAAAGATAATTTATTTGTTTAAGAGCCAGGCAAATGATTATTACCCTGTGCAACTTTTTAAAACTTTTATTTTGTTTTTAGGTAATAAGTGTTATTTTCTGGTTGGTTGTGTCTAAATAGTATAGACAATGTTAATTATTCCCTTCAAACTTTGCTTTTGCGACGAGGACAGTGATAATTTGAAATCTATTTATTTTTAATTAGACAATAGGTGAATTTGAAGATTTTTAATCACATGAAGTAAGAAAAACAATTATGTATTAATATCACTGTCGTGGCCACAAAAGCAAAGTTTGAAGGGAATAATAGCCATTTTCTCTACTTTTTACACATAAGCATTCAGAAAATAACACTCACTACCCAGTAACAAATTATTAGAAGCTATGGTAGGTTAATATAATAAAATCCCAAGGTTCCTCATTGCTAGGAGTTTTAGCATGTAATATACAAAATGTTGACTTTTGTAAAAATGCTGTTTATTTTTATGTTGAAAATGACAGGATTGTTTATTTACGTATAGATTGGTACTTCTGCCTAGGATCAGAGTAGTGTATCTGTGTGCTCTGCCTAGGATCAAATATCAGACTTTAAAGGCCACTGAGAGTTTAAATAAAGCAATTTACATTCAGAATATTAGTAAATTCCTGAGTTATCCAATTATTATTGTACAATAAGCATTTCAGCACCCCAATATAAGGAGAAGCATCTTAGATCTTAGACCAACAGAATAATTTGTATATATTGGAATGTGAAGAATTATTTTATAAACATTTTGATTTCTCCAAAGATGGAAATTGGATGAAAGAATTGAGATTTGCTAATAAGGGAAGAAATCAGGTGGAAGGAAAAGGGTGTGTGTGTGAGATAGAGAGATCTATAGATAGACAGACATCTGAAATCAAATGATGGATAATTATATCCGACAGAATATGATAGATATATAGAGATATATAGAGATATATAGAGGGATAGAGATAGATATATAGATTTACTTGCCAAAATAATTTTCCCCAAAATAATTGGAGTATTTTTAAAAATATTGTGTGGTTTATGATTTGAAACAATTAAGAAAAAGGACAAATTCTAGTGGACTAATTTTTAGAAAGATCTAAATTAATAAACCTGGACGGATAATTAAAATATTTGATTTTTACTATTTTATTCATTCATTTATTTATTTGGTAACCAAAATTACATTTGATATAAATTTAAAACAAATCCTATACACAGTGATATCCATGTTCTAAAAAGTGCATTATGCTGTTGTCGTTTGGTTGCTAAGCCTAACGAGGTTATCTCCCTTGCCCAGCTCGTCTTCTTCCCTCACGAAGTGGTAGAAATCATTTATTACAATAACTTGCACTTGCACGTTTCCCCCGCTTCTTCCTCCCCGGCGAAGACACATCAAAAGAAATTAATCTGACACCGCCAATTAGGTTATAAATTTTAATTAAGACTTTCAAATTAATTTTTATCTTTTTCCCCTTACTGTTTGTAAATTAACTTCAAGGGAAAACGTTTTTACGTTTATGAAATAAATGCTCCTTTCTTCTCCAGTTCTAGCAGAGATATTTAGAAACCATCAACCAAAACTGTCGACATAGGTTTCTTCAGTTTTCAAGTTGGTCTGGCTGGCTATGATATGGCACGTACAGGCCGCATTAATGGAGCTAGAGGGCTGAAAATTTAAACATTATGTCTAGAAAAAACCTTTTTTTTTTAAATTTTTGAAAATTAATAAATAAATAAATACATTTTTGAAAATAAATAGGTGTGTTCAATTTGCAATGTAATTTTATGCTAAATTTATAACTTAGTTTTTGTCCGGCAGTATTCACACCTGTTTTTTTTTTTTTTTTTAAATTCAGACTTTATTTAGTGATCAAGGTTTCTTTAGTTTTTAAGTTGGTCTGGCTGGCTATGTATGTATCACGCGTACAGGCCACACTAATGAGCTAGAGGGTTGAAAATGTAAACATTTACTAAAGTCTAGAAGAAAACCCGATTTAAAAAAATATATATTTTTTAAATTCCACCACTAAATAAGTTTTTAATGGTGTGTTCAATTTGCAATGTAAGTTTATGCTAAATTTACAACTTGTGTCCGGCAGATTTCATAATTGTTTTTTTTTGTTGAAAATTCTGATTTTTTTTTAGTGATCACTAACCGACGAGAGAAGTAACTGGTTCGTTAATCACCCCTTTTTCCAATCTTTTCTAATTGATCACCCCCAACACGACATTCTGCCAAAAGACGTGACGGTTTCTATTGAGTGACTAACCAGACCTGTATTCCTGCGTCTTGCCATTTTATTTTCTTCGTCACGAGGAAAAAGATAGCGTTATGTTTATTTGTTTTAAAACTCTGCTCTGCACATGTTAAAGTGAGATGTTTATTGCCCGGTTGTTGTTGTGTAACAATTAAACGTTGTGTGCTTTTTAGAAATTGCTTTGTTTGTTGCCGGGGCAACTTGACGAAGCAACGACGCACAGCTAATAAAACATGTCTCTCTCTATTCTCACCCACTTGATTAATTATGAAACTAATAACAGCACACGATGGAGTAATAATTATCCTAACAAAGTCTCTGTTAATACAGCAAAGCTGATAGTAATAATTAATAATTGTACAATTAAGGAAGGAAAGTCTGGTTAGTTGCTGAATAGAAACCGGTACGGTCTTTTGGCAGCATGCTGTGTTGGGGGTGATCAATTAAAAAATTGAAAAATGTGTGATAATGGATAGGTTACTTTTCTCGCCTTTTGTTGGGTAGTAATCACTAAAAAGTCTGAATTTTCAAAAAACAAGTGTGAATGCTGACTGACACAAACTAAAGGACCAATTTGGCATAAACTTGCATTGTAAATTAACCCCTCCTCCTCATAATGGATAAGTTCTCTTGCCTTTTGTTGGTTAGTGATCACTAAAAAAAAAGGCTGAATTTTCAAAGAAACAAACGTGAATGCTGCTGGACAGAAACTAAGTGATCAATTTGGCATAAACTTGCATTGCAAATTGAACCCCCACTAAAAACCTACCATCAGGTGGGTGAATCTTCAAAAAACAAAAAAAACAAAAACTCTAGCTAGCCCTCTAGCTACATACATACATAGCCAGCTGGACCAACTTGAAAACTGAAGAAACCTATTTTTGTCAGTTTTGACTGACAGTTTCTAATAATGTGGTACTACTGTAAACTTGTGGTCCCTGTTCTCATCAGCTTAATATCTGATAGCCCCCCCCCCTCCCCCTGTTTAATGACTTTTGTGAGATGTTTATTACCAGTTGTGTTGTGTATCAATTAAAGTGGGAAGCCCAACTTAGAGGGGAGCTTGTTTATAAAAGGCTTTGTTTATCGCTGTTGCAACTTGATGAACCTGTCATAGACAAGGCTAATAAAGCCTCTCTCTTCACCCCAGGGGCGGATCCAGGAGTTTGAGGAGGAGGAGGGCAATTTTTAAAAAAAATAAAAACATTTTAATTTTTTTTATTTTTTTCTGCTCCATCTGTCTAATTAGATAATGGATATAATACGTTTTTGTTTTTAAGGTTAATTCATGATTGCTTGGGATTAATTTGTTTGTTTTTAACTGTACCTCAGTGTCAAAGGTGATCATTTTAAAAATAAAGAAGAGGAAGTTAATCTTATTATCTTGTTTGAATCATGATTAATTAATCATCATTATGAGGGCCCATATCTGTCACACTTGTAGTATAAGTAGCAGCCCCTCTCCCTCCCTACTCTCTTATTAAACTATGATTAAAATTTAAAAAATTGGATGATTTTATTTATTTTTTTTTTTTTTAGACTTTTTTTCTTGTCAGAAAGTTTAATTTTTGTGCATGAGTAAAAATTAGAATTCTTTCCTTTTAGTTATTTTTTAGACTAATATATATATATATA
>VCCN01003477.1:1298228-1308662 GCA_006491835.1 Architeuthis dux | reverse complement strand
ATCTAAAATGGCTGTTTTCACAGCTCTTTGCCCTCCGTGTCCATGCGGAGAAAACAATCACATAAGTGAGGGGAGGATTCCAGCGCATTCAGATCCAAAATAGTTCTTATCACCATCTCGCAGACTTGCATTTCTCATGGGTTTCATATTCTGTTTATTACTCCCCCACCCACTCCGGAAAGTTTGGCAGCATTATTTCAACGCCTCTCTCTCTCTTGGGAGAGGGGGGGGGGTGATGGGCTGCCAATTGGGGGAGGAGGGGGGATCGAGGGCAGAATTACTACAAGATAGATGAACTCAGGTGTCAATTTACAACGTTAAAGTGTGCCAACCCCGAGGCCAGTTGCTAAGTGACCGTAGATTTTTGGCTAGAAATGAAGCCAGGGAATAAAAATGATGTTGCATCAAGTATCTTGTAGGTGCCTTCTGAAATGACAATAAAACATGGCCAATTATCTTTTATTATTACTAGATGAAGTATTGTAAACCATTTACTGTAGGCTTGGATGAAGTTGTGATATTTCTTCTGAATATGTTTTGTTGATATATTTGTATAATATAATTAATAATATTTAATAATGTGTTTCTTAATATATTTTCCATCTTCAGATAGGACAATAAAACATTGGCAATTATCTTTTATTATTATTAGATGAAGTATTGTAGGCCTGGGTGAAGTTGGGATAAAAAACAACTAAAAATTTAAGATTAAGGAAAACATTATTAATAATAAAAGTTAAACATGGCCAGTTTTATAAGATTTACTGCTTTCTTTTCTGAAAAGTGAATTGCACTGTGACTTATGTTTACCTTAAGGGGCGCCTTCATTGACAACTTAGCTAGTTTTTTTTTTTATTAAATAACTTAAAATAAGATTTGTTTCGATAGGAAATCTAGAGTTCCACAGTTCATTGGTTGGAACCCCAACTGATGCTATAATGATATCCTCCTCCCTTTTTACCCCTTCTCTCTCATGTAGATTGTTTTAAAGAAAGAACATTTACAACAAACCTAGCTGCTGGAGGGTCAAACTCCACTTCTGTTTCAACTGAAGATGATTCCTGCAACTTTTGTATTGTATATATAATAAATTTGAAAAAATTATGAAAATATATTTTTTTAGTGTAGATGTATTTATTTATTTGAATTATATAAACCCTTGACTATCTGTAAGATAAATTTTTGTAGAGGTGTAATGTTAATTAATTTATGTGTTAATGAGTTGTGTCCCTTGATGATTAACTGTTTGGAGCAAGCCAAGGTAGATGGCGCTGGGAGTGATTTGCATAGCATTTTAGTGTTGGGTTATTGACCAATCATGGTTGCCACCATTGGTACATTAGCTTCCCACTTGTATTCCCATACCCAAGGGGTGAATACCAGGTGGACTGTAAATTTGGTCAGAAGTAAACTAACCTAAAGTTAGCCATGATTGGTCAATAACCCAGCACTAAAATGCTATGCAAATTACTCCCAGTGCCGTCTACCGTGACTTGATCCAAACAGCTAATCATCAAGGGGGACACAACTCATATTAACACACAAATTAGTTAAGACTTGTCAATTTAGCTCAGTTGGTAAGAAACCATCCTACCAATCAGTTGGTCTTGGTTTCAAATCACGGTACAGGAATGTTAATTTTTTCCCTAAATATGGCGAGGATTTTTCTTGTTATGTTAGAAAAACAAAGTCAACTCCAGACTTGGACTGGATTTTAACAAAAATGTGCCATATAAATTTAATAAC
The DNA here is from genome assembly GCA_006491835.1 of Architeuthis dux. Classification (NCBI taxonomy): domain Eukaryota; kingdom Metazoa; phylum Mollusca; class Cephalopoda; order Oegopsida; family Architeuthidae; genus Architeuthis; species Architeuthis dux. The sequence goes on along the minus strand of VCCN01003477.1, from coordinate 1,306,916 downwards.
GGCACAGGATATCCAACGTTATCAACAGCGATTACTCTTGCAAATAATCTAAAAGATCTTTGGCTGTCTCGTTCCATTCCATCTGATGAATGGGAATGGCCTAAATGGGATTGGTATTCACCCCTAAATCCCTCCCCCCGGGGCACTTCCTGTTTTTTTTTGTTTTTGTTTTTTTTTGCTTTTTTTTTTTTTTTTGCCATTTTTTTTTTGGCCTTTTTTTTAAAGATTCCTTTATGGCATCAGATTATTCATAAAAACATTTTTTTTTTAATAATGGCGTCAGCAGTCATTCTGCATCGCCACATATTTTCAAAATCCTCCTCCTTTTTCTCCGTGGGGTGGTGGTGGTCAAAAAAAGAACCGAGGAGAACGAAGGCAGGCAAAACTGTTGAATTGTGGAAATAGCAATTATCGATTGGGGAGGAATGGTTTTCAGGTCAGGAACACTGCAGTTAATTATCATTTATTAGTTTGCAATATCTGAGTCGAGATCAAGTGAGGTCGATAGCCTTGTTGTTTGGTGAATTTGTTTTAAGTGCATTATTACCCAAGTGTGATCTTGTTGTAGTTCAAGTGGATTTTAACAATAATTATATTAAAACGATTCATAGATCATTTTTTTGCTTTTTGCTTTTTTTTGCACTTGACATTTTTTCTTCTATGAAACTTGGTTTTTTTTGTAGAGGTCTGTGATGGAGTTTTCAATGTTTCTGAATGTGTTCATAGATCATTTTTTTTTTTTGCTTTTTGCTTTTTTTTGCACTTGACATTTTTCTTCTATGAAACTTGGTTTTTTGTTTGGAGAGGTCTGTGATGGAGTTTTCAATGTTTCTGAATGTGTTCATTGTAGTTTTTTTAGTATGACATAATTCATCTCTAGTTTGTGTGTATTGTGTATCATTATATTTTGTATCTGTTTAGTTTTTAAGTATTATATTGAGATACCCTCGGTATATATTTGTGTTGAAGATGCAAACCAGTGTATCAATTAGTGATGTACCGGAATATCAATCCGGTTGATTATCCGGTGCCGGATTCACATGGTGGCAGTGATAATCTTTTGTCAATCATATTCCGGAGATCCAACCGGATTGATATTCCAGTACATCACCAGTATCAATGTTAAGTTAAGTATACTTAGTCGGATTAATTTGACCGTAACCGTACTACATCAAAACCTGCACTAATTGAAACCGCAATATTCAAGGTATTACTGTAGTTTTAACTCGTAATGTCATAAACCACTCGATACCGATCTGTGAATAGAATAAAAAATACTCTTCTAAAATAGAATTTTTTTTTTTTAAATTTATTTTTAAAATTCACCTAAAGGTGGAAGTTAGGTAACTTTGCTTAGTACTTATTCCACTTGATATTGAAACTTTTTTATATGAATTTAAGAGCTAATATTTAATTAGTCCTTTCGCTCCATCTTCTGTTGCTAGTTATGTTTACTCTTCGGATATTGATGGTCATTGTTTGAAATTATTCCATCGGCAGCTTCAACGTTCCAAATTGCTGGCCCGTCTCCAAAATAATTAGCCCTGTCCTCTTGGGCACCATTATTAGACACTACCTCCCACCCAGCACCACAGTGCCTGTTATTTGAACCGTTCACTCTGGGAAATTGTAAACCATGGTCTAATAGGTAAATTACCCTCCCGACACAGGCCGACTTTGACTGCCGGCCAATAATTGGTCGGAATTGGTGTAGGTTACAGCCTTCTGATTTTACAAAGAAAACTCTTACATCACTCGGCGAATGACAAGTGTTTAATTATGGCCGTGCAGACGAACGGCGAGAAAATAGTGGATCCAAATGAAATTGAGGACAAAATGACAGAGATTAACCTTGGGGCAATTTTGTACGGCGGGCTTTCTTTTTAGTTTATGGGGCTAATTAGGCATGAAGTGATAAGCGTGTTTTGACGGAGGCAGGAGTCGTCGGGGGTTGGCGCGGATTTTAATTTGTAACTTCCTTTTTCTTGTTTTAGTCCTTTTTCTTTTTTTTTTTTTGTCTCTGCAACTTTCCGACAATGTGATTTGATTTTAGCTCTTGGTGAAAATAGAAATTTGTTGTTATTAGAGACTATCAACCGAAACTGTCACCATAGGTTTCTTCAGTTTTTAAGTTGGCTGGTTATGTATATGTATGTATTATGCGTACAGGCCGCACCAAAGGAGCTAGATTGCTGAAAATTTCAACATTTACTCCTTATGTCTAGAAAAAACATTAAATGTTAAGGGGTACAAAGTTTACAATATATTTAAAAAAGAATCCTGGAATAAAAGTCACAGAAAGAAAAGTCACAATGTAGCGTTACCTTGCGCTACCTAAAAAAAAAACATAATAGGAAGAAAAGTCACAACTTTGATTTTCTGGGTAGGAAAAAAAATTTGTTTGATAAAATAATATTTTAATTGAATTTATATTAATTAAATGTTATAGTATGACTTTATTTTAGGCCTATGTAAGGTGGTATTTAATTCTTCATGTCATTAAGTGGGCAATGAGTCACAAAATAAATAATCAAAACATTGGGGGGAGGGGCAAAATTATTTTTGCCCCTGGGCACTGAGAACCCTTGCTAGCCACTGCCCTGCACCCCCCCCCTTCATAGACCCTGCTTAGCAGCATCCTTTTATATTATGCAAAGATTCTTTGCCATATCCAATCCATTTCCAGGAATGTACTTTCCTTAGAGAAATATCCAGACTTGGATATTTTTAAGTGTTTTCCATCTGTAATTATACAAGCAATGAGGTGATCAGGATGTCAAAATTAAACTTAATTGTTTTTAAAGAAATCCAGAGAGGAAGTGTGCCATATGTAGATCCCTAAACATCGATGGTGGTGTCAGCTCCTTCACCATCACAACCCCGGGTTTACTTAATAATGACAAGCTCGTTAAAGTCTAGAGTTATTACACAAATGACTCAAGTAATTAGCCACCTACTGATCATAATTAACAAACTCAGTATGTGACAAAATGTTTTTAATTTGCGTGTGTGGGGGGAGTTGGGGAGAGCGAGAGGGGCACGCATGCACGCCATGTGTGGTGGTGGTGGTAGTGAGTGAGACACACTCATACACAAACATCTGTGTGTGGGGGTGCGGGAGTAGAGACACGCACACACTGACAGCTTAGGATGAGTCACAGCTTAGTCACTCTCTAGTCCTTTACCTGACAACCAACATCCAAATATATCCTTTTGTACCCTGCTGGAATATAGCCTTTTGCCCCTCCCTGGAAAAGTGACAGCCGACGCCCATGCCTACATCTGTGTACTTGTACACACAGGAGATTTGATAAATGCCTATATGTTACTGTCAGTATACAGATAAATATATTTGAAGAACACACTGGAAAAACGATCAAACTCTATTTGTGCATTTTATTTAGTTACTGCTCCTACTAGGTTTGACTAGAGTTAAACTGTATAGTTATTTACAATACAACTGTAAAAACGGTCAGACTCTATGGTTATTTAGCTTTTAAGTTTACCCATCCACTAAAAGAACTTAGATTTTGAAGTTTAAAATCCAAATTACTCAAAATGATAAACATGTGAGGTTGATCATTTTTCAAGTGTTCTATTCATATGCATATATGGTAAATTTGATTAGACAATGTGGAAAAGAAAGATTGAGAAAAGCGTGTTATGTCTCAAACATATTTATTATCATGAAGATAAATCTTTGTGTTATTGTATGCTTTATCTCACTTTATTTCTACTACCCAACATGGATTGTTTCACATCTCTGCTATGTTCAAATCTCTTCTGATGATGTCATTTCATGATGACAAAATGCATAAAGATTTAACTTTATGATAATATGTTTGAGATGTAACACGCTTTTCTCAATCTATCTTTTCCACATTATCTAAGCAAATTTACCATTCTGTCGGATTGCCTTACATTCACACAACAAACATGCATATATATAATTAGAAGAAGCTATTAGCTCAAATAGTTTAATCATTTTGTATTTAAATATATTGATCTATAAATTAATTAAGAGAAATCATGAATTTTCCCTTATCAGCAGAGTCTGTGTTTCTGTTAGCTTAGAGACGCACATATCTCTCGGCTTGTCTTCATGAATATGTCCTTAATGTACTCTTTGGCTTATTTTAGGGCTCATACTCTTTGTGCTCTGCTAGACTGATTGCAGTTCCCAGGGGTTGGGGTGGACTTCTTTGATTTCAAAATGTGTTGGTGGCCTAATGAGGTCAGAGGTGAATTGTTTTATCTCATCCTTTCTAATATTGGTCACTGGGAATTATGCAAGGGATGATGATGAGACCCGTAAGTGGGGGAACTTGGGGGTGGGGTTATGTGAATTCAGTGAGTAAAAGAAATGTTGGAGTTGGGTGGAGAAGCTCTGAGAATCTCAGCTGACCCACCCAACCCCACCTTCTTGTCTCAAATCTCAAGTGCTTATTCAAAACCATTGTGAATCACCCCGGGGCATATTGAGGAGCTCTTTTTCTATTGATGTTTGTAACAAGGGTGACCCTGTGAGTAGGAAAGGACACTTAATTCTGAGGGTGGGGGTGAAAAGCTTTTTTTTAAAAATACGGGGTTGAGGGTAGGAATTTACAATTATTTAAAAGAGAGATAGAAAAAAGAAATTAATGATTGGCTAGTTAACTAGAATTGATTTTTTGATTATCGTAAGGAGTTCATGTCCGTGTAATAATTATGAAATAAAAAGTTACTTCTCTGGGTAGAGTTAGATCAGGGGACCAATTAGAAATTAGTGTGGGTAAAAATTGAGGGATTATTTAGGGGCAATTTGGGTAGCTCTTTTCATTTAAAGATCTTCATGTAGGTATTTTAGCCTAGGTTTTATCGTCTCTAATTGCTAAAAAAAATGAAAAGAAAATGGAGGCAGTCATTTTCCCTGATTACCTCCCTTTGCTGTTCATTTAATGAAAGTTCTCTCATGTCTAATACTTAATGGGGGCAGGGGGCATTCATTTTGGGACATCATTTAGACTGCTTAAAAAAGAAGAAATCTTCGTTATCTTCTATTCTTCTCAGCCTGCTTCATGTCTAGATTAGTTATGTATCTCCTACCAGTGCCAGTCATTTGTTCAATCCCAGGTAAAAAGCCGAGATTTTTAATGCTGATTTTCTAGGTTGTCTCCACTTGAAGATTATAAAAGATTTTCTCTCTCTCAGTTGACCTTGTGCCAGACTATTAGTATAAAATAGTAAATAATCAAAAGTATCATAAATAATAGAAAAGCATTCCAAGGGAAATTATGAATCACCGCCACCCATATATGCTTCTTTTTACCTCGTAAATTAAGCAGTGATGGTGGTAAAATTAAGTTACCTTCATGAAAATACTACCAGTAGAGTTTGAACCATAAATTCATGATTTAAAAAAACCAGCGTGAATGTGGTTGGACACAAACTAAGGGATCAGTTTAGGATAAATTTACATTACAAATTGGAACCCCCACTAAAAACCTATTTAGGGTGGGAATTTTCAAAAAAAACATTTTTCCCTATACATTGAAGGAGTGGGTGGGGTGTGCGCGCGCAAAATTTCAATTTTCTACTATGGACGGTTAGGGCTGGGCAAAGTCCAGATAGATACATATAAATGTCAGAACAGATGAAATACCTAAACCCAACAACAGTGTTCAAACCGGTCTGTCATGGGTAGCAGTGATTAATATATATAATGACAAAATTTCATTCCCGTATCGGTATACTATGGTAGACGAGCCAATGGACTAGTAGTAATTTAGATGTTGTATATCAATAGTAGTTTCACTCTTAAATGATCTTGACGTTAAGGGATCATTATTTAGCGACAAAAGAAATAAAATTGCAATACGTTAGAAGGGTTAACAGTAAATTTTATAATTTATAATATAATTTATATTAATTTTATATTTAAACCTTTTTTATTTTTCAAAATTTTGCATTGCGTAATTGGGGTACATCTTTGAGGCCAGAGTGTCCTTGATGCGGGGGAAAATACAGTAATTTGTAGATATTGTCCTACTCCACAAGAAGCTAATACACACGTGTGTGCATAGTATTAACAGCTGTATGTGTTCAAATGCACACATGTACTTTTGTCGAGACATTCCATTCAATCTTGCACGCTTCCTGTTGACTAATTCATTGACATATGCATTGGTATTTGGAACCACACCCACACACTTTGATATATGTAACCTTCTGCACATTCACAGAATCACTTAATCCTAAGACTTAAATGCTGACGTTTCTCTACTCGGAATGCGCTGATAGACACGTCTATAAGTACGACCCTTATTGATGTAAAACCTCAAGGAAAACAATTTGTTTGCTTAAAACATACATGCTAGCATATTAGACATTATTTTAAAAATAAAATTAAAAAGATGCAAATATTACACTGTATCCAATGTGCTGGTATTATGACTAGGGATACGTCTACCAAAGCTCGATATGGACAGTTATGGTGCTTCAATGAGTTGCTGTGAGGTTTCTCTACTCAGAATGCACTGATAGACACGTCTAAAAGTACGGCCCTTATTGATGTAAAATCTCAAGGAAAACAATTTGTTTGCTTAAAACATACTGTATATGCCAGCATTTTAGACCAACATTAATTTAAAAATAAAAACTATGCAAATATTACACTGTATCCAATGTGCTGGTATTATGCCTAGGGGGACACCTACCAAAGCTTGATATGGACAGTTATAGGGCTTTGATGAGTTGTAGTGAGTAATAGTCCTCCAAATACTGTGTAAACCATTTATCTTAATGTCTGGCATATACAGTAGCTTGAAGCATAAAACTCAAGATATACTATTTATAGCCTGTAAGCATGATACATAAATAGGTTTCTTCAGTTTTCAAGCTGGCTGGCTATGTTGAGAGTTTCTAATATTCATTGATTAAACTTCAGTTCATACTGTTCCAAGGATCCAATGTTTAAGTTCGTTTCTGGGAATTTAAACATGATGGGTCTATTTAGAACATTTAAGATAAAGGTGGTGCTATTAAAATAGTCTACATTATTTAAAACGCGATGCATATACATTTATATATATATTTTTAATCACTGCTACCCACAACAGACCGGTTTAAACACTGGTGCCTGGGTTAGGTTATTCATGTGTTCTGACATTTATATGTATCTATGTATCTGGACTTCACCCAGCCCTGACCATTTATAGTAGAAACTTGAAATTTTGCACACACACTCCCCTCAGTGAGTAGGGAAAATGTTTTTTTGTTTTTTTTTGAAAATTCCCCTCTAATATAGGTTTTCAGTGGGGTGGTCAATATGCAATGTAAATTTATGCTAAATTGGTCACTAGTTTATGCCCGCTTGTTTTTTGAAAATTTAAACCTATTTTAGTGATCTCCAACAAAAGGCGAGAGAAGTAACTTATTGATTGATCACCCCTTTTTACAACTTTTTAATTGATCACCCCCAACACTGCATATATGGGTGGCAGTGATTCATAATTTCACTTGGAATGCTAGTTAATAATATTATTGGCGAATAACTATAATATTAGCATGATGTTAATGACGATCCCAATGCAAACCTGTCTGTAGCAGTGATAATGTTATTATTAAATGGATAATAGAAATAAAGATAATTGGAATGCAAATTAGATCAGAAAAATATTTAATAATAACAATTATATGAATGACATGTGGATAATGATTTCATAAAATGTTAGAATTATGATTGATGGTTTGTTAATAATATCGCAAGATAAAACGGATTGAGTGTAACAATGAGAGAAAGAGATTATATCTGTAGTCTTGTTTTTAATCTTAATTTAGTGTATTGAATATCCAATTAAAATGATTGCAACATTTTAACACCCCACCTCCACCTCCTTCTCTCCTCTCTCTGTGTCTGTGTCTCGCTCTGTGTCTCTGTCTCGCTCTGTGTCTCTATCTCTCCCTCTCTCTCTATCTGTGTCTCTCTCTCTGTGTCTGTGTGTCTCTCTCTCTCTCTGTGTCTGTGTGTCTCTCTCTCTTTCTCTCTCGCCTTAACAATTGTCTAAATAGGTTTAATTTCTCAGTTGTCACCATTTTGACAAAGAAAGATAATTCTATTTGCTCTTGAAAATTCAATTAAAATGCTTCACATTTTTTTGCACTCTTTGGAATTTTTCTGATATTTTATTTATTTATTTATATACAATGCCTCTATGGGCATCTTATTATAAAATATCGTCTTGTCAACATTAAAAAATACATTACTATAATCACAGAGCATGAACAAATGGAATGAATTTGTTAATTTCAGAATCTATTATCATGAAAAATTGTTTTTTTTACATCATAAAGAATAATGCTAAAAGTGAAAGATTTACTAATATAATTACATTTTTGCAGATTCAATTCAAATAGAGATATAATTCGTTATTATTGAGATTTTTAAGCCCTTAGCAGCAATGGTGTCTACCCAAGAAGTTGGACTAATTTTCAAGCACGATTTCAAATTAGCACATGATGCTGATAACATCAAAGTATTTGAACACTACTACAGTGCAAACTGTTCAGCATTGGTTCAACATTTTCTCTCTCTTCCCTAGCACCCTGTCTCTCTTCTTTCATAGCACCCTGTCTCTTTTCTTCCCTGGCAGCCTGTCTCTCTTCCCTGGCGCCCTCTCTCTCTCTACTTCCCCGGCGCCCTCTCTCTCT
>VCCN01003477.1:1255001-1266625 GCA_006491835.1 Architeuthis dux | reverse complement strand
CCTCTCTTGCTCTGTTTTCCCCTCTCTGTTTCGCCCCCCCCCATCCCAAAGTAATTTTGTATTCTACGCTGCATCGGGCGGGCCCTGGTCGTGTCCATCTTTGCATTTTATGGACTCTGCTTGATTCTACTCATGTGTCTCCGTGTGACACCCCGTTGAATAATTCAGCAGTTTTTCACTTGATGTTCGTTCATTTGTTTAATAGACAGGTCAGAAATAATAACTGCCTACAGCAACCCTTAAATCAGACCCTGTCTCCTTTCATGCCTTCTTCACTCAGAAATTCAGTTTTACATCTTTTTACATTCTCTTATTCTTTTTTGTGCTTTTTATTCAAAATCTTTCTTTTTATTGAGTGAGAATTTGTGAATTTTAGCATTTTTTTTATCTTTCACTTGTGGTTGGGTGTTTTTCAATTTTGTATTTACATCATTCGCTCTTGTTTATTGAAGATAAAAAAGGTAGACAAATGTTTCTTTATGTTTCTTTATGTTCATTTTTTGAGTCATTTTATATATTTTCGTTTGGTTCTTTTTCTTTTATTGTCTTTATTTTTTTAGTTTGATATTAAAAAAAATATTTTTCATTTCTACGTCATAATTTTTATTTGACAGTAAAAAAAATGTCAAGTCATTTTTTTAATCATTTTATATCTTTTCATTTATACATTTTATTCTCTTTATTTTTAGTTTGATTGTGAATTTTTTAGATCTTTTTCTGACGCCTATTTTTTTATTTTTGGCTTCTTTCTTTCATTCTTTATTTTTTTCTTTCTTTCATTCTTTATTTTTTTCTTTCATTCTTTATTTTTTCTTTCATTCTTTATTCCTTCCTTTCTTTCATTCTTTATTCCTTCCTTTCTTTCAATCTTTATTCCTTCCTTTCTTTCAATCTTTATTCCTTCCTTTCTTTCAATCTTTATTCCTTTCTGTCAGTCTTTATACTTTATTTCTTCTTTCATTCTAAATATGTAAAGTTGGATTTAATCTAACACATTAAAAAAAGTTTTTTTAATTTCGTCTCACAATTTTTTCATATTTCGTCTCACAATTTTTTCATTTATCAATTCAATTTAATCCACCTGTTTTTTGTATAAAAAGATGTTTTTTTTTCTTTTGAGATTGGGTAAATCAAATGCATTCAAAAAGATTTGGTGTTTAATTTCAGTCTTTTTATCTCTTGATCTATTTTTTAGTATGTTTACTTTTAAATCATTTCTCGATAGTTTCCGTTTTCTTTCTGAAGATTGCAAAAAACAAGGAAGATAACAAATAAAAACTTCAGATAACATTTTAATTTTATTTTAAAAACCTTTATTTCAACAGAATAAAAACAAAATCATTGACTAATTTTAGTGAACAAGAGAAAAAACGGGAAAAGATTTATTTTTTCTGTCTAAGATTTTCTTTCATTCCATCTGCATGTTTTTTATACTTTAAATTCAACAAATTGTTCAGCTTCACTAGAAATTTGTTCTGATCAAAAGTCTTTGTTGAAAAAGCAATATTTGCTTATAAGCAATATTATTCACTTTGATTTCGCAACCATCTTGTTGTTAGAATTTATCTTTAGATGTCAGCATTTGAATTGTCTCCCCCTGCTTAAGGAAATGGGATGATTTTTCTAAGAATCTAGCAAAAGAGCCTACAGAATCTAGAAAAAGAGCCTACAGAATCTAGCAAAAGAGCCTACAGAATCTAGCAAAAGAGCATATTGACCAGACAGTTCCTTGCCATTTTTGTATCCTTATGGCTGCTGGAGCCTTACTCTCCCTCCCTCTCTCTCTTCCTTCTCTCTCACCTGCCCCTCCCCCTCTCCTTCCATTCAGGCTCCCTGGCAACCCCATAAAAGATAATAACTTGTAACAATCAATCAAAACAGAGTGTATCAGGCAGAACAAGGTCTGTCCAAATAGCTTTTGCATCTTATTTGATAGTTGTGTGTTTAGATTGTAATTGGAGCAGTTAAGAGCAACTTTTCTGACAAGGCCCAATTGGAAGTGGGGTGGGAAGGCAGTGTCTAAAATAAAAAAAATAAAGTAATGGGGTCAGGGTGGTCAAGGCAGGTGGGTAATATGTAAAAGAAATTTAAAAAAGAATTCTAATTTGTGGTAGTGGTTAGGTGTAAGAAGGCTTAGCTCTTATCATCAAATATTCATTTTCATAATAGTGATGAAAAATAATGAAAACATTAAACCAATAATGATATTATAATAATAATAATAATAATAATATTAAATAATTATCATTACATAACAAATGGCAGGTGTAATGTTACCACCACCATCACCACCACCAATAATAATAATACAGTGTACTCTCATCTCTTTCCTGTCTTAATTTGTGTTGCACCAATCTTCCAGGTAAAGATTGGTGCAACACAGTCTTCCTACTTCTATTTCCTTCCATTCTAGCATTGCGCTCCAAGCCAAACTTAGTAAATATCAATAAATAGTTAGTTTAATACCATCACCAAGACTGCAGTACAGATCCTAGGCGGAGTGCATGGATACTACACTCTGATCCTAGGCAGAGTGCACGGATACCACACTGATCCTAGGCAGAGTGCACGGATACTACACTCTGATTTCTAAGCAGAGTGCACGGATACTACACTCTGATTTCTAAGCAGAGTGCACAGATACTACACTCTGATCCTAGGCAGAAATGCCTGGGAGTGACATTTGGATCTTAGACAGAATGCACAGATACCCTGATACTAGTCAGAAGTGCCGATCCATTTGTAAGTAATCCTGCCGTTTTTTATGGTTACCATGCTAGTGATGATGATAATAAATAGCTGTTTAAACCTCATCCTCTTCGCTCTTACCACGGTACAGTCTCTGGCCTTTTCTATCATCACTTAATGCTGATGAGGGAAAATGGATTTTTAAAAAAAACTTCCAACAAGAGGCTTTCCTTGTTCTTTTTCAATCCCAGCCCTCAACCGAATCCTCATCAAAAGTAGAGACCCCTCTGAACCTCTACCCCCAACCATCAGCCCCATTGTTGTCACCCTTCTACCCACTCTATCCTTTCGAACTCCCTCCGCCATTTTCTTCTTCACTTAGAAATGGTGATTGCATGAGTGTCCTGACAATGGATGTCACACACTGCACCGATAATTCATTGTTTTATTCTTTTCCCATTCATTCATGACTGTTACATTTTAAGAAGCAAAGGAGGAATTAAATGGGTTTCGTAACTCCTCATCATTCTTCCATTCGGTTGACTGCTTTAAGAACCTCATCCACCCAATTTTGGGTGGGAAGGCTTTCTTTTCCAGGAGTTCCTTATGCTTTTCTCCTAACCGTAACCCCAACTCTACCCCCCCCCCACCTCACACACAGCTCTGTCTGTGGTGGGAAGATTTTGTTTTTTATCATCCTCCTCCACTAACCTTGTCTGTTATTTCATTTGACTTCAGGTTGTATTGGGGAAGGTCCCAGAAGCCATGAACTTGTCCCATGGCAATTCAAGTATACTCAAATGTCTTTTTTGAATGACACTGGCTCTTGCAACAAGGAATCTGGGATCTGATCCCTATTTCCTCGGGGTTCGGTGAATAGTGGAAAGAACCAGGCGTTGCTTTGGAAATTGGATTCTGAATGTTTAATATCATGAAAACTCAGAGAGTTTGTCTATGAAGACAATTTAGATACCAAGACAGAAAATTATGTATCACAGCCACCCATATATGCTGTGTTGGAGGTGATCAATTAAAATCTTGGATAAAGGGGTGATCAATGAACAAGTTACTCATCACGTGTTTTGTTGATCTGTAATCACTAAAAAAAGTTGGATTTTCAGCATCAATGCTGTCGGACACAAACTAAGGATCAATTTAGCATAAACTTACATTGTAAATTTTTTTCAAACCTATCTAAGGGGCGGGATTTTAGAAAAACAGAAAAAACGTTTTTCTAGACATGAGTAAATGTTTAAATTTTCAGCACTCTAACTCCATCGGTGCAGCTTGTATGTATGATACATACATAGATAGCCAGCCAGACCAACTCAAAAACTGAAGAAACCTATGTCGGCGGTTTCTAATAACATAACATATGAAAATTGGCCTGCGACAGCAATTAAATCTGCTAGTAGACGTATTTGGATTTGAGGTTTCTTCTTGTTCTTCCTGTTTACAAGAGCGTTTGAGGTTCCTGCAATGTAAAGATTTAGATATTCCTATCAACTAAAAGCTGATCAGATTCCACAACGAAAAACAGGGGAAAAATGAAAGTAAAATTGAATGTATTAAAATTCCGAATAAATCTTGAGATTTGTCTGTTAAAATTGGTTTTAGAAGATTTTTATGAAAAATAATCAATGACGTTTGAGATTTGAAATTCAGTCAGGGTCTTTATAATTGTGTCATCATCTGCAGAATGCCATATTGCAGTCTAATTAGGGAAAGAGAGGGAAGGGGAAAGAGAGAGGGAAGGGGAAATAGAGGGAAGGGGAAATAGAGGGAAGGGGAAATAGAGGGAAGGGGGAAATAGAGAGGGAAGGGGAAAGAGAGGGAAAAGCTAACAAGAGGAGGAGTTATTGCTTGAAGGAAGGAGAAAAGGGAGAAGAGTTGATGGAAGGGAAAAGGAGAGAGAGGGTTACGTTATAACATAGAAAAGAAGAGATAGAGAGAGGAGGGACACAGGATAGACTGAAAGAATGAAAAATAGAAAGAAATTCAAAGAAGGGGGGAATTGGAGGGAAGGAGAGAATAGATGAAGATTGAGCATGAACAGACAGGGGGAGTTAATAAATGAATCTTTATTATTATTGAGGGAAGTATTGTAACGCACCACTTTTTATTAAATTTGACTAGGTTTTAGGATTAGAATTGATGATGGAAAAACTAGTCAAATTTAATAAAAAGAGCTTAACTTTTGCTGCCACTCTAATCCTAACTTTGCGTCATTAAGAAAATAGTTTGTTTGTTTTTAATAATGGTATAGATAAACAAAGTAACCCCTAAACTAGGCAGCCCCTCCCTTTGTGAGATGCACATTCACAACCAGCTGTTTTTTTAATTATTATTATCATTATTAATATTATTCATACCTCTGCATGTTCTCACCAGATGTCTGGTGGTAATCGCTAGAGGCTGAGTAATCGCTAGAGGCTGAGTGACAGCAAGTCTCCTCAAGTTCCCAGCCCTCTTCTCAGCATTCCCGCAGTCTGCAGCAGTGCAGTGGTTGGCACTTTCTCATCGATGCTTGGTGGTCTTTGCTGAAAACCGAGTGACAGCAAATCTCCTCAAATCTCCAGCACCCGTCTCAGTATCCCCACAATGCTGAGGTCTGTACAGTCCCAAACCTTCCTCGAATTTCTAACATCTAATCTTAAATCTAGCTGTTATTGTTATTATTATTATTAATCACCACTACATACTGGTTTAAATACTGTTGCTGGATTTAGGTTATGTGTTTTCACATTTATATGTATCTATGTATCCAGACTTTGCCAGGCCTAACCGTACATAGTAGAAACTTGCAATTTTGCACATACACTCCCCTCAATGAGTAAGGAAAATTTTTTTTTTTTTGCTTATTGAAAATTCACCCCCTAAATAAGTTTTTAGATGGGGTTCAATATGCAATGTAAGTTTATGCTAAATAGATCACTAGTTTGTGTTTTTTTGAAAAAGGGAAAATGTTGGGGTTTTTATGTTTTTTTTAAAATTCCCCTCTAATATAGGTTTTCAGTGGGGTGTTCAATATGCAATGTAAATTTATGCTAAATTGGTCACTAGTTTATGCCCGCTTGTTTTTTGAAAATTTAGACCTTTTTTAGTGATCACAGCCCAACAAAAGGTGAGAGAGTAACTTATTCATTGATCACCTCTTTTTTTCCAAACTTTTTAATTGATCACCCCCAATGCAGCATATATTGGTGGCGGTGTAATTATTATTTTTATTATTATTGTTGCTTGCGTCATGATTCTGTTTTTACACCATTGCCTCCTTTGTGATTTGCAGATTAAAGCTAGTGAGTGGTGGGTGGGGGGGTTAATTTGTTAATTAGAGAGATTGATTGAATTTCTAATCGTTTGACTCAATTAATTGATTGATTAATCAAGTGAATTAGAAAACGGGGAGTGATGGCGATGACGTTAGTTTGTAAAGCGGGCGGGGCCGGGGAACGGAAGTGACAAACGCAATTGGTTGATGACTCCCTGCATTAGATACAAAATTGCGCGAAGCCGTAAAGAGCTAAAACAAATGCAAATTCTGTTGCACAATACAACCCTAGCAACACCTTTCATCTTATTTTATGTATTTGAGTGTTCACACCTGATACCTGGCTGTTAATTGCTGCTGATTGTCTCTTTAAATTTCCAGCACCTTCCTCAGTATTTTTGTCAATCTCAGCACTGCCATGGTTTAGGCAGTTTCAACCATCTTGGGTATTTCCAATTCCTCCAGGCCCACCTTTTAGTGTTTTGGGGACAGTTCCAAGTGCTCTGCTTATTATGAGCAACACCCTAACCAAGGGCAGATCCAGGGTGTCTTCCAGGGTCTTCTGGAAGACCCTCAGAATTTTTCCAAAAATTTGTATTTATACTGTTTTAGTGTCTTCCAAGTTTGAAATCTTTTTGTCTCAACACATAATCTTCCAGACCCTTAGAATTTTTTCCATCTTTATTTCAGTAGCTTTTATGCAATTTTAGCCAATCTTGGATACATCATTTTCAAAATTTTCTATGGGAGCCCAGACACTCCTAAAATCTTGGTGGAACCTATATTAATTGTAATTGAACATGCAACACGTTTATTTTCTGTAATTTGTCAATGGCCTTTTAGATTTTCATCCACTCGTTGGTTGTATCCTCGAGAAGCATATTGTCAAACTTCAGTTCAAAGTCTGGAGTTGACTTTGTTTTCCTACCGTAACAACAAGAACAATCCTCACCATAATTAGGCATGCAAACCGATATGTAAAACCCACATTCCCGTACCATGATTTGAACACACAACCAACTGATTGCCAGAAGGTTGTCTTACTGACTGAGACAAGTCTTAGATATTAATGAAAATTTATCATACAGATACGCCCAGGCTTATTTTATTCTAATAAATAAATACATTTATACAAAAAATGTTTTATTTATTATATCGACAATACAAAGGTTGCAGTAATCATCTTCGGTCAGAATAGAAGTTGGAGTGGAGTTTGAGCCTGCAGGAACCAGGCTTGTTATTGTTGCTAACTGTAAAATCAATAAATTAATGATTGTTTGGATTTGAACTCGTAATGGGTATTATTAATTTTGCCCTCACGTTTTGGTGTGTCATTTTTTGAAGGCACCTCCTTTGCATCGGGTTTTTAATCTAAGATTATTCAAAGCGTCACTCGATAATTTGGGAAAATTGACTTTAATGCTAATTTTGCGGAAGAATTCTAAAAGCAAAAAGAAACCCCCCCCAAAAAAATCCCTTCCAGTAATTGAGTCTCCCCCCGGCCCCAAATTTCTCGTGAAACCGACCAAACATTGGAAAATGTCAAGTTTAAAGATCGTTAAGAATAAACAAAAACAAATTTCATTTTTATTTTATTTTTTATGTTTAGAATTTCTTGGTTTCGTCCCTTGTTTTCCCCAAGTGAATGTCATGTAATATAATTATCCAATTGACTAAATCCAGTGGAAAGTTGGTTTCAAAACATGAGAAACCATGAACGCTTAAAGCCTCTTTGGGGTTTAGTTATGAATGTTTGCTGAACCGTCAACTAAAACTGTCAACATAGGTTTCTTCAGTTTTTAAGTCGGTCTGTCAGGCTGGCTATGTATGTATCAAGCGGACAGGCCGCACCAATGGAGTTAGAGGGCTGAAAATTTAAACATTAAGTTTAGAAAAAAAATATCTTGTTATTTTGACAGACGTGTTTATAAACTTTTAAAAGCATTTTATGCCAGAATGTCATTTTGGGTGAAGTGTCTTTCCCGCTTTACCTAATTTCCCTTTCCCGTTCCTTCACAAAATTTCCATAAGAGTTTGTTTTAACCATTTTTCTTCTTTTCTTGCAGAGTGACAGTGAAAGTGGTGACCAGGTAAGCTACAAGTTATTTTATTATCAAGATTTTAAAACCTTTCCCGTTTATATTTTAAAAATAAAACAAATTCATTCTATTGGCAGTCTTTGATGTATGGTGATTTCTTTACCTTTAGCAATCTATGGGCAACTTCATTCGCCATGCAAAAAGTTTGTCCCGCCACTGCAGGCGACTTCAATCACAGTCCAATAGTTTGTTTGAATTTCACTGTGTCATGTCAATTTCAGTCATACATGAACAGACACACAAGTAGAAGGTTTTGAATTTACTAAGTGTGCAAAATCTTGGCACCCTTGAAAAAGAATGCAGAGTCCTAAAGGTTGCAGAATGATTGCATAAAGAACTGGAAACATCATCAGGAGATTCTATGTGAATTCTTTTACCAATTTTCCTAAAGTTAAAAAATCCTGAATTCATAAGTTCTTCCACAATTTCAGAAGGAGAAATTGAAATAAGCATCATTTGATTTCTTTATCTATGTTTCTTTCTCGAACTTACTAAGTGCACAAAATCTTGGCACCCTTGACAAAGATTGCAGAGTGCTAAAGGTTAAAGAATGAGTCTTGTAAGAAGAAATTTTTTTTTTGTCTTCACAGTACTTTATATATTTTACATCCCGTTGGTGATAGTTAATTTAAAATTTAAGTCTTTGTCTATAAGTTAAAAGACTGCCATTTATGCTATTTGTTGGTTTAATGTGAAACCTTATTTCTTTTTCAGCTTATATATATATATATATATATATATATGACAATTCATATTTATTTCAGATTTTATGTTCAGGAGAAGAAAAAAAGAATATTTCATGTGTCTCTCTGTGCAATTATATACATATTTTTAAAATGTAAACCTAGATTATGCTGATGTAAGACAGACAAAAATGAATATAAAATGTCTCTCTTTCTATCTTGCTCTCTATCTTGCTCTCTGTCTTTCTGGCTGGTTCTCTCTCTTTCTCTCTCTTTGTCCCTGTCTCTCTTTCAATGGTAATACTGTACCATTTTTTTTTATGATAAACATTTTATACACAATTATGTTTGAAAATCGTATTAATGTTTACAAGAAAAGATGCTCTCAAGCGTTGTCCTGATTTTCTTTGTAGATGCATTTTTTGTTTTACTCTTTGGCCCTTGTCACAAACTCTGTTAGCAAATGGTTCCTTTTCCAATGCTTTGGATAACAAAAACCCTCCGAGGGTGAAGAAAGGAGAAGAAATGAAAGCTGATTCTTGTTTTGCAAAAGGGTCATGTTGTGATTCCCTACACATGTTGGGGACTTATGATGGGGAACAGAAGCCCCCAGTGGCCCCAGGCAAATTCCCAGGAAGCTGGTCAACCAACCAGAGGCAGTGGTTAGTGGCCTGCAGCCAGGGATGACCCGTGAGTGTGCGTGTGCTTTTAAAGGTGCAAACAAAAGATGACAGCTAGGGGTCTCGGATAATAACATGTCCCTCTGTGACAATGAAATTAATGGGCGAGGGTTAGGGGAGTCACAGTGCTGGTTATGTCATTTACCACTGCTTCCCAGGCTCTCCACCTGCCCCCTTCTCCCAACCTGCCCACCCCCCTTTCTGCAATACCACTTGATAAAAGAAGTCAAGAAGTGGTGCCTTGTTTGGTGGGGGGTGGGTATCTTAGTTGGGGGTGGAGTATAAAGACAGATTCTGCCCGCATCTCCAGCCATCCTTTGTGATTCTAAAAGTGTGGTTTGGGAGGGTGGACTGCTAGTTGGAAGAGATGATTACAATGTCATCACCTTAATTGCTGTCAGTTGCTCGCTGTGTCCTCCATCGCTCAGCAACCAGAGACAGAATCACAATAATTAAACTGAACAAATATGGAAAACAGCGGATAATGGGAGACTGCTATGTGGGAAAGAGAAGAGCGGGTAAACAAGGCTTTCATCAACACACGGCCACTGGGACCATTGCCATGGATCTTGCTCCCCACTGACCAATAAAAACCAAACGGTCTTATGAGACCAATTGTAAAGAATCTTTCTCTATGAAAATTTATTTTAGTAGGCAAATGAGGAAATTAGACCATTAAAATAATTCCACAGTTTATTTATTTATGGAGATTTATTGGTAAAGTATATTAACATTAATATCTTTTACTTTCTGGGCCTGGATGTTTATAAGCCTTTTTTTATTCATGCACCTCTTCACTAGAATCCATAAAAAATGTTTGGATTATTTATGTGTCAATAAATTATACAAATATATATTTCAGTATAAATGTATTCATTGCAAACAAAAAAACACATTGTAACGTTATCACCTTCTTGGGGGCTGGCAACAAACATTCAACGACAGTTGGTTTTGTCATTCCTTGTGGACAGTGTCGGGGTGGACAGTGTCGGGGTGGACAGTGTCGGGGTGGACAGTGTCGGGGTGGACAGTGTCGGGGTGCACAATGTGTCCGGACTTCGGGAAGACGGAGACTGGTCTCTGGAAAGAATTGGCCTGGAACACAATGAAGGACCGAGCCGATTTTTCTCGGAAAGGAATATACTGTTTATTCGTAATTCTTGTTCTTGTCACACACAAATATTCCCATAAAACAGAGCGATAGTGAGACAGATTCGGAAGTGACCACTCGGTCCGTACCTCTAGGACACTGTCAGTCTTATTTATACTGTGGTTGTTTATAAATTCTAAAGGTTAAATTCCTTCATCTTGTTTAGTCTATATATTTTGAATCTTGGCTATTTTGAATTCATTCTTGCTTGTTTATTAATCAGATTTCTATTTTCCATCGATGTTTTGACTCGCACTTCCCTTTCTCCTTAGTCACCTTTCGATGTTATCAAAAGTCCCACACTTGTTTATCTAAAGTGTCAAGTCAATTGTTT
Source organism: Architeuthis dux (assembly GCA_006491835.1). Classification (NCBI taxonomy): domain Eukaryota; kingdom Metazoa; phylum Mollusca; class Cephalopoda; order Oegopsida; family Architeuthidae; genus Architeuthis; species Architeuthis dux. The sequence continues at coordinate 1,255,720 of VCCN01003477.1, read as the reverse complement.
TAGTTAGTGTCAATCTGTATATTTTGAACGTTCGATTTTTTATTTTCGTTTATCTGTCTAGCTATCTATTTTCATTCATGCACCTCTTCACTATGGTACATTACCTTATGAACAGATTAGTTTTCTATTAGTGTTCTATGTTCCTTACTGGCTACATTATGGTAGGATATAATAACATTATTATTTAAAATGTTATTCTGTGTTATTATGTAGGCCTTTAGTTTTGTCGTGCTCTACTACACACTTGGTTACACTATGTCTTGATGGTGCCACGTTAGTGAGCCTGGCTAATTCTTACCGTCTTTCATCTTATGACTCACGCCCTTCTTGTATTTCTTTAATAAAAAAGAAAGTATATTATTTTTGATAGCTTACTTACATACCTGATGTAGAACATTCACCAGCTTTGTGTGTGTATATATATATGTATATATGTAGTTTCCGCCAAACATTTACTCTTGTAGATTCATGCATTTCAAGTTAAATCTGGGCACCTGGTATGCATATGTGCACACAAGGATGAAAGAAATGTATTTTTTTAAATGTAATCCCTTTTTCTCTCTTTCCATCCTGCTTTTTTCTCTATCCTTCAAAAAATAACCTTCCTCTTCTTTCTCTCTCTTTTTCTCTGTGTGTGTCTCTCTCTTTCTGTGTCTCTGTCTGTCTCTCTCTCTCTGTGCGTCTCTCTCTCTCTCTCTGTGTCTCTCTCTCTCTCTCTC
>VCCN01003477.1:1143184-1154463 GCA_006491835.1 Architeuthis dux | reverse complement strand
ATCCGGTTGTTGGTTTTTCTTTTTAGTTTGCTTTGACAAAACAGTAGTTCTAATTTGCTTCAGAGTACTGAACCGGCGCATCCACACCGATCACATAACTAAGTAAACTTAAGCCACGCAGAATTCGATACAAGATAAAACTGGCTAAACTCTGTCCGCTTGTTGTGGGTGATGATCAGAGCCTCTGAGGGGAATGCAGCCAGTGCATCGCACCGGGGCCCCGGGGGATTAAAAGGGGACTCGATAGTTCATTGGGGCCCGGGGTGTCAAGGGGACACGATAGTTCATTGGGTAGAGCTGTGTATCGATATTTCTAGGTCGATACGCTGTCCATTAATAAAACAGGTTTACTCTAACGTTAAATGGACATAGTGGGGCGAATTAAAAGGGTTAAAGCAGATAAACAGATTTAAAAACGGGATAGCTAAAGGCCGAGGGTGTTTGTGGTAGATTGGAGGCGAAACCAGTTTCGAACCGCCGTATAAAATTCCTCTCGGGGGCCCTGGTGATGATGTTTACTTTCCCGAGTCCAAATGACTATCAATCCACGCTCCTTCTTGTTGAGGCCACTTTGGTGTCATTTGCCTGAGAGCACACCACGGTTCTACGCGGAATAATTCTCAGATAGCACAGCTTAAGTGCTCACTGCTGATTAAACGACTGCTTTTTTAAGAGCAGTGAAAGAAATTATTGCCAGTGGTTATCACTCCGCCCATTCGGTGATAGCAGTGACACACACACACGCTCTCTCCTTTCTCCTGTACATAGATCTTTCGCTTTCTTCTTTGGTTGCTACCGCCGTAAAAGAATCTAGTGGAACTGGTTACGGTATCTCTTCTCCCTTCCTGCCGATATCTATCCTTCCCTTCCCTTCCCTTACCGTTCCACTGTGTATATAGCATATCAATTTAAGAACATAGCTAAATAGTCTCTCGTCGTTGTTTACCTCTGTGAACGAAGTCGCTATATGTACATCACTCGTGTCGGGTTTGTCCACGCAATATCTCCGAAAGTTCTCAGTGAATTTCAACGGCATTTTCTGGAACGGCGGACTATGGGATAAAGAAGAAGTGGTTAAATTTTGAGGGCGGATCCAGGAATTTTTTATACAGTTACCTCCCCTGCATCGTAGTTATGTGCACGCAATATCTCCAAAAGTTCTCGGTGGATTTCAATCGCATGTTCGGCATGGGTAGGCCGTGGGCTAAAGAAGTGAATAGATTTTGGGGACGGATCCAGGAAAGTTATATACAGTTACCTCCCCTGCATCGTAACTATATATCAACACAATATCTCCAAAGGTTCTCGGTGGATTTCAATGACATTTTCTGGAACGGTGAACCCAGGGCTAAGGTAGAAATGACTAAATTCTGTGGACGGATCCAGGAATTTTTTATACAGTTACCTCCCCCGCATCGTAGGTATATGTTAACAATATCTCCAAAAGTTCTCAATGAATGTAAATGAGATTTTGTGGAAGGGTGATTCGTTGGCTAAAGAATTAGTAACATTTTGGGGCGGATCCAGGTATTCTTTTTACAGTTACCTTCCTTGCATCATGAACTGATTTTCATTCATTTTTTTAGCGACAATGGCGTTGGCAGAGGTATGCGCTCTCTGAGTGCTTTGTAGGTATTACTGCCAACAGCGCTATCGGCATTATCATGGGTATTATTACCGGTAGCCATGATATTATTAGTGAGAATATTAGATGACTGATGCGTCAAGTTGTTGGTAGTGAACCTAAAGGTAGCTGAAACATTTTCGTTGAATTGTTTCTATGGCCCTGAAAACCACCCACAGCTATTCACGTCTCTACTGCCCGCCTACTCGGCTATTGAACCAACAGTCTAGCACAGCAGCAACTCCCCCTCCCCCCTGCTTCTCATGTGCATCCCCCTACCTGCCTGCCTCTAATGTGCACCCTCCTTCCCTCTCATGTGCAAACCCCCCTCCGTCAAAAACTTCTCATTCTGCAATCCTCCGCCTGCTTTTTAGCAAAGAAAAGCAGTAGCCTTGCTCTCCCTTTCTGAAGCCGTAGAGAGGGAGAGTAAGGCTACTGTTTGGGTTTTTTTCTTCCTTTTCCTTTTTCTGGATTCTCATCTTTGCTCTTCTTTTTTTACTCGGCTCTCTTTTTTGTTGCTGCTGTTAGCGCTCTCCTTTCTTTCTCTCCCCTTTTTTTTAATTTGATGTGAGGACAGGCAAATATGCAAGCAAGAGACGTTCGCTCGAAAGAGTAATAGATAGGCAAAACGTTGGGAAGGAGGGACAGGCTATACAAATAAAGCACAGAATACAACATAGATGCGTGTCTGACTGACTGTCCGTCTGTGTACGTGTGTTATTACCGAGTTTGCTGTGTGCTAGGCTCAGTCAGGCAGGGCAGGGCTGGTGTACTTTTGAAAGAGAGGAGGAGTAGGTCGGCTACCACTATTCTCTCTCTCACCGAGTCGTGCTTCTTTCTCTTTCACTAGTGCATATACTGACGCACACATCTACAACTACCTCCCTACTACTATATTTATATATGTAGATAGTTGTATGTATGTATGTAAAACAACACAACCACTACTACTACGACGGCAGCGGCTCGGTATCAGCAGCAGCCTTTTTCGTCTCATTCTTAATACACTCACACACGGACAACACACGTCTTCTTTCTACCTCTTCCCTGGCTGGCTCGGCTAGCTCGCCTTGCTCAATCCAAAAAGGAATTTATACGTCTATAATAACTGTGTGAGTGTGTACAGATAGTGTGAGCAAAGGAAAGAAGTTAAACCGTGATATCTTTGTATATATTTATATTCCTTGTGTATGTGTGTATGCTCGTCTATACGCACTCGGTATACATTGGGGAGTCTACCGTGTTTCTTTTCTTAGGGTTGGTCTTTCTCCAAAGCCTTGCCTTCGCTAACTCTTGTCATCAAGCGTTTGAAAAATAATCCTACGAGATCGCTTTTTGCAACTTGCTCAGAAAACGGCATTTATTATGACTTCAAGATCTAACACTGGATTTTCTTTGCCTTTATTCGTCGTGTTTAACGGAGTATGAGCAATGAGAAACATAATTCATTGTTTTCTTTAAAAACAAATCCGTGAAAAGTAAAAGTTGTTCAGGAAAAAAAGACGTACGTCATCGACAACTCATGTTGTTACCTAAATGGAAACTTATAACATCGGGGATATGATCCACGCCGTGACGTACATAAAGGCCCGTCCTCGCGCGAATTCCCTTGTATCTGCTGACAAAAAAATATTCCTCAACAAACACACCGATTCATTTTACTTACATCGGATCACAATTGGATCTCTTTATTGTTTTTAAAGTGGATAAAACAAAACTACAACAGCTTTGTGGAATTATATATATATATATTTTCTAAATGATAAAATAACCGGGTCTCTCCGTTCAACTTGTTTTGTCCAACACCGAATTTTTTCTTGTGGATTAAATTTGGAAATTTATTTATTTCAAACCGTTTGTTTTTTTTATTCGGAGAGGAAAATTATTTTAAAAAATACCGACGGATGTAGAGTTTCGATCTTGGATCCCTGTTTTCTGTCGCCAATAACAACAAAGGGCAATCTATTGCTATCTTTCAAAAGCCAGTATGAGAATAACATTGTTACCTTATTTCACATGAAATCGGATTTGTAACTCTATATCTCGCCCTTGCTTGGCGAGAAGACCACCCCTGTGTTTCCTTCACAACAAACGACGGCGACCACGTCGTCGTCGTGCGCGCGTGTGTGTGTATATACACACATACGTAATATGATGTGATCACTACAACAAGATTACCCGGATTATCCTTGGATCATTACTTCTGCTCATCTTGGAATTCATAATGCTTGGGATACAACTACCACTACTGCCATCAGAACCACCACCACTATTACCAAAGGAGGCTTTGTACGTCTACCAATGATAGATATATATCTATATTTATATATATACACACATAAAAGTATATGTTTGTGTGCATGTGTGTTATGTTCTACTGTTTTGCTGTTTATTATGTGTCGCACACGTGTCTGTGCGTGTATATATGCCAAATCTATTACTTTCTTTTTTGTATGTGTTTAAATTGTCTATTTGGTCTTTTATATCAAGAAGAAAAAAACATTCCAATCTATTTCACTCCCTTATGAATGAATACACACACACACACGGAACTTTCACTATTGTTTTTCTTAATCATTTGTTCCCCATTCAGTTGCGCTTGGGTTCTCTTTATCGGAAATTTATACGAATTTTCAAATAATATTCTTTAAGGGATTCTCTTTTCTAGGTTTTTAATTATTTATCACTAGGAATATACTTTCTTCGTTTATAGACCGGAATTAAACCGCAGGTCTTTTTTTTTGTTGTTGAAAAATACGGACTTTCTACATGTTTGGTCGTTTTTTTTTTTTCCTAGATCAAATTTCCGTCCAACCCATCGACACAACACACACGCAAAAAAATAAATCTATTAATTTTTTTTGTTTCCAAATAACTTCTCATAAATAAAAATAAAAAATATCGTGTTTGTAAATTGTACTTTTCAATCCCGTACACATCTCCCGTACACACGCGCGTGTGTGTGTGAGTATACACACGCACTTTCTTTAATTACAGTCAGTGCACTTTTCTCTGGTATAGATTACACAGCTCCCTTGTGTGTATATACACTTTCTTTAATTCTAGTCATTGCTTTTTTCTCTTGGCTCGATTTCTGCCCTTTTAAAAACCAAAATAAACCCTTCACTATCATCTGACTAAACCGAAACCCCTTTCTTTCTAAAGATCCCTTTTCGTTGTTACCTCAAAACAAAAGAAAAACATTTTAACCATTAGCTAGTAGTACTCTTACTAGTGTTTAATTAAAACACTTCCGTTCTCTTAAAGTGCCTTTTTCCCCCTCTTCGTCGATCCTAAACACTAATTCTCTTATTTCTACTTTGAAGTAAAAAGCGATGTTTTATTTTTTTAGAGGAATTCATTTCTATTCATTTAAAAGCTTTTAGGTTTAATAATAGCGAGTCGACTACGGCCATCAATTCTCTGTGCACACACGCATCAGCTACATCGAGGTTTATATTATAAAGTATAAAGACTCCTTTCGACATAAAAATAATCTTCCTTTCTCCCCTTTCATCTATATTTATATATGTACAACATCTTATCTGCATAGATTGTACTGCGTGTGTGCTATTAATAGGGTTTACCAACAATAATCGAGAGCCGCCTGTGAGCGTATGTATGAGACATGAGGTTGGACCAGAATTATTTACTCTTTTTCTATGCTTGTTATATTAAAAAGAGGACGGTAATTCTGGTACTTATTGTGGAACCTTTTTTTATTAAATTTGACTAGTTTTTACATTCATCCTAATTTTAGGTTGAAGGTAAAAATTAGTCAAATTTCAACTAAAATTAGGATGAATGTAAAAACTAGTCAAATTTAATAAAAAAAAAAGTGTATTACAATACACATCCAATAATAATAAAGATTGACTCTTTCTTAGCTATTATCTATATTTATATAATTTTATCTGCATAGATACGTTTTCTAGTGCGTGTGTGCGCGCGTGTATATTATTAAAGAGGTTACCCTCAGTAATCTGGCGCCGCTGGTGTGCGTATACATCTTGTACGACGAAACATGAGGTTGGACCAGAATTTCTGTACCCTTTCTCTATGCTTCCGATGACGTAAAGAGGACGGTGATTCTGGTCCAACCGTATTATAGCACCTCGTCTCCTTATTTCTGTCTACCGAACGAACGATCGCCCCAGTTTTTCTAAGGGTTTACCTTTTCTCTCCCCCCCCCCTCTGTTTGTCTGTGTCTCTCGCTGCCTGACTCTAAGGGGAGCCGACACACACGCTGCCAACATTTTGTGTGTGTGTGCGCTCGTTTTCTCCCCCACATCCTTTTAATACGAAAACACAGATAAAGAGAGAGAGAAGAAGGGGGGCGCAGGTCGATGCCGCTACTACCAGGGAATAGCGGAAAATCTGGAGAAACATGCTCATGCTCTCCTTTCTAGACATACCGTATTTCCAGTACAATGCGACCCCCACAATAATATTTGTATATTTATCACTTTTATTACACTCGAGTATAAAGCTACCTATCACCCAATTTTGACCCTGGTTTTATATATTAAATGTCTTGCATTTGACACAAGTAAATACGATACATCTCTCACCTTTTAGAATACTAGTATCAAATTTAAAACAAACCTTTCCATGGCATTTAGGAAAATATTTGGAGCGTAAAATTTCACGTTCCATTGTATATTTTTGTTGAATTTACAATTAAATAGAACTCTTACTAAACCACTAAAACGAATTTTATGAAATAAACACGAACATAACAAACGTTAATATTAATCAAATAGATCCAACCGAAGTGATTTGAATACTAAAACTTTAGACATTAATTATTTACCACTAATTAAAATTATATTTGTACCAATTAAGTTCGCTTCAAGGATTTTAGAAGAACTTCCTGTGAATGGTCTAAAAAATGCTAGGCGAATTTTTTTATGTTGTTATGCAATTTTTATGTGCTCATTGGCATATATAAAGCGCAATGTGTATACATGTATATTGTGTGTATGTAACACTTTTCAATTAGTGCACAGATACTACACTCTGATCCTAGGCGAAAGTGCTGATCCATGCCTAAATAATCCTGTCATTTTTTTATGCGTACTATGCTAGTATTTTAATAAATGTTTCTCTTGAATCTGTCAATGTAATGAAGAAAAATAATTCCCATTGTTTTTATAATTTTCATAGATTCTATAATTTTCATAGTTTCTACATTTTTCATAGTTTCTACATTTTTCATAGTTTCTACATTTTTCATAGTTTCTACATTTTTCATAGTTTCTACATTTTTCATAGTTTCTACATTTTTCATAGTTTCTACATTTTTCATAGTTTCTACATTTTTCATAGTTTCTACATTTTTCATAGTTTTTATAATTTTCATTGAATTGCAATAATGAAAATAGATTAGCCAACAGAACAACTTTTTTATAATTCTTGTTTAAACAATTCTGTCTAGTCTCACTTCCCTTTGAAGTTAACATGAAAGAAAAAAAGATATTATTCATGAATGTTTGTAACTATTATCAAGGGAAACAAAGCCTCGTGACTCAGATCTTCATCTTTATTTAAATGCAATATTTTCGCTGCTTGAATCCTGATATATACTTTTATACCCTAAAATCTAAGCCTCGAGAAAACCTGCAACGGACAAATCAATAAATTGGTAGTGGGGAGCGAAACAAGGCCTTCGGTTGTTCCTCGTCTTCTTTTTACCATAAAAGAAAATGAAAAAAATGTACCCATGTTAGCCTTAAAGACAGTAACTAGCACCCTACTAGAATCTTGTTTATTTCTACGATGATATTAATGCACCCTGATGTTAACCTTATTTTAGACAAACAATCCAATTGGGTGGCTTTGGCGTTAGTGACCTTTCCCCTTTTTAATTCAAATCCATCTCAAAATATTTAATATGAATTTGTTTCTCTCTGCAAAGCCATTTATTAATTAGTCCCAATTAGACTGTTAATTGTAACATGAAGATGAGCAAGAATTTGTAAAGGTCTTTATACTTCACTTTTCCTTTTCGCAAGACACACACGCACAAGTTCAGTTTACTAAAATATTTCTTTACTCTGATACTATCGTGTGAAAGAAGGCAACAATATCATATTATACCACTTTTTTTTATTAAATTAGACTAGTTTTTACCTTCATCCTAATTTTAGTAGTGGTATGTTTCAATACTTAATCCAATAATAATAAAGATTAACATCAAATTGGTTTAACTTTTGAGATATATTAGATGAATTAATTCCCTAAAGAAATATTTCCAAACATTTATTTGGTAAATTTACTTCCTAGTCTATCAACATGGTAAGCTTATTATTAATAAGATAGGTGTTATTTTACTATTTATTTTAATTATTAGATGAAGTTTGTAACTATTATATTAATTTTGACTACTATATATCTTCATTATTTTAATTATTAGATGAAGTATTGTAACCCCTTGTATTAACATGGAGTTGTGATAAAAACAACTAAAAATTAAGATGCAGGTAAATAGTCGAAACTAATACAGAGATTGGTGTTATTGTATTTAATAAGTTATTAAATACAATAACACTCACCTTATTCCCAAGTGTCTACACATTGCCTGAACCTTGGGTATATTCATTTACTCTTCATTTTCAGGCTGTCCATAAAGTTCTTGTCTGTTTTTGTTTAAATAGTATAATGAAATAGATAGAAATCTTATGGACATCCTGTACTAGATCATCTTAGGTTTTTAAAATCTCTCATTATATTTCTATGTGAGGGTAACCCTTCAACTAGAGCTTATTTTCAAGGGACCCACCAAATAAATATGAAGTCAACATTTAAATAATTTAATAGAAGAAAAATAGTAATTACAATCTAAAATCTTGTTTATAATCTAAATTCTTATTTACAATCTAAAAACCTATTTACTAATTACATAAAACTAGAGTTGGATGATAAATTTGGGCTTTATTTTCAATATTCATTCACTGTGATCTATAGATTTTATAGTTAATTAATCACCACACCCACACCACTAGTTTATTGCTGGGTTTAGGTTATTCATGTGTTCTCACATTTATATGTATCTATGTATGTATCCGGACTTTGCTCAGCCCTAACCATTAATAGTAGAAACTTGAAATTTTGCACACACACTCCCCTCAATGAGTAGGGAAAATGTTTTTTGTTTTGAAAATTTCCCCAAAATAGGTTTTTAGAGGCAGTTCAATATGCAATGTAAGTTTATGCTAAATTGGTCACTAGTTTGTGCCTGCTTGTTTTTTGAAAATTCAGACCTTTTTTTAGTGATCAACAAAAGGCAAGAGAAGTGACTTATTCATTGATCACCCCTTTTTCCAACTTTTTAATTGATCACCCACAACATATATGGGTGGCAGTGATTCATAATTTCCCTTTGAATGCTAGTTGTTTATTCCTCTTAGTGTTGTTAAAAGTAACTTTCAATCCATATAACAATGTTGTAGGTATTGAATCATTTTTATGTCTGTTATAGAGGAACATGTCTTGGAGAGTGTGGACTTGTCTGAAGACAGAATAGAGAGTTTCCATAAAATCCCTTATCTATTTGTTTAAACAGTGTAGTAGAATAGATAGAGATTTTATGGACATTAGTTATAAAGTAGCCATAGATTAGAAGTAGTAGCATTTAGTTTTTGAAAATCTATCATCTTTTGTGTGTAGTTTGTAAACACTTGGATCATAGCATCTCCTGCTGGTCTCCTCCCTGATAAAACTTGTGTAAATTGAGATTAATGAATTAGAAGGAGAGTAAGGAGGGCAAGGGGACTCTGCTGGACACTGTGCTCCTGTGGTGAGAGTATCTGTTTCCTCATCATCTTCCATTGGCCCTCTCCTCTAATTTCTTGTTCCCTCTGCCCTACCACTGAACGAGAAGTTGTATCAGCCAACTTGACACACAGACTCCTTGTGTTGTTGGGGTTTGACAAAAATGACAAAGAAGGATGAGACTAAACCTCTTCAGCTCACAAAATGCAGTTTTCCTTTGTGTCTCTCATATTGCAATATTACTAGGCACACCGTAATGATGGGAAGGATATTAATAGCAGGTCTGGTTAGTCACTCAATAGAAACTGTCACACGACCAACATCTTTTGGAAACATGCAGTGTTGGGGGTGATTAATTAAAGAATTAGGAAAACAAGTGATCAATGAATAAGTTACTTCTCTTGCCTTTTCTTTGACAGTGATCACTAAAAAGAGTCTGAATTTTCAAAAAAAAACAAGCTCTAAACTAGTGACCAATTTAGCATAAACATACATTGTAAATTGAACACCCCACAAAAATCCTATTTAGGGTTGGAATTGTCAAAAAACGAGAAAAAACAAACCATTTTCCCTACTTTTTGAGTGGAGTGTGTGTGTGCAAAATTTCAAGTTTCTACTATGAACAGTTAGAGCTGGACAAAGTCTGGATACATAGATACATAAAAATGTCAGAACACTAAACTTATATTGCATATTGAACCCCCCTCTAAAAACCTATTATGGGGGGGGGGTGAAAAAACAAAAGAACTATTTTCCCTACTCATTGAGTGTAATGTGTGTGCAAAATTTCAAGTATCTACTATAAACGGTTATGGCTGGGCAAAATCTGGATACATATAACTGTCAGAACACATGAACAACCTAAACCCAGCAATAAACCAGTGATGTGAGTAGCAGTGATAAATTACACAAACTAGAAATAATTTAAAGTAAACATAAACAAAAATAAAAACCAGCGCTTATATTTTGGAGCCATAATTGCTTGTTTAAATATTTTTCTCTCTACACATTGATAAAGGAATTATTTTCTAAGCTTGTTTTTATGAAACTACTAGTGAGACCCGTGGAAATTACACAGTTATTTTAAAAACTATAAGATATAATAAATGCAGATAAAAACAGTTCATATGTTGAAGAGTATAAAATTTAACACTACTTCGAAAATAAATACAAAGTAAGAAAAACCAGGTATATGAATATATAGATGACTTTTTTGGTAATATATTTAATCATATCTTACTTTTCTTATGTATTTTTCATCATTAATAGATAGCGAAAGTTACAGACAAAAAAACTAACAACAAAAGTTGCACTGTTCATTATATAGAAAATTATGTTAACTGTAAAAATCCCATGTACAATTGTTGTTAACACTAAGTCTCTTCTCACTAAATTAATTTTAGTAAATTGGTGTTATTGGACTTAGTTGGAGTACTTTTTTCACATCATCTCAGTTCACTACTTCAAAGCTGTTATTAAAAAGTGACTGAACTCGTTTAAGTGAAAGGGTCCATTGTTTCAAATGGCAGGTAGGAGATATTTTTATCAGCAAAATTGTTACCTTTAAATAGAAGAGTCCAGGTTACAGACAGAGAAACAAATAGAAGCCGTCACACTGTTCATTATATAGATAGATAGATGTAAAACCTTTCTGTAATCAAAAGATAGCCAGTTTGGAAATATACTGAAATTTACTGCCTTTTTCAACCAAAAAAGAAAATTTATTTTCTTTCCAAATGTTTTTTTTTTTTCCTCTTAAATAAAGCAATGATAGCCACTTACTTGAATGTTATTTAGAAAATTAAGCGAAATTCGTTTGCTTACCCCAATTTTTTATTTATTTTTTTTTATAAACCAGAATCTGGTGTAATATGAACCTACT
>VCCN01003477.1:1068678-1081731 GCA_006491835.1 Architeuthis dux | reverse complement strand
ACATGGTATGCTTGGTCATGTGAGGGTTTCTATTGAGTGACTAACCAGACCTCCCCCATTTCTTCGTTCCGTTCCTTTCCACTTCGGCTATCATCATCACATCTTTTCTATGTATAAACGACTGATTTATTTCCTGCTCTTTACTTTTATATTCTATATTTAAAAAAAAAAGAAAAAAAGTTGTTTTGCTTTCGTTACCATCTTTCCGTCCCCTAACCATACCCCACCATATTTTTTATTTTTTTCCTGTTAACTGGAATTTATATCTTTGTGTGCTCTTAGCCAAATTGATACCACTCCAACGAAAGAGAAATAATAGATATGTTTCACATCTTTGGGATGTCTGAATCACTGCCGTTCGTTTTTATTTATTTGGTTTTTTTTTTTGGTTACGTGTGTGTGTGTCGGTGTGGATGCTTTATAGTTGTTACAGTAATAATGTAAAAATTTGTGATTTCATGAAATCCCTAGAGATTTCGTGAAATCACTGAACATATAAAGTATCCGCACCAACACACAACCAACCACCAAAAAAATATATAAGCAGCAGTTGATACAAATGTTACAGTAAGATTGTGAAACTAGGGATTTTGTGAATTTCAGTAATTTCCTGAAATCGGTTTAGTAATGGTTAACAAGCATGTGATGCTGACCATTACTACTGTAATGAGTTCGATCCTCACTGGGTGCCCCACTACAGTGGCCTTGTGTCAAACTAAGCTAAAGTTGGTAATTATCAAATATATTCTGCTTCAGTATTTACACTGTATATACAGCTTAGTTTGACACAAGCTCACAGTGTGGCACTCAGTGAGGATCGAATTCATTACAGTAGTAATGATCAGCATGACAAGCTTGTTAACCATTACTACACTGATTGTTAAAATAGGGATTTGGCAGTTTTACTGAAATGTTCAGGGATTTCATGAAATTACTGAAATGATCAGGGATTTCACAAAATTACTGAAATGATCAGGGATTTCACGAAATTACTGAAATGATCAGGGATTTCACGAAATTACTGAAATGATCAGGGATTTCACGAAATCACTAGTTTTACAATCTTACTATAACATTTGTATCACTGTCGCTTATATATTTATTTTGGTGGTGGTTCGGTGTGTGTTGGTGTGGATACTTTATAGTTGTGTGTGTGGCATCTTTATGCATACCTTTCCTAACATTTTAATGTTTTCTTGCCATCTGAAGAATGTTTGGATTGTTCTCCATCTTGTTTTTTGACACATTTTTCTCGGCTGTTATTTTTTCTCTGCTTTATTGTTTCCCGTTGGCATGTTTGAAGGGGCCAACTCGAGAAATGTTGGATTAATGATGATCTAGGCACTCCATTTTCGCCCCACCCCAACAATTCTCACTCCTCTAGGGGCGAAACCCTCAGCCCACCAAGCATCCTACCTACCATATGTACCTAGGCACATAACTTTTACCTTCTCCTTACCGGCCTCTATTTCCTGGGTCTCTCTCTCTCTCTTTTTTTGAGATGTTGCTATGTATTTGATGGCATATACCCCTCCCACCCTTATGTCAGCAGGGAATATTAAGAAGAAAATGCATTTTCCTGAATTCCAATCATTTATCACCCAGTTTTATGGGGTTCTTTAAGCTCCTCCTTAAGTTCTGGCCAATGTGGGGCTGGACAACAAAGTTATGTTTACTTTTTCAGACATTTTTTCGGGAACAAAGTGGAGGGTTTATATGCCATTTAATACGGTAGTTTTTAATCACCGCTACCAAAGATTTAGGTTATTCATGTGTTCACATATTCATATGTATCTATCCGGACTTCGCCCAGCCCTAACTGTTCATAGTAGAAACTTGAAATTTTGTAGACACACTCCTCTTGATGAGTAGGGGAAAAAGCTTTGTTTTTTTTTTTTTTAAATTACCCTCCAAAATATGGTTTTAGTGGGGGGTTCAATTTTCAATGTAAGCTTTTGCTAAATTGGTCACTAGTTTGTCCCCGCTTGTTTTTTGATAATTCAGACATTTTTTAGTGATCACAGCCCAATTATTTAATTGATCACCCCCAACTCAGGATATAAGGGTGGTGGTGATTCATAATTTCCCTTGGAATGCTAGTGTTTCTTTTATTCTACCTTCTCCTCTGTACTTTAATTATTAATTAATTTACTGCCCAGATCCATGGACTTCATTCATACAAACTCATCACCTACCTATGAATCATCGTTTGTATATCACAAATCTATTAGATGAAGCATTGTTAATTATTAATTTTTTTACTAGTATTTCTTTCACCTAATTTCAATTGCTTTTTATCAAAACCTCTCAGATCACTATTCAACAGAAACAGCGAGGATAAGAAATAAAGAATAAGTCTCCTGTGAGACTCAAACTCGCATCCCTTTTATCCCAGGAAGGTTGTCTTCCAATTCACACTGTTTACTAACAGCCATAGAAGGACAGTCTGAGAGGTTGCGATAAAAAGCAACTAAAATTAAGATGAAAGATATACTAGTGGAAAATTACTGATAATGGTTTGTGTATGTTTGTATAAATATATTGGTGTATCTCTGTTGGCGGTGTGATTACATGTTTGTGTTTGGCGTACGTTTGTTGGAAGAAATCACTTCATGCCTATATACACATCTCAGTTGTACAAGTATGTTTCCTTACGGCTTTTACACCCCTTTTATTTTTGTCTATCTATTTTTAAAAAGTTTTGTTGGTCTTTTCTGGATCTACCAATTAAGTCATGCCCCAACCCACCCTGGCCCCATTCTATGTAAGGGCCATGTACAATCTCCGAACACATTATGTTTTCACCCAACAGATACCTATCTCTTTACTTAGCTGCTTTACATTCTCTATACCATCTGGTTTTCATTCATAGCATTAGGGGTCTATAGTGTGATTTAGGGTTCTTCCGTCAGCCCATCAAACAGCCCCTCCAACAGCCCCTCCAAACCCCATTCTTGTCATTCACGGCTCTGTAGGGAAAAACATGATTGCGCTGCAGTGTTTTTATTTGTACAGGTAAGCTGTCAGTTGGCAAGACATCAGAACTAACCAAAGTAAAATTAAATAAAAATGGTGATGATATTTGAAAAACTGCTTGAGTTGTTTATCCAAAAGATATTTTGGTGAACAGCTACAACTTTTTTTTTTTCTCTCTTTTGAATTCTCCCCCCCCCCCCCCGCATTTATTCACCTTTTTTGTCATTGCTTTTTTGAAAATTGTTTCATTTTTCAGTTTTATTATTTGTGCTGAATGTTTATTTTTTATTCATTTGTGCTGAAAATGAAGCTTGATTTTAATCTCTGAGACGATTGTTGAGTTAATTTTTATGTTATGAATTTGTTGACAATGGTTTTTGAAAAGTCTTTTTCGTTTCCTTAAAAAAACATTTAAGAAAAAACAACTTTAAATATATGGTTCTTGTTAGAATGCTTTTAAAGTTAAAATGTATCATTTATTATTAACTTTTTGGCTACTATTTTCCTTCATCTTAATTTTTTTAATCACTACCACCCATAACACTGGTTTATTGCTGGGTTTAGGTTATTCATGTGTTCACCCATTTATATGTATCTATATATCCGGACTTTGCCCAGCTCCTAGTAGAAACTTGAAATTTTGCACTCACACTCCCCTCAATCAGTAGGGAAAATGTTTTGTTGTTGTTTTTTTTAATAAAAATTTCCCCCCTAAATAAGCTTGTAGGGGGTTCAATATGCAATTTAAGTTTATGCTAAATTGGTCACTAGTTTGTGCCCACTTGTTTTTTTTTAAAAATTCTAACCTTTTTTAAATTCTAACCTTTTTTAGTGATCACAGCCCAACTTTTTAATTGATCACGCCCAACACAGCATAGATGGTGGCATGATTCATAATTTCCCTTGGAATGTTAGTTTAGTTGTTTTTTGTTACAACTTCACTCATGCTGTCGATCTATGGCTGAGTAAACAATAAAGAATAAGCTCCTGGTGAGACTCGAACTTGCGTTACTTATTCCATGGGTAAGCTTAATTAAATGAAACAGCTGCTCTGCCATCTGTGCTATGAGTGCCTCAATGGCTTGCAGAAGATCAAATCTAACCTTTAAACCATTTCATCTTCTGCAAGCCATTGAAGTTCTTGTAGCTTAGATGGAAAAGCAGCTGGTGCATTTAACTAAGCTTACCCGTGGTATAAGTAACGTGAGTTCGAGTCTCACTGGGAGCTTATTCTTTATTTCCAATCTGCCCTCTTTACTCACAGCCATAGGTCGACATCCTGAGTTAAGTTGTGATAAAAAAAAATAACTGAAAAATTAAGATGAAGGAATATATTAGTTAAAAAAATTGATAATGGTTTCCAATACTTAATTTAATAAAAATAAATAATATAAGTTAATTGTATCATTAATTATCAATCATTTTATCTAATGTGACTTTTATTCTGGTTTGTTAAAGATAATGTTTCTACTTAATTGTAAACTGCTCACAAGAGGTGACTTTTATTTTCTATCCCCGAATCTGTATTGTATGAGAGCCGCACAATTTGTGGACAGACTCTTGATTCTTGCTTTCCTTGACGTGTGTCCGTTTTCTGTTTGTACAGACCCTGAATATTTGCCACGTGAAGTGAGTAACCGATTGCTGGCCCATGACCGACAAGCTCAGCTGGGGCCTGCTTCATACATGAGGACG
Organism: Architeuthis dux; assembly: GCA_006491835.1. Taxonomy (NCBI): domain Eukaryota; kingdom Metazoa; phylum Mollusca; class Cephalopoda; order Oegopsida; family Architeuthidae; genus Architeuthis; species Architeuthis dux. Next base: position 1,077,060 of record VCCN01003477.1, on the reverse strand, counting down.
GAAATGCACCAACATCAACACCAGCACATGCATCAACACCAGCATACTCACCAACATACGATTGGTCTGACTCCACCCTTCTCACCATCTCTTGTACCTAACAATGCACAACATCTGGTAAGTTTCGACATTCCACCATGGAATTTCCGTTTGCTTTTTTAAATTTTTTAATTTTTAATTTTTAATTTTTTTTATCATCGTTGCCCAAATCTCAACTTTGTAGCCAGTTTTGCATTAGATCTTAATCTTTAGCCCTCTGTAGTTTGTCCTGCCACTGCAGGCGACTCCAATCATTCAATAATTGTTTAAATTTCAAAGTCGTGTAGTCATGTCAATTTTAGTCCTACATGAACACACACAAATTACAGGCTTTCAGAGTCACTAAGTGCACACAATCTTGGCGCCCTTGAAAAAGAAAGCTCTTAAAGGGATAAAGAGCTCCAACTGCCCTACTGGAGAGAGAAGTGGATTCATGCCTTTCCCAAGGGGATTAGTGTGACGTGAATGGAAACAGTGGACTCACTGATTCCATTTTCTGTGACGGTAACTGTTACACCACTCATACCTCCATTTACCAAGTTTGTTGGAATATCTAAATTAATAAAATAAATTAATTATTCTTGGCTGTTTGGCTCTATTAAAAGCAATTGAAGCTGAAACTGATTACTGGAATTGTTAAGAAATTTGAAAAAGCCATAAGTGCATATTTTAATTTCTTTTAAAATGAAATTGGATACACACACACAAATGAAGTTTGTGTATGGCAGGATATTTTTTTAAAGTTAATTTTACTTACCATATGGAATTCATCTAAAATGCCTTTAATTTCTGCTTAATATATTTTTCTCTTAACCTTTAAATTCAATTATAGAAAGTCATTTATTTGACTTAATTTGTGAAATTTGAGAAAATTTAAATTCAATTACATGCAGCGTAAAGATCTTTTAAGAAAAAAACTTCCAAAAAAAGTAAATTTTATTTTGAGTATTTTGCAAGGTTTTTGTCGTGTAAATATTCTTGAATTTTATGATTAACAATGAACTGTATATTGGCTTTGAAAGACTGGCTTAAGATTAAAAGAAAACAAAGTTTTTGGACACTTAATAAGGAATTGAAAGATTCTTCAGAGTGAAGGGCATTAAGATTTCTTGCAAAAAGTTATACTATACTCCTTGGACATATTTATTCTGGTGTTTCTATGACTGCTGTGATATATATGTTCTTTTAATCCAAACAAGACTAACCTATTAAAATGCTTAATGCCTGTATTAAAATGTCCCACTAGACTTCTAAAAATGATCTACGGTACATATATATATCCCATCAGTCATAGAAACCTTGGGATATATATGTCCCAGGAATCTTGAAAGAGTTAACTATAACTGATTACCACTGTATTTTTGTGCCCACTGTGTCATAGACAATCCTGTCAACATGGTCTGTTTCCTGACTTCCTGCTCTTTTTTGCTGCTACCTCTGCTGTGGTTCCTGCCGATATAGCCCCCTAGGAAGCTTTCTTGGCAGAACATGAGAAACACAGATGCCTTCATTGATGATTGATAAAAACTAGAATTTGACAATAGCAAACCCGACTCAGTAGGATCATTAATCACTTCTGCATGTTGGCTCTGTCGCTCGGAGATGCAGGGTTCTTAAACAGGATGAGTTTGGCAGAATCTTTGGGTTTTATTCAGTAGTTTTTTTCCCCCCAGAACTTTCATTTTTAAGTCGGTGTTTCTGTGTCCCAAGATCTCTGATGTAGTCTCTATTCTTTTGCTTGCTTTCCTTGCTGTGAAGTTCAGTGTTCAAACCTTGCTCTCTTCACTCTTTCATTCAGTTGTTTCAAATATATTCAACTCTTGCTTTCTAACAGTACCAAATATAATAACTTTGCTGTAGGAAGATAACTACTATTTGTCCCCCTTTTCACCTCTGTCAATGAAGTTGGAAGAGGTATATGTATATACTCATGTCTGTCTGCCCACACAATATCTCCAAAAGTTCTCTATGAATGTCAATGACATTTTGTAGAAAGGTGGGCCTTGGAACTAAGGAAGACTTGATAAAATTTTGGTGTAGATCCCGGAATTTCTTTTCAATTTCTTTCCTCGTACATTTATATATTCACTCATGGTTGTCCACACAATATCTCCAAAAGTTCTCAATGAATTTCAATGACATTTTCTAGAAAGCAGTGCTATAATATCAAATTATGGAGCAGATACAGAAATTCATTTTCGATTGAGCAATATTTTTCCATATATTAAGAAGAGGTTAACAATATATTTTTTTTATTAAATTTGACTAATTTTTACCTTCATCCTAATTTTAGTTGTTTTTATACAATTTCCATAGAAATGGTAGCCTGAACTAATAAGCTGTATAAAAGCAACTAAAATTAAGATGAAGGTAAAAACTAGTCAAATTTAATAAAAAGTGGTTTGTTACAATACTTCATCCAATAATAATAAAGATTGATTTATAAAAGACTACTAGGTCTCATATGTAAAACAACATAAATATGGCGCAGAGAGTCGGTTGTAGGTAGTGAGTTTATAAGTATGAATTAGCTTCTGCTAATCCATGAAGTGTTTGTAGCTGATTGGTAAAAGCAGCTAGGTATACAGTAGTCTCCCTCGGGCAATGAGTGTGAGTTCGATTCTCACTGAAGGCTTACTCTTTATTTCCGATTGTGCTGTTATTCGTTGGTATAGAAACAGTGGCCCAAATTAATAAATGTTATAAAAACAACTAAAATTAGGATGAAGGTAAAAATTAGTCAAATTTAATAAAAAGTGGTGTTACAATACTTCATCCAATAATAAAGATTGAGGTTAACAATAGTTCGAAATATGGAAAATCGGGAGTCACAGTTACCTACCCTTCATCGTAGCTATATATGACCTGATTTTCATTCAGTTTTTATGGCATTGGCAGATGTATGCACTCTCTGCGTGCTCTCTTGTCTATTATCTGATTTGCTTCCGTCCACTTTTATTTCGGGATTTTCATCAGAAGAAATCTCGTAGCAACGATGGCAATGATATTACTAGTATTAGTATTAATAATAAATTGTAATCTGATTTTTTTTCCCCGGCCTAATATATAATCTAACAATAATGATACAGTCAACTTGATTTATGCCTTCTTTTGTTGAATATCCATTTTGGTTCTTGACGGTTTTTGTTTTTGTTTTTCTTTTCTTTTTTCTGAAATATTTTTTTTCGGTAACCATTTTCCTGATTCGAAGTCTTTGAATTAATGAGATCAGTTTCGATCAAGACAAGATTCGTGAAATTTTCTCTTGATACAAAAGAGAGAGAGGAAATCCGTACGCTTTCGATATTAAACCATTTTGCTGTTCTTTACTTGGTCGGATTTTTTTCTTCTTTTAATAATCAATATATAAATGGTTGTAACAGAAGAAATTGTCTGCTAGACAGGAATCTTCAGTTCTTGGAGCTAAAAACTTCCCTACTGAATCCAGAACGAGTGATAGCAGACATAAAGAAATCGTTTGTCTCCGAGCTAGATGTTATCAGCGAATGTTAAGCAATTTACTCTACCTCCGCCAATGCAGTTGGAAGAGGTATTGAATCATATTTGTGTGTTTGTCCACACAATATCTCCAAAAGTTCTCAATGAATTTAAATGAAATTCAGTGGAAGGGTGTGTCGTGGGTTAAGGAAGGATTGGGAAAATTTGGGGGCAGATCCAGGAATTTCTTTTCTTTTTTTTTTTTTTTGATGGAGTTCATATATGAACTGATTTTCATTCAGTTTTTAATTAGTGTATGGCATTGTCAGAGGTATGCATTCACTGGGTGCTTTCTAGTGTTTCATTTGATCTTATGTACTTAAATGGCAAATATGGAATACAATCTTGTCATTTTATTCTGGACATTTTTGCTGCCTGACAATTTGGCTATCATTACCTTTCCTGTTTCCAAATGGCTGATGCTTCAGCTGTTGCTGATAGCAGAATCGACCAAGTCATTCGCTGCTGCTGATGGTGAATTTAAAGTCATAGAAAGAGACAAGAAAATTCCGCATTTTCAATTTTAATTTTTAAGTGGTCTACTTATATCTGGCAATTTCATGTGGTTCAAAGAAATACTGTTTTTTTCTCATTTTTTTTATTCAAGCAAAAGCTTGATAAATACAAATGAACAAAGGATAAATTAGGGGTAGTGTTTTTAGGGTTAGGGTTGGGGTAGGCCTACCACATTTAGGTATACATCCTTCAGCCATTTTCCCTTCAGAAAGTTGAAAAATGTTGAAATTGTAGTCTGCTTTAACTTTAAATTCAACATTATCAGCAGCAGCTAAGGCGACAGCCATTTGGAAACAGGAAACGTCAGGATTGCCCAGAATTTTGGTTCCTCCTCTCCTAAACCCACTCCCTTACACCTTAGGAAAAATGTTATAAAATATGGGTTTTTTTCTTCCTCCTCCAAGAGTTCAATGATTCCTGTAGTTTTTGTGTCATTTCATTTTTGTGCCGAAGTATACACACGATTTTATCTATTGTTAAACTTTTTCTTTTAACTTTGTATCAATAAATTTCACTTCTATAAGTAATTTTTACCTAAGAGATTGGGTTTGGGAATCCTCAAAAATGTTCCACTGTAAATTAATGGAAATTGCTTACTGCTTTATACAATTTTAGCTTACGAAAAGATTTTCTAGGATTTCTTTACTATCAGCTAGTGGGGGAAATCTGTATTCGCTGAGAGAGATTGTCAGGTGATGTGTTGCTGAAAGGACAGGAAACCTATGAAAGCAGCTAGTGGAAATCATTTCTTCTGACATGAAGAGCTGATAATGAACGTGAAAGTTGAGGAGCTGATAGTGAAAGTGAAAGTACGAACAGTGTTTAGTGAGAAATTGCTGATGTGTCATTTGCAGTAAAAGAGATTGTTTTGCTTCCAAACATGAAAGGAATTGAATGGTGTCATTGTGTGTCATTGTGTGTATTTCACCTTCTTTTTTCCCCCCCATAGGCCAAGTTGGTTCCTCAAGCTGCCTGGTGTAAACGATCTGAGCGTCCCGAACTTAACTCTGCAGGCTCTCATTCGGTTAGTTTTGATTTTCTCATCAACTCACCTCTTATATGTTGTCATTTGTTGTCTCCTTAGTTGGAATGTTTGTTGTTCTACTCTCTCTTCCGAGACGATGTGGGCTTTAATATACAGGCAGATTTTCACTTGTTTCGGTTGAAAGATCTTCTGTTAGCTCATTAGTCTAAAATATTGACACTTGTTCACTCGGTTTTCCGACCAGACTCTGCATAGGCCATACCCAACTCACACACAACCATCTCCTAAAAACAAAGAACCACCAATATGTACAGCATGTGAAGAACGATTCACAGTAAAACATTACTAAATTGTATAGACTTAAATCCAATCCGAACAAAACACTATCAAGCAAACAACCTGAAAGATCTATTCAACAAAATCAAACCACACAAAATAATCCAATTCCTGAAAGAAGTAAGACTCTACTCGTAAATATAATCACCTCATCAAAATCCTCCAAATTATTTACACCTATCCTCCTCAAATACACATAAAACACAAAGATAAAACCAAATACAACCCCATCAAAACTAAACAATACAACTAACAATATCCCAACAAAAAACATTTCCGGCGTTATATGACCTCCTAAAAGGTTGACATGCCGCTAAACCCAACAAACCAAACCACTCAGTTTCCATGTATGTCAATACCGAATGCTTTCAGCCCCCCCAAAATAAAAACATTGAAAATAAAATAAATCTAAATTCACTGTATATGCCGGTATATAAGACAGACATTTGATTTATAAAGAAAAAAATTTATGCAAACAGATATGCTAAGTCACTCAATAGAAACTGTCATGTTACCAATATCTTTTGGCAGCATGCTGTGTTGGGGGTGATCAATTAAAAAAAGGGGCTGACCAGGGGTGACTCTCACCTTTTGTTGGATCACTAAAATGTCTGAGTTTTCAAAAAACAAGCGGGCACAAACTAGTGTTCAATACAGCATTGTAACATTACATTGTAAATTGGACCCCTGCTAAAAACCTTCTTAAAAAAACAAAAACGTTTTTCTAGACATAAGGAGTAAATGTTGAAATTTTCAGCCCTTCAGCCCTTTAGCTCCTTTGGTGTGGCCTGTCTACGTAGCCAGCCAGCCGGACCAACTTGAAAACTGAAGAAACCCATTTTAACAGTTTTGGTTGACGGTTTCTAATATTACACTGCATCAAATGTGCTGGTATTATAACTAGGGGACTGTCTACCAAAGCTCAATATAGACAGTTATAGAGATTGGATGAGTTGCAGTGAGCAGTAATCCTATTAATAATCTTGTAATCCATTCGTCTTATAGTCCAGCATATATTCTTATTTTCATATTTATTTTCTAATGTTTTATTTTCTTTAGCTTTATGAATGAAACCTTAGCTAATGATTATAGACCCACTGGGAAAACAGGAATGCAGTTGAACATTAAGATGTGTCATTATTTGAAAAGCAATACCTATATTGTAGGCCAAATATCTTTGTATATAACTTGACTAATTTGTTTTTGCTTGTTTGTTTGTTCTTTGTCTGCCATAGCAGATTTTCTGCAGAGAATAAATATTAAGTTAGAAAAGGTTTCAAAGAAGAGTGGCCGAAGTAGCTGTTTTGCTTTCTGGCACTGTTTCTGCCATTTATTACAGAACTGTCAGTCTGGATTTATGTTTCTATGGGAGGAAAAATCCAACATCATCCTCAGAGACGGAATTTGATGCTACTTCTGTCCCATAATAGCTGTTCCAATTATAAATGAATTTATTTATACAAGTGTAACAATTATTATGGGACCGAGATTATTTTTTTTTCTGCAAGAATTTATATATAGCTTGATGTACTGACTGTTACTAACATGAAATTACTATGCACATACCTTTTGGATATAAATTGGACTAGTAGCCTTATTAAAGGAGAGATGGGCTGTCAGTTTGTAAATGAAAAGGCCTAATTAATTTAGTAATTACTTCCTATTTAAAGTCTGTAATTAAACTGTTTCCTATATTTGTGGATCTTCATATAAGTACAGATCAAACTTACCTATAAGGTTAAATAGGGAGATTGTGTTGTGCCTATCTTTCATTTGGGGATCATCTGCATTCAAAATCCTATCTTTTACTGAGGCTCAGATATTGACCCTCTGGTGCTGATGTGAAAACCTCAACTACCAAGCAGGATCTTGTGGATCTGTATATACGTTAATATATCTGTAGTTTTTCAGTTAAAAACAGTTGTTCTTTCATCCTAGTCATGATAGAAGTATCCGCTATACTGTCGGGTCACTCCTCTACAGTCAGCTCACATCTGCTTTTGTTGGCGTGTCCAGCATATGTGCTTAAAGTTGCTGACAGCCATACTGTCCTGATTTTCCTTCAAAGGGATGGTAGAACCCTATAGTCAGATCTGGCATCTACCAACTACAGAATATTCACGTCCTGTGGTCTAACAAGTCAACCATACTGTCAGAATATTCCCACAAAGGGGTGGCAGACCCCCATAGCTAGCTTGGGCATCTGTCAGGAGAAGGAAACTCCTGTCAAACCTACAACCTAGGGCCCTGCTCCTATTTGCTCCACTTTGATGGACCGTAGAATGCAAACTCTTGGTTGAAAGGGCGGGGTCGGCTGTAGCGTATGTTGCACTTCACCTTACAACTTCATTGCGCAGACGGGAGGTTTTTTTTCCCTCGCATACATGGCCCCACTGTCCGTGGAAAACCCTCCCAAAATCTTTGTCCGCTAAGCCAAGTCATTCGTAATGAATGCAGGTTCAAATCTAGGTATTTCTACCCAGGCTATGAATAAGTATGTATTCTAACTTTTTTCGCCTGTAGCCGGCCCTAGATTGTTTTAATCTTTACTCGATGGCTGGCCTTTCTCCGTGGTCGAAGTTTCTCCGTAAAGACGAAACATTATTCTTATTTCCTTACATCTTTTAGCATTCCTTGTTTTTTTAATTTTTTATTATTGATATTATTAGAGCTCTTTGTGAAGAGAATCATTTTGCCTGTTTACATTTTAAATGCACTCGCACAGGAACTATATCGGTTGTTTAAATTTGAGATACGCCCACTTGGACATCAACTTCTTCTCCCCAGTGACTACTATTGTTGTTTTTGTTTGTTTTATCATCACTAGAAAGACTCTGGTTTCTTTCTTTTTGTGTATCACTATGTTCTTTCAAGGCATCTTGACATATGAAACTAAAATCGTTTTTTGATGTATAATTATGTCCCTATATATCAGTGCTGTTTCTTGTATTTGTATATCTCTATATTCTCTTGTGATGTGTTAGCGTGTCTGTTTCTATGATTGCTGG
>VCCN01003477.1:1049669-1064495 GCA_006491835.1 Architeuthis dux | reverse complement strand
TATTTTTCTGCCTCTTTTTCAGAAGACGGGCAAATGGTGTGCTGTACATGTCCAGGTGGCATGGCGTATTTACCATCACCAACAGAAACAGCACGAGGCTCAGAAAGGTGGGGCTGACACCAAACCCGTGATAGACCCTCTCCGGTCACCAAGTCATCTGATGCCCAACAGTAGTATACACCGGCCCCCTGACCTAGGTACCAGTGCTCAACAAGCTCTCTTAGGTACACTCATGGGTAAGTAATAGTCCTGTTTGGTATATTTTACTGATCAATATAATTTGCTGACTTTGTTTATTAGTAGCTAACAACTGTCATTTTGTTGTTTGATAATCGACACAGCTTGGATCACTTGGATAACCCCCCCGACTGGTTATGTGGGGAGGATGTTAAAGTGATCCCTTGAAACATTCATGTTATCAAACTTCAACACAAAACCTTTAATATGCTGGACTACGGATGCGAAACATGGAAATTAACGAAACGAGCTGAAAACCAACTTAGAATAGCACAGAGAGCCATGGAAAGAGCAATGCTAGGGATAACTCTAAGTGATAGAAAAAGATCAACATGGATCAGAGGGAGGACTAGAGTGAAGGATATTATACAAATAATTAAGCAGCAAAAAGGGAGATGGGCTGGCCACCTAGAAATGACAATAGATGAAGGGAAAAGACTAACCGACTGATGCCCATGGGACAGTAAATGCAGTAGAAAAAAGACCAGATACAAGTTGGAGAGATGAGATAGTAAAGTTTGCCAGTAAGACGTGACAGATGTTAGCACAATCTAGGTCGTCATGGATGGAGATGGGAAAGGCCTTTGTCCAGCAGTGGACCTATAACAGCTGATGATAAGACACTTGATGGATTACTGCTCACTGCAGCTAATCCAACCCCCATAACTATCCATATCGGGCTTCGGTAGCCAATCTCCTAGTCATAATACCAGTGGATCGGACTTCAGCCCAAAACTTAAATATGCTGAATTATAAGACACTTGATGGACTACTGCTCACTGCAGTTCATCCAAGCCCTATAACTGTCCATATCGAGCATCGTTAGACGGCCCCCTAGTCATAATACCAGTGGATGCAGTGTAATATTTGCATAGTTTTTTTTATTTGTATTAAATGACTGTCTTATATACTGGCATATATGGTAGTTGATTCGTTTGGTAACGACAATTATTTGTGAATAAGTTTTAAACAACTTCAAGATCTTTCGATGCAAGACTAAAACATCCGCTTCTGATGTAAACCCTCTTGCAACATTAAAGATTTTACAGTCGTTTTATGAGCAGCCAACATGTTTCTCATTTATAATTTTGACAGCGTTATTGCTCGTCTCCATCTCCGTCTCCATTAAGACGGGAATGATCCGCAAGAAAGAAAGCTGCAACCACTATTGCGGAAGTTTGTCAAATTCTGGAAAATTCTTCTGCTCAGTTGGTTAGCGTTGATTAATTCTAACATTGGCTCTTGCCAAAGGCGTTTCGGCTGCATACATGCATGCATTTTTGTCAGTTCATGTCTACGAGAATAGCTGGAAAGACTGCAATGCCAATCTTCGTGTACATAATGTTCAATTTCCTTTCACTGGATAATCAGGAACAACATGTCCCCAGGGTTAAGTGAAATAGATAATAGGGACATTTTTCTGCTGCTGCTGTCTCCGTTGATAATGAGAAAGAGGGAGGAACGTAGAATGTTATGACTTGAAGTTCTAAAGCTTCCGTCTTGTAAACGCAGTTACCTTTTGTTTATCCCTGCAACGATGAAGCTGGAAGACGTACATGTATTCACTCGTGTCTGTCTGTTTGTCCGTAACAGTATCTCCAAAAGTTCTCAACGAATTTCAATGAAACTTTCCAGAATGATGGGTCTATGCAATAATTGATTAAATTTTGCATCCAGGAATTCTTTTCCAATTGAGAGATATTTTTTTTTCATTTTTTCAAACATCTATGTATTCACTCGTGTTTATCTACACAATATCTCCAAAAGTTCTCAATGAAATTTTCTGGAATGATGAGTCATGCTCTACAGAATAATTGATTAAATTTTGGGGCATATCATAAAATTTTTACAGTTACCTCCCCTGAATCGTAGTTATATATGAACTGATTTTCATTCAATTTTTAGTGATCAAATTTGTTGGTTGAGTGTTTTCAGGTTTAAATATGTGTTGGATTATGTCATGAATTTCAATTTGCAACTAGAATACCTGTTCTGGTTTGGGAGATAACTCGGAGATGCTTTTGGCTACGGAATAGATTACCTGTGTAGATTCTCGTAGATGTGGGGGTTCTTTTAGTTGGCTTTCTAGGGTACTGCCAGAAATGCTGGCATTTGCTTTTGCTGAATAAATATTTGGCTTCAGTAGCCATTGAACAACAGAAGTTAATCACTGGAATCCATTGCATACTGGCTCTGATTCTCTTGGTTGGTCTGGACAAAATCTAGTGTTACTTTGTCTCTTTCTATTCCCTACTTCCATCTTTGCTCTCCCTTTCTTTTAGGCTCTCCTCTTTCCATTCCCACTCTCCTTTTTCTTTTTGACTCTTTCTTTTCCCTACTTCCATCTTTGCTCTCCCCTCCCTTTCTCGCTCCCCTTCCCTCCCTTTCTCGCTCTCTCTCTCCCCTTCCCCCCCTTTCCCATCTCTGCTCTCTCTCTCCCTTTCCCATCTCTGCTCTCTCTCTCCCTTTCCCATCTCTGCTCTCTCTCCCTCCCTTTCCCATCTCTGCTCTCTCCCTCCCTTTCAATATTGGCTTTACTTTTTTTTGAAAATATAAACAAAATTTCACATCTATTTTTCAGAAATTGTGCTAATGTTTAACTGTTTGTTTCGTTTTGGCTTTTTGTAACCACCTTCTGGAACCAATTAGAGTTCTACAACATTGTCAGCTGGGAGAAGCACATTGCCCCCACGGAGGTGTTGTAATTAACAAGGGTGAGAGGCAGATGGAGGGTTGAGAAAGGTTTATGATGCTGGGAGTGGTCCCCAATGATCTGTTCACTGCAAATAGCTCTCTCTCCCTCCTTGCTCTATCTCCCTCCTTGCTCTTTCTCCCTTCTCGCTCTCTCTCCCTTCTTGCTCTCTCTCCCTTCTTGCTCTCTCTCCCTTCTCGCTCTCTCTCCCTTCTCGCTCTCTCTCCCTTCTCGCTCTCTCTCCCTTCTCGCTCTCTCTCCCTTCTCGATCTCAGTATCCAGTATGTATCCACCTCTTTACAAGGGTGGAATGTGACACAAGGTCAAGTTTAGTGTTTTGGGGGCCCTTCATGTGTGGGTGGTCCCAGAAATTGTCTAGTTCCTTTGGCACTTCCTTTTTTAGGGACGCATCAGACAATGAACCTGACCCTACCACTTTAAGTACAATGGAGAGGTGCTGCCTAGGTGGAATCGCCCCTGCAACTAGACCTCCAATTATTCTGGATTTCAGCCAAAAGACTGGAAATCAGATCTGACCGTATCCTAAATGACCACCAATAGAAGGTGCCTCTTGGCATTGGGGGTGCCTAAAGATGTGTTTGGATGGTGATTGTCCCTCACTGATTGCTGAGTAACAAATAGAATACTGACAATGTTTTCTTTTTTTCTTTCTTCAAGGACCTGCCAGACCCCCTTTTGACTCAGGACCTACACACCACAGCAGCTTTTTAAACCCTGCACATATAGGTAAGTGAATCTGTTCTTCTTATTCACCATTGCTCATGAGAATAATGAAGATGTTGATATTAGTTTTTATATATATATATATATATATATATATATATATATAGTCTAAATCACCTCAAAAAGCTGACTAGACATATAGATCTTATCTACACAGCTAAACCCACCAGCTAGCCCAGTTAGACACTGCCCCATCAGAGCAGCCACTACCTAACACCCCAGCGCCACCCACTCCAAAACCCACACATTGACCACTCCAAGAAAAGTCACTCCCTCTTTAACAGACCAGAGATTTTTGGCATATAATGCACAAAACACATCCTGTCTCATTCACTACACACTATATGAGTGACCGCAGAACTACACAAAACACATCTGGGCTCATTCATTGCACTCCACATGGATAACTGCAGGACTCTATGTTCAATTTTCTTCTGAAGACATCGCTCGCAGCGACAAAATGCATAAAGATTTATCCTCGTGATAATAAACATGTTTGTGATGTAATAAGCTTTTCTCATTCTTTTCCTTTTCCACATTGTCTAACCACATCTATCATTCTGTCGGATTCCCTCACATCTATACAACAAACATATATGTGTGGGGGTGGGGGGCTGGTTTGAACAAACCATGTTACCATCGGAAACAGATGTTAATTCTCTGCAATTTATTTTTGAATTTCTCTCCTTCCCCCCAGATTTATCAAATTGTTCTTGCTAATTCCTGGCTGATGAATAATTGCTGACACATCAACAGCCCCCGCAACCCTCGTTCTTGGGGCAAAAAGCACTTTATAATACTACTTTATAAGACTAATGATTACACTAGTGCTGAATAGTCCAACAACCCATCTTTACATGTGTTGGATAAGTGTGTGTGAGGACCTGGGGGAATTATTTGCCAAAATTCTGTCTTGTATTTCTTTCATGGCTTTGTTATTAGAATAAATTTTATGATTATGTTTCATTATATTAGGAAAAGCGTGTCATAGTTTATGTATATTTTTATCTTGTTTTTATACAATAATAAATGAGGCAATTTTTGTTATTTTAGCTTTGTGTAATGTTTATGCGATGTGTGATATCATGGGTAGGATTTATTAAACAAATAATTCAAAACTTTCATTCATTTCAATGATAACATATATAGTGACACAGCAAATACTAAAAGTATTTAATGCTTAAAGGATACACCTTGGATCCCGCACAGGAGAATTTGTTGCAAACTCTTAATTAAAAAATATTACATAATTATTACATTATCCTCTCAAAGCAATCTGTGAAGCTCGTTCACAGGGTTATGAATGAATCACCATTCACTATAACGAGAAGAAGGTGGATATTTTAAAAGGGAAATTCCGCAAATGTATTTAGAATTATTATTGTTGACTACAAGTTACTAACTTGAAATGAAGATGGACTGTTTAACAATCTCTCATAAGAATTTACAAAGTTGAAAAAATACTTATATATTTTTCTCTATGAAATGGTATTGTCAATGTTCAAGAACTAATGTTTTTCTTTTCCGTTGCAGGAGTCTCACCTTTTGCCCGGCCATCTCCATACAGTGTTGGATTTGCTGGTTTACGTAAGTTATTCGTTTGTTATTTTCTTTAACTCAAAAATTTACCCTAATCTTGAGCTGTGTAGAAATAGGATTCATCAGTTTAACATTTACTATGATTTTCAATGAAATTTCCATTGAATTCAGAGTTAGCTCCATTATAGCATAGATGTCATACGTGTTTAAATCTATATTATCGTGATAATAAACTCTTACTCTCTTGTAAGTCCTTACAATAAAATCTTTATCTATTTTTAAAAAATGTTTATCATAAGAGAAGGAAAAATCTTGACCCGTTGACATTGTAAAGGAAGCCACTTATTATAATCAGAGATAATGTTATCAGCTGGTTATTGTTAGCAAATCAGTTGGTCCCAAAACACTTTATTTAAAGTGATCATGATAAGCGGCTACCCTCCTTTGCTTAATGTTATGAGCTGGCTATTATCTAGAAGACCCTGTCTCAAAGTGATAACATTAAACAAAGGATGGTGGCCGCTTATTGTTATCTAAAAGACCCTGTCCCAACATGATCACAATAAGTGGCCTCTATCCTTCGCTTAATGTTATCAGTTGGTTATTATCTAAAAGACCCTGTCCCAAAGTGATCACAATAAGCGGCCTCTGTCCTTTGCTTAATGTTATCAGCTGGTTATTGTTATCAAAAAGAGTGCCTCCTCCCAAATGATCACAATAAGAACTTCCTCTGTATATCCTTTACCTAATGTTATCAGCTGGTTATTGTTATCTAGAAAACCCTGTCCCAAAGTGATCACAATAAGCGGCCTCCATCCTTTGCTTAATGTTATCAGCTGGTTATTGTTATCAATAATTTGCTTTTATTTCTTGATATTTGTAAAGGATAAAGGACATGAACAAAGAAAAATACAGAGGAAGACACTTATTGTTACATAAGTGTCTTCCGCTGTATTTTTCTTTGTTCATGTCCCTTATCCTTTACAAATATCAAGAAATAAAAGCAAATTAGGCAAAAGAATTTCCAGATTCTTCAACTATTTTATTTCTATGTTGAAATCATTCAGTCTTTTATTTTTTGTGTTGTTTCTTTTTAGCAGGAAACAGTTTGTTCAATGGGACCCGAGAATTGTCCAGCATGTCAACCTTATCCCCCGAATGGAACAGATTACACAAGACGCCATCGTCATTCCCAACGCCGCCATCATGGCCAAAGACCGATGTCGAGCGGGAACGGGAAAAAGAGAGGGAACGAGAAAGAGAAAGAGAGCTTGGTTTACATGACAGGAGAAAAGAAGAAGAGAGAGAAAGGTGAGACTCACTTCAGTATTATACCAAAGACACTCACGACGGAATCCGCTCAAATTAGTTTTTGAACTTCAAATATGATTGCCCAAGTTTCTCTCTTATCCTTTACAAATAGCAAGAATTAAAAGCAAATTAGGCAAAAGGATTACTATCCAACTATTTTATTTTTTCGTTCAAATCATTCAGGGTTTCCTTACACTCCTTGTCACACATAACAGGCATTAGCATAGATACTGAAACAATTGTTTTACAATTATTATTGTTTAGGCAGTAGTTATGGGAGAGTAGTTTGCCCAATTGCTCACTCTCTTCTAAGTCAACTTTCATTCCGTGCTGGGAAAAATGGATTCATGCCTTTTTCAAGGGCCTTAATGCTAAGTGAACATAAGCACCTCCATTATTTTCTCAAAGTACTGAATTAAAATGTCCCAGAAGATTTCTAAAAGAGATCTACAGAACATATATATCTCAAGGTTTCTACAACTGCTGGGATATC
This sequence comes from Architeuthis dux, assembly GCA_006491835.1. Taxonomy (NCBI): domain Eukaryota; kingdom Metazoa; phylum Mollusca; class Cephalopoda; order Oegopsida; family Architeuthidae; genus Architeuthis; species Architeuthis dux. Next base: position 1,057,479 of record VCCN01003477.1, on the reverse strand, counting down.
CCAGGAATTTTGAAAGGTTTAACTAAAAGTGTTTATAAGTTTAAATATAAGTATTAAAGAAAAAAATAAGTGAAAGCTGAACATCAAACCAGATCATTATTTTAGGATGTTCATTTGTTAAACATAGAAGACAAGATCTCTCATTTTAAGGGCTCTTTTATTCTGAACACAACTTCCTGCCCATTTACAATGCAATAAAAAGGGTAAAACTCCAGCCCTACTTCTATTCTGACTGAAGATGATTACTGCAAGTTTTGTATTGTATATATAATAAATAAATGTGTAGGTTTTATATAAGATGTGTCAGTTTAGCTCAGTTGGTAAGAGAGCCGCCTAGCAAACACTAAGTTGTGATTTCAAATCATGGTAGGGAATTGTGATAGTCAAACAATTTGATGAGGATTGTTCTTGTTGTTTTGGGGGGTAAAACTAAGTCAACTCCAATGTGCTTAGAATTTACTAATGTTTGCTGTTTTTTTTTTGTTTTTGCAGGGAAAGAAGAAATTTGGAGAGACTTACAAGCCTTGACATGGACCGTGGCCGCGACAAGGACAGAACCGACCGATATCGTGAGGCAGAGAGGCGACGATCTCGTTCCCGGTCTCGTTCACCTATTCGAAACGGCCGTCTTGAACCGCCCAAAGCAGAAATGCTCGACAAACGGCACGATGATAAGTCCAGCCTGAAAATCAAGGAGGAACGTCGTGAAGAGGATGTGCACCTCCTCGAACAACGTGATAAACTGCTTAGAAATAATGAGTACCTGTTTGCATCTCTGCCGCACACGGCAGCCACGATGCCGGTAAACATGCTGGAACGTGCCCGCATGCTCGGTCCTCGATACTACAATAACGAAAGGCCACAACTCGGAGTGTGGAACCCCTATGATAAGGGTTTCGATATGACACACCGGTTGGAACTGCGTGATATTGAGCGTGAACACATGATGGGGGCTCGCTTCAATCCTAACGATCTTTACTTCAGGGAGAGAATGTTTGATCGGATGCCGATCTTTGATCGCGAACGATACGAGTACGAGGCTAATAAATTGCCAGCGCTTCGGCCAGTTGACCCCTTAGCGGTCGGACACTTTCCACGCACTGTGAGTCCTATGGTGAATCACTCGAGTAAGAGCAATTCGCCCGCCAGTATCCCAGGAGCCCCACCCCCCTTGATCCCTTCATCAAGTACATCACACCCAAGAAGTCATACAAATTCGCCGGCCAGTTCTAAGTCGAAGGCCAGTAGCCCATTGGACAGTGTCAGTGAAATAAAAGACAAAAGGGACACCCACTCTAGCTCAACTGATCCCGACACTCATTCAAGGTAGAACGAGTAGAAAAATTTGGGGGTCTTTGTATTTAAAAGAGAGAAAAAAAAATATTATTAAAAAGGAATTCAAAAAACAAAAATTTTCTTTTGTTTTATCCAACCAACGGGACTTTTTTTTTTTTTTTAACGCAAGAATTTAATGAAAGAAAAATTCTTACCAACAACAAAAATAATGATGAAAAGAAAAATTTCAAAAAGGAAAAACGGTAAAGAAATTGTGGGGATATTCCGACCGTACTATGTATGGTAGGTAAGTCCGACCGTACTATGTATGGTAGGTAAGTAATTACGGATGGCTATAGAAGAAAAACCAAAAATTACGAGTTCCGACTGTACTGTGTGTACGGTGGGCAAAAACTCTCCATGAAATTCAAAAGACAAATTTGTGACAAAAACTGTGGCCGTACCATGTACGGCTGCAAATGAACCTCTCCTGTGGCCGTACGACGTATGGCTACAACTGAACCTCTCCTGTGGTCGTACGTACCATGTATGGCTGCAAAAAGAATGGCCGTACCATGTATGGCTGCAAAAAAGAAACTTTACTTTTAGAACGCAAAAGGAAAAGTGAAAACGAAAGATAAATTCAGGACCAAAAAAAATCCAATCATAAAACGAAATTGTCTGGAACGACGGGAACAGAAAGAAAAAAAGAAAACCAATTTTGGTTGCTATTACTGTCTTGGCTGGCTGTGTTCATTCGTTGGGGGAGAAAAAAAAACAAAAATTTCTCATAGTCTTTCTTTTTCTTTTTTTTTGGGGAAAAAAAATAATACCTTATCATGTAAACAACTCCCTCTTTTCTGTGTGTGTCGAAAGTGGGTAAGTTTTAAATATTTTGCCAGGAGTGTGATGAACTTTGATCCCTGGCACCCATGCCACAACAAAAACAAAAAAACTACTGCTACTACTATCATCATTATCATGATCATCATTGTCTTCTTCAGCTAGAGAGTGTCACATGATTTAAAAGCACCTGTAGGAACCTCTGTATTTAAATAGTGGTTTGCACCTGCCAAGTCCGCACTCCGTCATGTGACCAACCGCTAGACGATACGATAATAATAATAATAATATTTCAACTTCTCCTCCTGCCGCTCCTCTTTTTTTTTGCCATTTGAAATAATTTTTATTGAATAAATTATAAAACAAAAAAAAAAAGACTTCAAAACAGACTCTTTAAAAAGATTTTTATTAAAGTACAAAAAAAAAATAATATTGCCAATATTATTAATTTTTCTCAAAGAAAGTACAAAACAGAAGATTGCCAATATTACTAAAGGACTAATCAGTGTTTGGTAAAAAAAGAAGTACAGCGGAAGTTCGAAGTACGGCAGAAGATTGGAAAAGTGTGGAGAGAGAGGATGAGAATTTGAAAAAAGCAACAAAAAAAAGAAACAGTTTCAGATAGAAAGATTATAAATGCCAAGAAATTGTAATTTGCTACAAAAGAAACAACAAAAAAAACTTGATCTCTTGGTTATGTTCTCATTTATTTTTTTTTATTTTTTTTAATAGATTTTTTTTTTTCCGGCTTACTTTTATTCTTAAGTTCTAATTCGGTTCCAGGTTTAACTGAACCCTCATTTTAATTTTTTTTTATTCATTTACTTAATGAAACAGAATTGAGGATATTTTAAGATGTATATATGGGAATATGACAAATTTAGTAAAGGACAAAAGATTAAAAACAAAACCAAAATCCTTGCTCTTCTTCTGGATCTCCTTACTCTCCTTCTGGACCTGTTTGTTCTGAAGGACCCCCTTACTCTCCTTTTGGACATGTTTGTTCTGAAGGACCTACTTACTCTCCCTTTGGACATGTCTGTTCTAATCTGAACAGTACATGCTCCTAGGGAGTTACAGTACCCAGCCCTCACTCTTAGGAAGATTCTTTCTTTAAAGAGGAAAATAAATGACAATAAAACTTTAATATAAATACACCACACTACCTATCAGGAGTTCTCAGGCCTTGTACCTCGAAAAAGTTTCAACTTTGACCTAAAGGGAGAAATAACTTGTTTCATTAAGATGCTGTGAAAACAGGATTATTTTTTTCCGACATAATTATATAATTAAATGTTGGGCCTCGTCAGAAAGATTGCTAAGGGGGCAAAGACATTAGAGAAAAGGGAAGCTGTTGTCATTCATACTCTTAAATTATTTGGTTGGTGTGTGGGGGGGTTCTCGACACACACATCCGTCGCCTCATTTAACTTTTATTTTTACATTAAAAAAAAACTCTTATTAAAATGAAAAAAAAATAATATATAAAAAAGCCTAAAAAAAAAAAACACACAAAAAACCTGGTTGGGGAGGGAAAGAATTAAATCCAGAATTGTATTGAACTTTTTTTTTTTATAATAAAAAAAATTTAGAAATTATAAAGAGAAAAATTTACAAAACACGAGAAAAAAAAAAAGATTTAAATGAAAAAAACAATGATTATCTAAATGAGTAAATAAATACAAATTCTCTGAAAAAGAACAACTTTTGCCATTTTTTATATAAAAACTTTTTTAAAAAATTACCAAAAAAATATTTTAAAAAATATAAAAAAAAAAAATTTACAAAAAAACTTAAACTGACTCTAAATTTAAATAAATTACCAGGTTTCTTCCACTCCTGATGCCTTTCTTAGGCCAAAAAACAACACACACAAAAAACCAATAATGTGACTAATTATTAATATTTTTTTTTATTTTTATTGTTTGATTTTTATTTAATTTTTTGCTGATTTTTAAAACTTTTTAAATTTTTTTTTTAAATTTTTATTTTTAAGAATGTATGAAACAATGTACATAGGCGAAAAGACCAGGTCAGGTTGTGGCTCAGAAATGATATGGTCCGTCACAAAAAAGAAACAAAAATACAAAAAATCCAATGTATTATAAAAAGATGTTTCTATTCTTAAATAGAAACTCACAAATAAAACTTTGTAAATTTAATGAATTCCATAAATATCTTCTGATTTTTTTCTTTTTAATTTATTTGTTTTTCTTCTCTTTGTGTTTCAATGTCTGTCTGTCTGAGTGCGTGGTGGTTCAGAGATGTGTCTGAGTATGAATGATCAGCACAGAAGCTTGGATTTCAGCTGAAGCTGCTTTTGTTCACTTCAGATGGACTAATGCCCTTTGGAAAAGCATGAATCCACAGATTATACATTTAAATAATAATAAATGTGTATGTGTCTAAAGTAGTTGCTGTATGTAGGCATATATTTGAGACTCCTGGGACATATATATCCCAAGGTTTCTATTACTGTTGAAAAATATGGGATATATATGTCCCGTAGATTCCTTTTTAGAAGTCTACTGAGACATTTCAATTCAGGCATTAAGCACTTTAATTGGTGAATCTTGAAAGGGTCATGTTAGGTTGTGTGTATATATATATATATATTTATGTGCTACATGAAGTTAAATCCTCACTATAACATTTTGGCTTTAACAAACTCGTGGATCCATTTCAAACTGATTTTGAAATTTGATAAATGCTGCAAACACATGGACCATAACAAACGCTCTCCTTATTTACCAAACAAAGTTTGATAAATGCAGTGAACAGGTGGACCATATAAATGCGTACAATTGTTTTTATTTGATACTAGCTGAAAATACCAAGCTATATGGCGCTTACGGTCATAAAACATTAAATCATTACTTAACTCAAGGTTATACGGTCTAGACACCATATAGCTGGGGATAACAACCCAGAGGGCGAGTATTTTCAGCTAGCGTCAATAAAAATTGGTGCTAAATTAGATGTTTTTAAGTAAATAGACACTTCTTACAGAACGTTCACTTCAGGTTATTTTTTAACTTTAAGTTTTATTCACTGCAGATAAATTGAAAAGGATGTCAAAATTTACGTAAAAATCGTAGTTGTTATGACTAACTTTTAATCCTTAGAAAAAGAAACAATTAAGATTTGGTTTAAACATATTTTTTGTGACTTTTAATTCTTTAATGATAGGCTTCCTAATATTTGAATAGAAAATAAGTAGTTTTATGTGCTTCATGAAGGTAAATAGTAGTTAAAATTAATACAATGGGTTTCGGTCAAAAATCAATTTAGTTTACATCGCAGTTTTCATTGGAAAAGCTTTATTATTCACCTTTTAGTAATATATAAACACCTATCAAAATAAATGCAGTGAATGTAAAATAAAAAAGAATCTTTCCTAGTTTTAATTATGTAAACAAAAGACTTGAGAATTCTAAATCTTACTTTTTGTTAAGCTCTTAAAATGTGTTTCTTAGCTTTAAAAAAATCATGTTCCTCAGTGGGGAATCAAACTGCAAACAGTCGCAAGAGACACATTTTGTCTTAAATCAGACCCTCAAAATCACTCTGCGCCCTACACAGTGAATGTCAGGCTTGGAGCCAAGATTGAGATCCGGGGTAGAATCTCATGATTGTGACCATATGTACCTTTGCAGTCAGCATACTTGTAAAATCATTTCATCTTAGTGTCTATCTTCTGATTACATTTAATGAATTCTAAAAAGAGCAGGGGAAGAAAAAAAAATCAACATTCAAAACTGAACGGATAACACTTTGTTATTGTTACCTTTCCCGTTTTAAAACACCAGCTGCAGAATAACAGATGCTGATGACGAATTTCAAATCAAAGAAGCAGACAATAACACTAAGAAATAGAAAAACACTAATACGGCAGCCAATTTGAAACGGGAAAGGTAATAATAGCCACACTTATTTCTTGAATAATTCCAACTTTTATCTTCATCTGGAAATAGGATGCAATCCCCCACCTCCCTGCAAATGTGTTTGTGTTAACCCTTTCAAAACTAATCTATTAAAAAGGTGCTTAATGCCTGAAATTTCCAGAGGGTATTCTTTCTTTTTTTTAAATTTAAAAAAAAGCACCAAAACGTGTTCTTTTTACATAATGGTTAAAGAAGTATAAATGGTTAAAGAAGTATATTCTCTTATAAAATCCGAATTCTATATTTTGAAGAATCAAAATCATGATGGGATACATTTGTCCCTTTCTTGTTCAGTCATATAATGCAAACTAATTTCATTGTGGGTTTCATGATGTCATTGTGTTTGGTTGTAAAAGCCGGGAAAAGCTCATTTACTTTTTTCTACGGGACATATATATCCCAGCAGTCATAGAAACATTGGGATAGATATGTCCTAGATGTCTCAAAAGGGAGTTAGGAATCAGAAGGACAGTATCGGAGCAAAGAAGTGTTACGAATCCCTAGATCATGCTTCAAAAGGTAAGTGTCGAGCAGGTAAGGTCACTAGCACCATTTCACCTATTGGCGGACTGAGCGGTCAGGCTAATTGGGCAGGGCCTGAGGACCCAAAGACACCAAGAGGCCCAGGTTGTATGGTAGGGTGGAATGGGTTAAGGTGCCAATAACCCTTTTTGCCCAGGGTCCCAGATCACTGTCCCTCCGCTCCTGTGACAAAGTCACTCTTTTGTTGACGACATACATTCCCCACCTCACCATCACTAATGTTTGGTTTTTGTTTTAATATTAGATACTGTTAACATAGGTTTCTTCAGTTTTCAAGTGAGTCTGGCTGGCTGAGTATGTGTGTGTATATATATATATGGAGGGTGCATACAGGCTGCACCAATGGAGCTAGAAGGCTGAATATTCAAACATTTACGCCTTAGAAAAAAGTTCTTTCGTTTTTTGAAAATTCCCCCCAAAATATGATTGCAAACTGAACCTCCCACTAAAAACCTAAGTTTTTGCTAAATTGGTCCCTTAGTTTGTGTTCACGCTTGTTTTCTTTTTGAAAATTCAGACTTTTCTAGTGATCATTACCCAACGAAAGACGAGAGAAGTAATTTATTCATTGATCACCCCCCAACACGGCATGCTGCCAAAAGTCTTTGGTCACATGACAGTTTCTATTGAGTGACTAACCAGATCTGTTTGGTTTTTGTTTCGATATTTTATTTTAATTACAGGCAACTCACAGTGGAAATGTTTTTAGAATGCTCGTCTCTCAAGCAATTACTACCGTAGTGAGTCTCACTGGTTGCCTTGCACCATTCTAAGCTAAGTGCCAGTTCCAGTCTCACATCCATAATACCATGGCATACGAATGACGCATCTTGTCTAGATATCCCTGTGGTCTGTCCCATCGCCAGATGTCGATTCATGCCCTTCCCAAAAACATTGGTGCTAAGTAAAGATAAGAGGTGCCTATCTTTACTTTTGGTCTGGTAACCGTTATGCCACCCTAACTAAGGAAAATGGTTTACTGTTATCAAAAACTATGGGTGAGGGAGTCATTTTGATGATTATAATATTTTCTATTAATCAAAATTGACGTAAATAAAATATTTATAAAAATAAATTAAAGTTTTTATGTAAACGGGGATATCACAGGTAGGATTTATTCGACAATACCTCAAAACTTTTATCACACTAATGATTATATATTGAGAGACACAGTAAATTATGAAAGTCGGAGGGAAAAGATTGGG
>VCCN01003477.1:818810-830300 GCA_006491835.1 Architeuthis dux | reverse complement strand
CAAATGCTTTCCAACCTATATATATATATATATATATATATGGCAATGTTGTGGGTCGTCAAAAATGGATCGTTTGGTTAGGACTGATTTTCACTAAGCACCTTGGAGGAGATGATGATGAAGATGGTGATGATTATGATGATTGTGATCATTATGATGGTGATGATGATAATGATGATGATAGTGGTGGTGATGATGATGGTGGTGATGATAATGATTATGATGATTATTATGATGATTTTGATGGTGATGATGATAGTGGTTGTGGTGATGTTGGTGGTGATGGATCGTTTTGTTAGGACTTGAGTCTCCTCAATACTTCAGGACTCTCCTCAGTATTCTAGCTGATATTAATAGTGTTGTCGTCTGATTATTATGATGATTATTATGATGATTTTGATGGTGATGATGATGTTTGCAACAGCAAAACTACATCATCATCATCAGAAAGAAAGAAAGAAAAGGCAATTTAATTCGAAATTTTATTTTTATTTTTTCCCTTTTCTCTATTCTTTCTCTTTTGACAAATCTAATTAACGGTGACTTTACTTTTCCTGTCGAACATTTTGTTTAAATCTTGTTAAAATAATTTCGTAGATTTCTGCCTTCGGCCTTATCGCTTCTCTATTTGCTCACATGGCGTCATCAGACCTTGCCGCCTGTTTTTAAAAAAGAAACCATCTTTCCATTTCCGCTTTCATTTTCTATCATGAATTACCTCCACTTTGTTCTTTCTCTCTATCAACACGCTCAGTTCCCACCGCTCTTTCTCTGATCTATTTTTTCTTCACCCTCTCTCTGTCTGATCTATTATTTGTTCACTTCACCCTTCTCTCTTTTCTCTCATTTCCTGTCTGTCTGGTTTATTTTTCTTCATCCACAATTCTCTCTCTTTCTCTCTGCTCTTTCATCTCTTTACCCATACTTATCCCCCCTCTCTGGTCTATTATTTCTTCATCCACCGCTCTCTCTCTCTCTCTCTCTCTCTCTCTCGCCCTCGCTCTTTGTATGTCTCTCTCTGTCGCTCTCTCTGTCTGTCTGTCTCTCTCTCTATCTGGTTTATTATTTCTTCGTCCACACTTCTCTCTCCCCCTCTCTCACTCTCTCTGTCTCTCTCACATTCTGTCTGTCTGTCTCCCTCTCTGGTCTATTATTTCTTCATCCACCCCCTGTCTCTCTCGCGCGCTCTCTGTCTCTCTCTCTGTCTCTGTCTCTCTGTCTCTCTCTCGCTCTCTCGCTCTCTCTGGTCTATTATTTCTTCATCCACCCCCTCTCTCTCTCTGTCTGTCTCTGTTTCTGCCTCTGTCTGTCTGTCTGTCCCCCCCCTCTCTCTCTGTCTCTCTGTCTCTCTGTCTCTCTGTCTGGTCTATTATTTCTTCATCCACCCTTCTCCCTCTTGCGCGCGCTCTCTGTCTCTGTCTCTTTGTCTCTCTCTCTCGCTCTCTCTGGTCTATTATTTCTTCATCCACTCTCTCTCTCTGTGTTTCTGCCTCTTTCTCTCTCTGTCTCTCCCCTCTCTCTCTCCCTCTCTCTCTGTGTTTCTGCCTCTGTCTCTGTCTGTCTCCCCCTCTCTCTCTGTGTGTTTCTGCCTCTGTCTCTGTCTGTCTCCCCCTCTCTCTCTCTCCCTCTCTCTCTGTGTTTCTGCCCCTGTCTCTGTTTGTTTCCCCGACCCCCCCTCTCTCTCTATTTTACTAATCCATTATCTTTGTTCATTCTTTTCCTTTTCAGATTGCTCTTATCTACGCTTAGATAATGCTCGCGAATGATCTGATAATGACATAGATTCTTCAAGTCATTCTCGTCTGCCTCGTGGCTGAGATAATTGCTTATTTCCTACCGGTGTCCGTGTCAGTTGTCTGCGTTCGTGCACAAGTAAAAAGCTAGGATTTCGAATGCTGATTTTTAAGGCATGCTAGCCCTCTCCCCACATGGTAAATTTGTACAACACAATCTTCTAACCGTCATTAAGCCTTGCACAGGAATAAGTCCTGAAAGTATCCAGATATTTTGAATATCTCAAGAACCGGTTGCGCGGCCTTGATGTAACTTAGCAACCAATCAGATAGGACCTAACTGCACATCTGTGAATAGACACTCTCTACTGGGGTAACGCAATCTGAATTGAAAAGTCATTGAGTTAACTTGTGTATTGTGTGTCACAATGAACACATGAGCCATTCTCTCATAAAGTTTTTCTTTTGCAAAACATCACGTGACCCAAATCTATCACCCTCTCCTAATTTCCAGATTTGGCTCCCTGTGACTTTTGGCTTTTTTCCTAGGGAGATTCTCAGACTGTGAACTAGATTAAGGTGAACGCGACGAGGCAGCTGATGGCGATCCTGAATGAGGACTTTGCAAGTGGAAAGGTCGCTGGCGTAAGTGTCTGAGGTCCCAATACTTTATTTTATACTTCCAGCTAAGCCTAACATCCTTCTGCAGGATCTCTTAAGGACATATCTCGCCATCGGATGCACCAAAATACATCGAGATAAAGACACAGTTCAAAGATATGAATAGCGGGGTAAACCCCCACTAATATAGGTCTTTCGAAAAAAATGAAGTGGTGTAGACCGAACTTTCGTAAAGGGGGATCCTTATAGCTGCAAAAAATCCCCGTTTCACCGTTTTTTTACAGAGTTAACTGAATGTAAACCCTAAATCTATTAGTGCAATGCTGAGGTCATCAGATCAGAATTGTCTTAGGATTCGTAGTACACTCGTAGTACACTCGTAGTACACTCGTAGTACACTTTACTAAACTTAACTTAGTCTGAAACAGAGTACAGTAACGAGACACCCAATGAGGGTCAAACCACTATATTAACGAGACTACAGAGACCGGCTTGTTAACCATTACCTTACAAGAAGAAGCCTTTTGGAAATACATGTTTTAGATCAGTGGTCACCAACCTGGTCGATACCGTCCACTAGTGGGCGATTTAAGCTTTTAAGTGGGCGATAGACCCATTACTGAGTCGCAAGGTCAGATATTAAGTCTGTCTTACTTCCGCCACACAGTGCGTCATTACAAAGATTGCCAACCCAAATAGGGGCCACCTGTTTTTCTTGTTACGGCAAGGAAAACAAAGTCAACTCCAGACTTTGCACTGAAGTTTGACAAAACAAAAGGCGATGAAAGAAACAGAAATGACTCAAAGATTCGAATAGAAAATGACAAAAGAAACATCCTCCATATGCGAGTGTTGCAGCCGTGGGCAAACTGCGGCCCGCGGGCGACATGCGGCCCTTTTGACTTTCTGTATGGCACGCTTAATTCCATGAGGAAAATAAAGTTTTATTAAAGTTTCATCTAAGAAAATGGGAACCTTTTTTGAAGAAATGAGAAAATTCCAGGATAAGTGGACAAATGATTAATTCTTTGTTGAAGTAAAGAACAGAACAATGTATCTAATATGTTCTGAATCCCTCTCCCCATTTAAAGAATTTAACGTTAAGCGTCATTACACAACTAAACATTCCGAGTTTGATACATTTAAAGGAGATATCAGAAAGCTTAGAATTGAAACACCAAAGAAACAGATCGGTAGCCTAAATACGCTTTTTTCTAAAAGGCAAACAGAACTCAGAGAAATAGTGCATGTGTCGCTATGTTGTTAGTAAAAAAGGTTCCTAACATTCTAAACATTATTCTGATGGTGAATTTGTGGCCGGATTAGCAATATCTCATGCGGCCCGCTGCTCGAGAAAGGTTGCCCATGCCTGTGTTAGAGCATCAGAAGCAACAGGTAGTATAAATGGGGAAACGCGTCGCCAGAGGTCAAATCTCGAAGACACTCACTTAACTCGACGGAACTTGAGATGCAGCTGCTTTGGTGACACAAGCGAATTAGCCATGAATAATATATGAACATAATTATTTTTCACTTGTCTTTTCGCCTTGCAAAACCAACACACTTGGTGACGATTTCCAGCCTCTTCAACCTCCGACACATTTGTACCACAAAGAGGTTCAGGTGTGATAAAAAACATCTAACGGGTTGGTTTATAGGGAAGCCCTAAAAGTATTTTAGATATCAAAACAACCTTTTTGTATGTTAAACTAGACCTAATTACAAGATATTGGTGCTGCACGGTAGGCCCTGCTGGCCCCCGGCCTATATTAAGTTGCAACAAAGAATAATTTAAAATAATAACTTCATTTTACGTATAATTAGACAGCTTTATAATAAGAATTAGTTTAATTTTATAATTGTACAACTGCTGCTGTGTATTTGTTACTCAAAGATGCAAGCGAAAATAATTAGAGCACATCATTTGAAATTCAAATTTATTGCAAATAAAATAAGAATTCTGCTCTCGTAACTGATATACATATAAATGTGATTTCTGTTCTTGTTTTTATGCTACTAGTTCTTCGATTTATGGTTATATTAGTGAGAGAGCACATCTTAAATCATTCTCAACTTGGAGCTTATTTCGAGCCTTCGATTTGATACATAGAAGTGCAGAAAACCCTATCTTTAGATTAGACTTTTACTTTTACCTAATATCCTTATTACCCCCTTGGACTACCTAACCCCTGCCCCCCTGTTGGGAACCACTGGACTGACCAGACCCGTTTATCTATCTATCTATCTATCTATCTATCTATCTATCTATCTATCTATCGCAACCAAAGACCTACATAAAATCTGTAAGATTGTTACGGTAGCCGAATGTGATTCTGCATTTACAACAAAACTTGTAAAGATTGAATTAATAGTGATGTTGTGCATTTTTAGCTTTTCCCTAAATATTCCTTACCAAATTGTTATATGACGGGAAACACAGTAGTTTAAATAAAACATAAATAAATAAATTTATTTATCATTTCATTATGACTCTTTGGGCATCTCCAATTATATACAATCACATCAACTTTAAAAATAAATATAAAATTCTTAAAATACTTTTAAATGTACATAAATATAAACGATATTTACTATAAAGATAATATTCTCTAGAAAATCTCATCAGACAGATCCCCAAACTGTCCTTGTAAGCTCATGCTCTTTACCTAATTTCTATAATTTCTCTTAATAAAGAACCAAATTTTCCAGGAAGAAATGATCTCCCCATTAAATTCAAACGCCATTGCTAAAATGAAGTTTCAATATGGCGAAAATCACGCAAACTTTATTACGTAAGAACGAAATAAAATAAAAATGAAGGAGAAAAGACTGAATTAGTTAGGTAATGTATTTTTTATATTCCGGGTTGAAGCCTATTAAAATGTCTTTGAAGTTTGTAAATATGATTTTCCGTGCCAACAAGGGGTATAATTACTTGAAGCCCTTTTCTTTTTGATGATATCAATTTTGAGAGCCGATTTCATGAGTAGAAGACATTTTAAAATAGATCATTGAATGGTTAAAAGTTACACACGATGAAAAACCAGAATCACGCCACGTTGTAGATTAGCTCAAAATAGTGTCGACTCGTGACACCTAGCAGCGCAATGCGCAACTACGTCCACTTCGTGCACCAAATACGTAAATGCACATAAATAAATAGAGAAGCAATTTCAAATTATCTTTCAACAAAATACGTAAATGCACGTAAATAAATAGAGAAGCAATTTAAAATTATCTTTCAACAAAAACTTTCAGGAAGAAACCTTCTCGCATATGATCTCCCCATTATATTCAAACGCGTTTATTTGCTAAAAAGAAGTTTCAACATGGCGAAAATCACGCAAACTGTATTACGTAAGGACGAAATAAAAAGAAAAGGAGAAAAGATTGAATTAGTTAGGTAATGTATTTTTTATATTCTGGGTTGAAGCCTTTTAAAATGCTTTTGAAGTCTGTACATATGATCTTTCGTGCCAGTCAGGGCTATAATTACTCGAAGCTGTTTTCTTTTTGATGATATCAATTTTGAGAGCCGAAGCAGAAGACATTTTTAAATAGATCATTGAATAGTTAAAAGTTACGCACGCTGAGAATCCAGAATCATTCCACGTTGCAGATTGGCTCAAAATAGTGTCGACTCGTGAAACCTAGCAGCGCAATGCGCAACTACGTCCAGTTCGTGCACCAAATAGAGAAGCAATTTTAAATTATCTTTCTACAAAAACTTTCTGGAAGAAAACTACTCTCATACGATCTTCCTATTATATTCAAATGTCTTCCTTTACTAAAAAAAAAAGGTTTCACCATGGCGAAATCATGCATATTTTAAGAAAGGAAAAAGAAAATATTGGATTAGTTGGGTAGTGTATCTCTTATATTCTGGGTAGAAGCCTTTTAAAATTCGTTTGAAGTTAGTACATATAATTTTTCCGTGTCAGTCAGGGGTATAATTACTCGAAGCCCTTTCCTTTTTATTGATATCAATTTTAAGAGCCGATATCGTGAGTAGCAGATAATTTTAAATAAATCGCTGAATGGTTAAAATTTACCCACCCTTAGAATCCAGAATCCCGCCACGTGGAAGACTGGGTCAGAATAGTGTCGACTAATGACACCCAGCAGCGCATTGTACAACTACATCCATTTATATAAACACTGCTTTTGGTGACAGTTACTGAATATGTTACCCAGATGAAATTCATAGAGCATAAAATGACGAATATGACTCTCTTCAATTATGTTGTCATTCGTCGTGTACGGTAGAGCCTGGAGAAGTAAATACCATCAGAAATTGAAGAATAACACCCAATTCGTCTACACGCATATTCATTTAATTTTTGGTGTTCTTAAATACTCAATAAATAACATCCAAAGTTAGGTTATATAAGTTATATAACAACTACATTACTTTCCGGTACCCCTGATATTTGAAAGAAAACGTAAATAAAAGAACAGATTTTTAATTATTTTTCTACAAAAAACTTCAAGGAAGGAAACCTCTATTCATACAATCTTATATTTAAAAGCCTTCATTTGCTAAAAAAACTGTTTCACTTGTCGAAAATCACGCAAACTTCATTGCGTAAGAGAGAAATAAATAAAAAAGAATAGCAGAAAAGATTGGAAAAGTTGGGTAATGTATGTTTTATATTCCGGGTTGAAGCCTTTTAAAATGCTTTTGAGGTTTGTATATATGATTTTCGTGCCAGTCAGGGGTATAATTACAAGTTGCAATTTCTTTTTTGATGATATCAATTTTGAGAGCTGATTTCGTGAGTAGAAGATATTATTAAATAGATCATTGAATGGTTAAAAGTATCAAAACCCTGAAAAACCAGAATCACGCCAGGTTGCAGATTGGCTCACAATAGTGTCGACTTGTGACACCTTGCAGCGCAATGAGCAACTACGTACAGTTGGCGCACCAAATTCGGATCCCGGTTTATTTTGGGGTACCCCTTCGTACATAGCTTAATTAAACGTAAATAAATAAAGAACCAATTTTAATTTTTCTTTCTACAAAAACTTCTAGGAAGAAAACTTCTCTCGTACGATCTTCTCATCAAGATCAAAAGCCATCATTTGCTAAAAAAGAGTTGTCGAAAATCACGCAAACTTCATTGCGTAAGAGAGAAATAAAAAGAAAGGGAAATATTGGATAATGTATTCTTTGTATTCTGGGTTGAAGCATTTTGAAGTTTGTACGTATGATTTTTCGTGTCAACATGTGGTATAATTACTCGTAAATATTTCGTTTTTGATGATATCAATTTAGCGAGAAGATTTCGTGAGTAGCAGCCATTTTTACATAGTTCATTGAATGGTTAAAAGTTGCACATCCTGATAACTCGATATATAATTATCTTGATTTTATATTGTTAGCTGCTCAATATAAACCGTCACGTGGCCAACATCTTTTGGCAGCATTCAGTGATCAATGTTACTTCTCTCGAATTCTGTTCGGCAGTGACTAAGGGCTCAATTAAGCATAAACTTACATTGCAAATTGCACCCCTGCTAAAAACCTATTTAGGGCAGTGACCATTAAAAAAAGTCTGAATTTTCAAAAAAAAACAATTGTGAATGCTGCCGGACACAAACTAAGGGACCAATTTAGCCTAAATTTACATTGCAAATTGAACCCCTCTAAAAACCTATTTAACGTTTTTCTAGACATAATAAGGAGTACATGTTTAGATTTTCAGGCCTCTAGCTTCCTTGGCTAGATACATAGCCAGCGAGTCAGACCAACTTAAAAACTCTTAAAAAGTCTTACAGTCTTAAAGCATTTAAGATGTTATTACGAAAACATTTTTTTTAAATAAAGATATTACCTACAGAAATGTTTGTTATGTTCTGTTTATTCGTTTATTTCATTACGTGTCATGTAAGTCAATTATTCACTAATAACTGTTAATGAGAGATCTTCAGTGGGATTTATGTTTTATACAGAATTATATCTTATAGTACTATAAGTAACATTTTCTTGTAAGGTCATCAGTTGTTTGCCATGGAATTGTTTCGGGGATTTAAAAACGAAACCGTCATTCTACCATAGTTCCCCATCAGTGCTGATCAAGCACCACCACTCTTCGTAGACACTGAATATACAAAAAAGTCGTAGAAATTAAGAAGTAGGTATACGCTGTACCCCTGTATCCTACCATTTCCACCACTGACTAAAATGCATAGATATTTACTACCAGAACATATACTGCACTTTAATCCAAGCCATTCTCCCAGCGAGACGCATTTTTAAATATTTATTAAGTTTTAACAAGAGAAAACAGACACTAGACTTTGGTGTAAATGTGTAAATGTATGTGAATATGATATTTAGCTTCTTTTCTTTAATAAAAAACAAGCCTGAAAACCAGACCATAAAGGGGCTATTTAAACACGAGTTCAGTTAAATGTTAAACAAAATAAACATCGCGATATAAGATATGATAAAAACACCGCGATATGAGACATGTTAAAAAAATGTCTTAGCTTCTTCTTAGTAAACGAACGCAACCTTACGTCACAGTTGGATTTCGAGAATTGATTTTTTTAAAAAGAACAAACAAATATTCTTTTATTACGCCATTAAAAAGTTACGTTCGATATGTTGATATGTCGATTTGTCAGATAGTCAGTCAGTGACAACTATCACTGCTGGAGTAGCTTAGCGGATCTAAAACCCGAAAAAATAAAACATGAACTGGCATTAACGAAGCTCTATTAGAGAAATGATAAGGAAACCTTTTTGTTAAGAGAATCTTTTCGGAAAGAAAATCCTTGAATCAAAGAAACGTTGCCAGGAAAGTTGGTCAGAGATAAACTATGTTGATGCGTAGACGATGACATACACGGAAATTAGAACGTCTAATTCTGTTACTAAACATACGTGGGGCATTAAAACATACGAGTACAACATTGCATGTGTGTTTTCGATTCAATGAGAGTATACTTGTGTAGCGAAATGAATGAGTGTGCGTGCTTCCCCGAGAAAATGTCCACATAGACGCAACATCATATACACACAACATAGGTACATCTATCTATTTCAGTCTCAGTCTGTTTCTATCTATCTATCTATCTATCTATCTATCTATCTATCTATCTATCTATCTCAGTCTGTTCCTATCTATCTATCTATCTATCTATCTATCTATCTATCTAGTTCAGTCGTGTGTGTTTTCGATTGAATGAGAGTATGCTTGTGTAGTGAAACGAATGAGTGTGCGTGCTTCCCTGAGAAAATGTCCACATAGACGCAACATCATATACACACAACATAGGTACATCTATCTATTTAAGTCTCAATCTGTTTCTTTCTATCTATCTATCTATCTATCTATCTATCTATCTATCTATCTATCTATCTATCTATCTATCTATCTCAGTCTGTTCCTATCTATCTATCTATCTATCTATCTATCTATCTAGTTCAGTCGGTTGATATGTATGTATTTATCTGTACATCTATCTATCTCGCAATCTCAGTCGGTTCATATGTATGTATAAATGTATGTATGTATGTATTGATGTATGTTGTTTTCGTGAGAATAAGAGTATGCGTATGAAGCAAAATGAATGAGTGTGTGTGTGTGTGTGATGCTCCCTTGTCCACATAGATGCAACATCATATACCCACAACATCTATTGAGATTTCTTCTGATAACAAAGTCATAACAGGAAGAGAATACACATTAAAAAGTACATTTACTTTATCCTATTCATTTTAGCCCAACCTATGTAAAAATTGAATTGAAATAATAAAATCATTGTATTATTGACCAACAGCCTTTCAGAGCATCCTGTGATATAATTGTGTTCACCGCCCCCCTCAAGGCTTTTAATAGGGGCGGTATGAACCCCGTTGGAAAACACTAGTTTAGACTTATTGAAGTCATTTTCGCGCGAACCAATGTTTAATGAAACGCTGTTCGCAATGATAAAATGATTGAAACAGACGAGAGGGAGTAGAAAAGGCGGGAACACAGGCACATAAAACGGAAGTGTCGCTGGGTGGCAAATTCGTTTTTTTTTTGTTGGGGCATGGGTGCGGATCGGGTATTTTAAACCGCAAGCCTCCACCCGCCTTTTTATAGCGTCTGTAGCCTTACGTTCTGGGGATCTTTGGGTCGGACGGCGTTCAAAAGGCAGATTCCCATTAGAAAGGCACACCTACAACGTAATTATTAAAAGGGCACATTTACAAAGTAGTCATTATAAAAAGACACACCTACAAAGTAATTGTGCCCTTTTGATCACTGGTTAGTGAATAATTCGACCTTTTTCTCCTTTTTCTTTGTTACTCATATTTACATAAGATTTTAAATCAAAATATTCATGAATGTATATTTATGTAAGTAATTGATACATACGTTTGGCTCACTTGAAAATCCTCCCCTCGCACCAGAGTGGTTTAAGGGGAAGATTTTAAAGAGTTCCCTTTCAAGGGGTAGGATGTTAAATTTGAACAAGTAAAAGTCCAGATGCATGGCTGTGAGCAGGACGTTTCGAAGAGATACCTGCAATAATTTATGTGGCGAGACAGATTTGGTGATAAAGGATTTCAAAAGGTATGCATACAAATGAGTGAACAATATCTTAACTTTATTAATAAAATAAATTAATTCCTATGTTAATCGCCGCTACCCACAACACTGGTTTAAATACTGTTTCTGGGTTTAGGTTATTCATGTGTTCTGACATTTATATTTATCTGTGTATCCGGACTTCTCATAGAAGAACATTTCATCAAATTGATTTACATTTCTTCGATTCTTCCTTGGGTTTGCGAAGAAAAACGTTCGCGAACTATGGCTGATGGCCAGCTTGTATGACATTTATCACTTGCCTCTTTCTTGCTCTTTTTCGAAGTAACTTTATTAATCACTGCTACACACAACACTGGTTTATTGCTGGGTTTAGATTAGTCACTGCTATCCACAACATTAGTGTATTGCTGGGTTTAGTTAATCACCGCTACCCACAACACTGGTTTATTGCTGGGTTTAGTTAGTTACCGCTACCGACAACATTGGTTTATTGCTGGGTTTAGTTAATAACCACTACCCACACCACTGGTTTATTGCTGGGGTAATTAATCATTGCTACCCACAACACTAGTTTATTGCTGGGT
>VCCN01003477.1:90759-100855 GCA_006491835.1 Architeuthis dux | reverse complement strand
ATCCTGCTATGTTTGGTTTAGAAGACAATTAACATTCTATTAGAAGGTGGTAGGGGTGTACTTATTTATGGACGATACTGTACCTGCTACGAACGTTGCAAGGTCTATGAGAGACAAATTCATTTTCTTTCAGACCAAAGTTGAAAAAGGTTGAAAGCATCCATATAGAGAGAGAGGGGGAAGAAATTTAGAATATTTATACTTTTGAGGGACATCATGGAGTTAAGCCATGTTTTCAAAAACATCTAGAAATATCTAGGATCTAAGGAAGTTTAGCGTCCCAAATTATATATCTGAGAACATCTAGAATTTAAGGAGCGTTAGCATCCGTAACACAGCGACACAAGCATTGATTTGAAATATTGAATAATACAATGTTTATTGTTTACTCACCTTAGTTGAGGTCATTTCTGAATTTAAAGGTTTTTAATGTAAATGTCTTTATTTTAAGTTTACGAAAGGGCACGAGTACAAAGGAAACGAAACAAATATTGATTTTTAAATGTTCAATCTATTTCTAAATTGCCGTTAGTGTTCTGATTTTTAATTTATACCAGATATGTTGTATAGCCATCTTGGACCATCACTTATTCCCCCAACTAGGGGTAAATCGCAAGGCAGACTGGGCTCTTCAGCCTTGGTTGGCAACCAGTCTAGAGGACGAACAACTCTGAATTCAAACTTGGGAAGTTCAACCCCTAGGCCATCTTGGTCCGCAGGAGGAAAATCCTGAACTTGGAGAAAAAGGAAGACTCGAAGCTTGGTTTATAAAAATATGAAGATATATTTTTATTTCATCAGATACATGGTGGAGAATGAAGAATGGGAGAGAGATAAGGAGACCCGGCAGACCTTTCTCACAGTAAAATTGGTTTTGTGTCTTCCCAAGCCTCGGCGGTCTGTCTCTCTCTTTCTGAGGGCGCTTTGAGGCTTTTTATTTGGTTCGAACGCCCACGCTGGTTTTCCAGCCGCCCAACTGCAGGTCGGGGTTCAGTCGATATCCTGTTTATGACTTTTGAACACCTGGTGTATCTGTTTCCGGTCCTCAACACCTTGCAGTTTGGGTTTTGGTCGATATCCTGTTTACGACTTTCAACATCTGTGGGGGTCAAATCTGTGAACCCCGCTCACGGCTGCCTAAATATCTAACAGATGTTATTTCTGTAATATTTCTATGTCCGTATGCGCAGTAATTTGTATTCTAGATGTTTTTGAAAACCATGATGACCGAGAGGGAGGGGTTAAGCAAAAGAGAGAGAGGGAGAGAGAGAGAGAGGGAGAGAGAGGGAGAGATATTTACAATATTTTGTACTTTTGACCTACTTTTCTTGACGTCATCATATAACGTCGTGATGTCATAAGAGAATAAACAAGGTTTTAAACAGAGTCTCTTCTTGTTTCAGAGAAAGCAACGTAGAGCAGCCCGAGAAACTCACAACGAGCAGAAGGTTATCTTTGCCAATTGTTTACAAACCAATAAATTTGGTAAAAGCTCGAATGTCAGATAAGAAGTGTCGCTGCCGTGTTGGGCGATATCGTGCAAGGAGGGGAATTGCTTTTCACGTCTGCCTCTTGTCTATTCTTACAGACGATGATCTTTTGGGCTTTTCGATGGAAAACAACACAAATTACGTCTTGTCTTGTCTACCTCCATTGGAAATGAATGCCTAAAGAAAGAAAGAAAGAACGAAATGCCCAAAGAAAGAAAGAAAGAAAGAAATGCCTAATGAAAGAAAGAAAGAAAGAAATACCTAAAGAAAGAAATAATGAAAGAAATGTCGAAAGAAAGAAAGAAATGCCTAAAGAAAGAAGGAAATGCCTAAAGAAAGAAAGAAAGAAAGAAAGAAAGAATGAAAGAAAGAAAGAAATGTTGAAAGAAAGAATGAAAGAAAGAAATGCCTAAAGAAAGAAAGAAAGAAATGCCTAAAGAAAGAAAGAATAAAAGAAATGCCTAAAGAAAGAAGCAAATGCCTAAAGAAAGAAAGGAGGAAAGAATGAAAGATTGAAAGAAAGAAGGAATGAAAGAAAGCAAGAAATGTCGAGAGAAAGAATGAAAGAAAGAAAGAAATGCCTAAAGAAAGAAAGAATGAACGAAAGAAAGAAAGAAAGAAATGCCCAAAGAAAGAAAGAAAGAAAGAGAGAATGAAAGAAAGAAAAAAGAATGAGAGAAAGAATGAAAGAAACGCTTAAAGAACGAAAGAAAGAAATACCGAAAGAAAAAATGAAAGAAAGAATGAAAGAAAGAATGAAAGAAAGGAAGAAAGAAATTCCTAAACAAAGAAAGAATGAAAGAATGAAAGAAAGAAAGTCTTGTCTACCTCCATACTTTTTCCTTTTTTATTTTCTTCTTTGTTTTTTTTCTCTCTTTTTTCACCCTTCCCTTTTCTCCTTTGTTATTTCTTTATCTTCCTCTACATCACGCTTATCGAGTTTATCTTACTACGCGAACATAAACTTAAAAAAACTGTCTCGCATTTCATACCTGCACGTAGCACACGAAAATAAACAAATAAATTGTTATTTGTATTATATTATTTAAGTTTAGCCTGGGCACTGCGGATCTGTCATGAAGACAGCACCTCCCTACTGCACTAAGAGTGGTAGGTTCTTGAACCCAACCTGGTGTCTACATCTTTCCCGAAATGCCCAGGTATTTCTTTTTGGCTAATGATATGACCGTGTGCCTAAATTTACAAAATATTTAGCCTGCTTGGTGGCTGAGATAGTTACGTATGTTTCAGTGGTGCCAGTGGTTGGCGTTCGAGCCCTGTTAAGATCCAGGTTATGAATGCAAGCAGACTCTTCACAGTTAAAAGATCGACGGGACACGATCTTCTTAACCTCATTTTCCAAACAGTTTTTTTTTCCGGATTTAGCTAAGCACTGTTGGAATTTATATACTAACGATCCGCGAAGTACACGACATTTTGATTATAAAATCAAATATGATACAAAGAAAAATGGAAAATATGCAGATAGTTGAAAAGCAAATAATACAGAAAGATAGAAAAAGAAAGTGAAAAGGAAAGGAAAGAATATCAAAGGAAAGAAAGAGAGAAAGAATGAAAGATAGGCGGGAAGAAAGAAAGAAGCAGGAAAGAAAGAGAGAAAGAAAGAAAGAATGAAAGAAAGAAATGCCTAAAGAAAGAAAGAATGAAAGAAAGAAAGACAGAAAGAAAGAATGAAAGACAGAAAGAAATGCCTAAAGAAAGAAAGAAAGAAAGAATGAAAGAAAGAAAGAATGAAAGAATGAAAGAAAGAACTGCCTAAAGAAAGAATTAAAGAAAGAAGAAAATGAAGTAGGAAAGAATGAAAGAAAGAAAGAAATGCCCAAAAAAAGAAGGAAAGAAAGAAAGAAATGTCGAAAGAAAGAAATAATGAAAGAAATGTCGAAAGAAAGAAATAATGAAAGAAATGCCGAAAGAAAGAAACAAAGTGACAAAGAAAGAATGAAAAAAGAAAAATAGAAAAAAGAATGAAAAAGGAAAGGAAGAAAAGAAGAGGCAGAAAAACAATCATTTAAGCTTATCACTTTTGACATATTCCAGTCGTTATCTCGTGTTATCTCGCGTTATCTACCATTTCAGCTGTTCAGTTGTCACGAAGACTAATGATTCTATGCCTGGTTTGTAGCCTAAACCAACCGCAAACAACTTTTGCAAACGTTCACTAAACTCATGCAAGGCGTTCGGGCTATTTATACCAAGAGATTAGGATAGATAACATAATTACTAGACTGACTATCAGGAAGAATTCCATCGCAGCTTCAGCCTTGCTTTTGTTTCGAGACGACTTAACGCCACTTAAAGAGGCAGAGGTCTATAAGTTTACGATTTGGAACTTTTAATAGGTATTTATTCGCCTTCCCACAACAGGGTTGCCAGATGTCTTTTGCCGCACAAGACCAAATTTGGGTAAAGGTCTGTTTCTGGTTCGTAAACTAAGGGAGGTAACCGATTGCGCTGGCTTATACGGCTGCTGCTGGTTACTAATGTATTACGAAACAAATGAATGCAGAAACCTTGACCATTTAAAACTATTTTATTAAATTTAATTATAAAGGATATATTTTAGGGTTAAGCTTTGTTTTAGGGTTAGCGTTAGTTTTAGGGTTAGGTTTAGGGTTGCAAGTAACAGCACACATTGTTTCATAATTATAAAATTAAAAAGAATATACATTAGCAAGTAACACTAAAAATTCATTGAACTCCAAATGAACTCGTGTAAATAAGTAGTGAAAAGAGCAAAACTATTACTAGATTACTATTTTCATTAAAACAGACGACAATTTTGATTGACTTAAATCAAATAATTAAGTAGCAGCAGCAGCAGCATAAGTCAGCGTAATCGGTTACCTCCCTTAGTTTACGAACCAGAAACAAACCGTTACCCAAATTTGTATGGTCTTGGGACCAAATTAAATAGCTTCAGTACCAAAATAAACAAATAACTTCAAATCCATCATCAGACTGAGCGTTCAGGAAAATTGGATTAAAATACATATTTTTGATTTATTATTCATGTTTATTTATGTCGAATCAATTCATTCGTGTGTGAGGGATTGTTATCTTTTGTAAATCTTCCGTCAATACCAAATCAATATTTTCGGAACCAAATCGCTTTGTTCAGTACCAAATTTGCCTCGTTTTGGTCTTGAAGAGTATCAAATGACAACCCTCTTCCTCAGGGGGGTGGAATTTGACTTAAAGTCGAGCTTAATGTGGGGTCTCACACGCATACGTGTGGACAAGGACACAAATTGCCCAGTTCACGCGACCAGTGACACGCAGGCGTCAGAAAATGTCATTCGGGCCCTCCCCCTTAAGTGCAATGGGGAAGTGCTGCCACAGGATCGGAATCCCAGTTTATGGCAATAGAACAAATTCTAGGCAGAACAAAATTGCACATTTTAAGATATCCTTGGTATATTAGAATGTATCAACAGTCTATTTGTTTGTTTACAGACTTTTACTCCAAAGCTGATGTCATGTACACATCTAAAGACTATCAACTACAATATATTATCTATACATATAAAAGGCATATACACAAATGAGTATGTTTGATTGATTGATTCCTGTCGTGTCCGCCACTTGACACATCCAAAAACTCATAATGGACTGCTCCACATGAGATGCATTGTACAGCAGTGAAGGGAAGTCAAAGGGGTTTTAAATGTGATAGCCTGTTGCCATACGTAATAATAACACGTGATTTGTAAATGCTAAGTATTTTGAAGTTTTGGAGAAAAACGTAATATATAATCCGATTTTTACTTTGAAAAATTATATTCTAAAAATTAAAATTAAAAATATGGGACATGAACAAAGGTTATAGAGGATTGTTTAAACATTTGTTAAAGAATCGTGGACTTTTTAGGGTTATGTTTTTTGTGTTTCTAAATCGTCAGTTATTGTGTGTGTGTGGTTATTTTTGAATGAAGGAATTAGGAGGTTTTTAATACTATTTATTAATAAATTGATTTATTAAGGATAAATTGCCTAATAAAATGGCTTTAGGCTCCTTAGTGCTGATCCATAGATAAATGAACCCGTCATTTGACGGGTATATGCTAGTTATGGTGGATATTTAGGCAGCCGTGGGCCGAGGTCAGAGGTTTGACCCCCACAGGTGTTGAAACTTATAAACAGGATATCGACGAAAACCCCAAATTTCAAGGTGTCCAAAACCGGAAACAGACACAACAGGTGTTCAAATGTCATAAACAGGATATCGACTGAACTCCCACCTATCGAAGGTGGGCTGGAAAATCAGCGTTGGCGTATGAACCCCATAAAAGCAGAGAGACACAGGACGCCCGCAGAGAGACAGACCGCCTAGGCTGGGGGAAGTCACAAGGCCAGTTCCCCTGTTGGGAACAGTCTGTCTGCTCTCATTGTCTCTCGCCCCCATTCTTCATTCTCGGTCACGACACACTGTATCTTATGAAATAAAAATATATCCTCATATTTTTATAAACAAGTTTCGAGTCTTCCTTTTTCTCCAAGTTCAGGGTTTTCCTCCCGCGGACCAAGATGGCTATACAACAGTTATTATATAAATGGTATCATTACCAATACTAATCATCTGTACATTTTGTTACAGATACTATACTGGCCCGTCGAAGCTTCACCAGAGCTCTGTCAACCATATGTTTCATGAACACGTTCCCTACTCTCTCCGTTGTCTGCCTCTCACGACGATGGACTAGGCGTACCGACACGTACCTATAAAAGGCCCGGTCTTACAATAGTGTTAGCTGGGTTAACCGGTCTTTTCAAGGGTTGCCAAAAGAATCATAACATTTGTAACTATGGATAACTGCTTAATTACTTAAAGGCTAGACAGCGCTGTTTACTAAAGACGTCAATCAAACTCTTAAACTCTTACTGCTCGCTACTACTGTTCTAAGATCGTTCCCAATTGAGGGAGTCGCGGCTCACATCTGAGATACGGCGGACAGCATTTCAAGTGTGTCCCGTCCCCTCCTCCACCCTGGGGGCGGGTGGGCGGTGTCATACCGACACGTACCTATAAAAGGCCCGGTCGAGAACTGCTCCCTGAGTTCATTTGTCTCCTATATTTATACCTGAAATTATTTAACTAACATATATATGTTTCAATTACAAACGCATGACATTACTCGTATTATGTGGCAGCATGTTACGTGGCCACTGTCATTGTTTACCAATTGTGAATTCCTATTTAACTTGTTAACTTTCCAATAGCCAGTATTTTGAAATTCCAAATGTTGACCTGTCAATCATGCAGCGATGGTGTGATAAGGCAGAATTCTTATTTCTATGCACTTAAATGACATTTTCTACACCGAGACAATCTTTCTATCTATCTATCTATCTATCTATATGTCTATCTGTCTATCCATCTATTCTTCTGCATATTCCTAGGGCATATATTGGTACACTAACTGCATTAGTACTTTCTGCCAACCGTTAGGCCACCTCTAAATAATGATCTCGAAATAATCATCCCATGTGATGTTGCTAATGACATGGACGATACACAGTTGACGTTAGTTACTTCTATCAATTCTGAATGGTTAACATTTCACATACGCGCATATACACACACATATGCGAACACAGACACTCACAGGCATGCACACATATACGCACACATACACACACACATATATACACCATTATAGGTTGATGATGAAACCAATGTTGACAACAATGAAATTGTTCAGTGTGGAATGAATTGTATAAGTTGTGCATGAAGCTTTTCATTTTATTGCTTTCCAGCGATAATGGAGTCTTTGTGGTTACTGTCTGGTCCAATATGATTGCAATGACCATTGAACCAACCGGTTAAGATCACAGGTGAACCAATCAATTTCAAATTGAACCGAATAGTGTGAGTTTTAATGGAGCACACATTGATCATGAAACTCACTACACAAGCGGGAGTCTGCAAGAGTAGCCTGCTACTATCGCTATACAGAAGGCGACCAAAGATATCTACTACGGTCAGCTTCTGACACAAAGCCACAGTTGTTGGGTACCATTGAGCATGATAGTCACTATACTAGCAAAAGTCTGCGATATTAGCTTCCTAACCATTTCTCCACGGCGATGCATCTATATATGTGTGTGTGTGTGTGTTTGTGTGTGTTGTGGAAACTCCGGTACCTGACGAGACGGGACGGAGGTCGTTGGTTCTTGCTTGAGTACGCCAGATTCTCAAGTCGCAGCTGAAAGTGGGAAGGTTGGTCATATCGAAAGATAGCGAGACAATGCGGAAAATGGGTGATATAGGAATTCGATTAATTTGCAGTTTTATAAACTGCCCGATAAAAGTGCGAAGACAACAAAGCGAATTACTGTTTTTCTACATTACCCGTCGCGCCCTCCTCGATCTCTCTTCATCGTCCCGTGTGTGTTTGTGTGTGTGTGCGCGTGTGTGTGTGTAATAAACTTAGCTTTATCTGGCATAAGGACACAAGTGTAGAGCATCCACTGACCACTAAAGTCCATCTGGCTAAACATCACTTTTCGGCAGGCGCCTCTGTATTAGTGGCTCCCGAAAACACTATGATCATAGCTTCCAGCTAATAATGAAAAATAGCAGAGGACCAGGGTATCTGCTAAGTGCTTTACATTATTTATCTCTACTCTCCGGCCTTCCTCAGGTGTCAATTGTATTTTGGAATGTCAAAACCTGGTCTGAGGGGACATGCGTTTCCCCACTTCAATACACGTTACATTCGGTGCCTCTGTTTTCGACCCCTCTAAATTGCCCTCTTTTTGAAATGTCGAGGTCTTTCTGTAGATAGATAAATGTGTAGTCCCTGTCAAGGTTGATAACGAAGGTAAAAGCTTTTTGCTGACACGATCCTAGCAGTTAAGGTTGTTATGGGAGGGTTGTTTTTACACTCCCTTCCACATTCACTATTTTAGATAAATAAATAGTTACAGTTCCCCCACCAACCAATCCGAAAGTAGATCGTTCCCATGTAAACCTTTCGTAAACCGAAATGACGTAAAGCGAGGAAGCAATATCCAGCAATTCATATGGGAAACGGTTTTGAGCGTTCCCAGACCCAAATGGCATTCCCTGACTCACGTGTTGGGTCGTGCTATGTCGAAGTCTTTCTGTAGATAGATCTATCTCTCTGTATATAAATAAGTGTTTCTCAGTCCCATGTCACATTTCGATTCCGGGTTTCCTCAATTCTTCCAGCATTTTGAATTGTCATCTAGTAATTCTTTTCACTGGCTAAATTTCCTCCGCTGGGCAAATTCCTCCGCGTGGTGCCTCCCGTTTGAAAATCACTTGGCAAGGTTGACAACGGAGATAACAGCTATTTGCTACTACCACCGGACAGGTAATGGAGAGGGTTTGGTCAACTCTCTGCATTAACTATTGTAGACGAATAAATGAATGAATGAATGGATTGGCTTCGCGAACGAAGGTTTTGGGGATGGTTTTCCACAGCATTTGGACCATAGACGGCGGGGCCTATGTGCGGAGTAAACCTCCAGCCCGGGCAGTGTAGTTTAAACCGATGGTTTGCATCCTATGGGCCACCGGAGTGACGCGGATAGAAGCAGAGCCCATAGGTCGTAGGTTTGACAAGAGTGTCTTTCTCCTGGCAGATGCCCGAGTTAGCTATGGCGGTCTGTCGCCCCCTTGCGGGAATGTTGCGACAGTAAGGCTGAACTGTGGTTAGACACAGCGTGAGCATCCCGTAGTTGGTAGGAGCCTGAACTGGCTGTAGGGTTCTACCGACCTTTTGGAGGGGAATCCGGACGGAGCGGTTGCCTGTAACTTTGACCACAGATTTCCATGATAGTGCGGCTGTCTGCAACTGTGTACGCAGATCCTATGAGAGTACGACTGTCTGCAGCTTTAGGTACAGACCCTGGTCCCTCCTACATAAGCAGATGTACGCTGTGGGGTTCTGTTGGCCACGTCAGAGCAGTTACCCGACAGTATGGCAGCCTGAGCAGATTCGAGGCCAGACCCAAATCACGCCATTACGCAACAAAACAAAAGGTGTATACAAAACCGTACGCATGCTCTTTTAGTATTATGATCGTTTTCTTCAGGAATAGATCTACGGATTCATTTTGTTTTCTTTCTCTCGCAGATTGAAGCAATTATAACAAATTCTTTGTAGTCGACACAAAAAGAAATAAATGACTGTTCAATTTCTCAATACGGAACTCGGTTCAAATGAAGCAATAGATAAAAATGGAGGAAAAGGTGAAAAATCGGAAATGAAATTTCTTTCAAAAACAAAACCTAAAGAAGAAACAAGAGAAATACAAGATCGTCTGCTCTATTCATTAATGGCTGCTAAAATGTATTTGACACAAAAGATTGAAAGAAAAAAGTGGAAAGACGGAAATTTTAATCAGTTTTGTCTATGTTTGGCTACAATAAAACTGCCGTGTAATTTTTTTGTTAAAGAATAACTTACTAATTGCTTCCTATCAAAAGCAATTCTAATTTGTGTGATGTTTTCACTAAATTACAAATTGCTTTTTATATGGAAGACCAGAAGGGAAGATAATTGTGTTTGAGAACGTGGCAGTCTGTTCATATCTATCTATCTATCTATCTATCTATC
>VCCN01003466.1:31834-59481 GCA_006491835.1 Architeuthis dux | reverse complement strand
ACCCGCACTAATCAAAACCGCATTATTCAAGTTATTCCTGTATTTCTCTATCTTTTTAACTTGCTCTTTAAATACTCTCTCTGGGTATATAGTCAAAATTTCACTTAAAATTAAAATTGAAAGTAATGGTTGAAGGGAATCTGATTATAATAATGATTTATTGTTTTTATCTTTTCCAGAAACACTGCATTGCATATGGCTGTCTTTTGTGGTCGGGCTGACTTAATGGAATTATTGCTGCAGAGTGGAAGCAAAGTAAGTTTCAATTATTTATTTCAATGATAGTTGATTCATTATTTAAATTTTAACCAACCAAACTTTCTCAATTCCTATCTTGTCTGTGCAAATATATAATGCTCCTCCTTCCTAATAAACTGAGGCTTGATTTCTTTGTCTCAGAAATTTCTTTGTCTCAGAAATTAGTTATCTTATCAAAGGTATAAATTATTGTGGTAGTGCTTGAAGATGACAAAATCTCAGAATGAAAAAATCAAGAGACTTTAATAGATCATGTTTTTCTGTTGAGTTTTGGATTAATATTTCTTAACTATGAAAGAACAACTTGTGTAACAGATTTTCAAGATATTAATTGTAATTCCATTTATTTAGAATTTATCTAGTCTTATATTGAGGGGAAATAACTTGCTTTTATATTTATTTAAATACAACTGTATTCTCTAAGATAATGAAAACCTTAAAATAAAAATGAAATTTCATAATTCAAAATCTTTAGTATAAAACATGCCAGTAAACGTTGCTATTTAGCTTCGAATCCACAGATAAATAGAATCAGACTTTTAGTATTATCAGGCCAGTAACTTTTTACGAAAATATTGGCCAACCCACATTTATGGTAACAACCCTGTTTTGCATTCATTCAAACCCTTAAATATGTCTAGAATCTAAGTAGGGCAACTGTATTTTTAGGGCCTTAAACATTTTGCCTGTTTCGGATTCAAAGAGAGTAGCAGTAAGCTGACTTACAGATAAAAATTTGGTTCTGATTTGACTTGACTTTTACATAAGTGAACTTTTATAGTGGGGTCCTAGCGGGTTTTAAATTTCCGCATGAAGAGAGAACATATCACCAACACATTGTAAATATCAGCAATGGTTTTTTTCAACTTTCAGCTGTACAGGTCACCTTAAAAGTCCAAGTTTGATTCGATTTCCATCGTCATTTCTAGATGCTAGACACCTTGTGGTTTTACTCTCCTCTGTTTGTGCATGAGCCACCAAACTAGGAAGGTCTAATGTGAGAAATGGTGAAGGGGCATTTTGACTGCAGTACTGTAATCTTCAATCACACCTGTTTGTTGATAGATGTTACTTTACACAATGCTTTATTGCATAGTGAAGTTGAAAAGCCATCTTGTGAAGATGAAACAGAAGATAATATTGATAAAGATGAAGAATTCAAAGACAATGATTACATCTCCAATGAAGATCCAGTGCCAAATATTTTCAGTAACCTCAATCAATGGGAAGAATTTCATTGCACTGAAAATGATGTATCTGATGATTTTAATATGGAGGATGAACAAGCGGCGCTTCTGGTTAATGATCATATCACTTTACCCACATCTACAATAAAGTGTTATGGTATCCCAGATGATCTCCTACACAGCCTTAAAAGGCTTTATCATAGACTACTGGCTAAGGAAATAACTCCAGATGATGAGGAACTGATTTGGGTGCTCAAAGATTTGCAGTTCAGGATTGACAATTTAAAAGCAAGTGCAAGTCTAGAAAACTTGCAGCTGTGGTTGATGTTTATGGATTTTGTATCCATAACAGGGGATTTCATCTTAAGATAATGGAGGAAATGCTGCCTTTCTTTGTTGCCAGCCACAATATACACCAAATGTGCTCATCTATATCATCAGGATAACACAAACCTTTGTGTGTGCTTAGCTAAAGTAATTTCTGGAGTGGTACATGGTCCAATTTGGCAATTGAACAATGCCTGATGCACTCCGGAAAGGCTCAAAGTAGGTTGATAATGAGTCAGCTCGAAGTAAGTCATTTCTCGCAGGTCACATTCTTGCTCAATATTCAAATCCCTTACGCACACTAACACAACAACAGAGACCTGGTTTGAGCAACATCGAGTCATGTTGCTGGGACGCAGAGGTTCACAGACCTTCTAGATCATTACCCTATCCACGACATCGATGAGCCACGTTTGATCAACATTGTCACAGGCATGGTCGCAAATCAAGAGGTCAATGCTGATGATGCTGTAGCAATTGGCAAGAAGATTCACAAGAAGTTGGATAGAAAAAAGTTTGAGAAAATAAATAAATTTCCAAGGCAGATCAGATAAAGACTTTCATGATGATGAGAAAATCTATAAAAGTTCAAAATGAAGACATTTTCATGTCTTCAAATGAAGTATATCACCAGTTAATATTGTCTGCTTGTGTGTTTGGCTCACTGGATCCAGCAATATTGTCTAATGATTTAGCGAGACACCATAGAATTTACAGCACATTTCCCACAGTATGTGTTGCTGCAATGAAGCATCTGTTGTTGTTTTTGACAGTTCTGGGTGCCAACTGCTAAGGATTCTGAGCAAAAGCGCCGTCAAACACATCTGTACTACACTGCTGAAATCCTTGTTGAAAAGCAAGCCCTCTTTGCCTTCAAATAAGGCCAGCTTTCTATTCAGCAAGCGAAATAAGCAGGCTTTCATTAATTTGTTGGCAGATTGTTTGAAGGAGGCTGTTGTAAAAGTTGTGCATGCTGGACAAGAGGGAGATGCGGATGTTATTATTGTGAAGGAAACTGAATTCTTGACTGCAAACTGTGAAATCAGGTCGTCGCTGATGACACTAATTTATTCATTCTTTTGCGATACCATGTGTAGTAGAAGGGAGATAACTCTGGTGCTCTACCAGAGTTATGCCCCTTTGATCGAAGAATGTAGACAAATGCATGGATTCTTGTTTGGACAAGATTTAAAATTGGAGCATGGAGGACAAAGAAAAGATATATGAAAATCTTGTTTCCTTGAGATTTAGAAATTGGCACACAAAGAGGAAAGGGAAATAAGGCAGACGGCAGTAGGAGCTCAGCGGCGGAACAAACGGGGACGAAAGCCTGGTACTTGCTCAGACTCAGAGAATAGCGAACAGGAGGCGTTTATTAAAAAGTGGTTGCCTATTTTGTAAACTTACTTCCATTAAACAAGTCAGTTCTATGAACGTGATCGAGTTTTCTCCGAGGAAATATCGGCTCCTCTTCTACCGTTTCTTTTCCTTACTAAAGGACTGTTAACCAAACCCACTTTCCGCAACCAGACTTTTTATCTCCCTAGAATCTTTTTTGTTTTGTTATATAAACCAAATATTATTGCTTCACCAAAAAAACCAGAAGTTGTGTTGTTCTTTTTCTTGAATTGTTTTTGTGCTGTTTCACCATGTTCTCCCATCTGCTTTTTTTTACATACACCATTATTTTTTCCCACACTAAATTCCTCATTCCCATCTCATGTGTGTGTTGTTTGACTTTGCCACTCAATAACCACGACAGGTGTGTGTACGCCTTGACACCATGCAACAGATATCATGAACATCTTCATTTTTCCTGAGGTCACTGGGGTCACTTCCACTTCTGCCCAGGTGTTAGCCCGGAAATGACCACCAGTGGCACTATATCACAACACGCCTTCCACAATATGGTCGATGTTGACACCTGCCCATGATGAGAATCCAAGCACCATCTGTCATCACTTATTGAAACTAATAACATTTTATCAACTTGCACCTGTATACAACAAGAACTGCTTTCCTCTATGTGAACTGATTTTCATTCATATTTTAGTAACAATCGTGTTGGCAGAGGTTTGCACCCTCTGAGTGCTTTCTAGTTTCTCATGTGTCCTGCCAGAAAATAATTTATTGCTATCTGATAGAAATGTTAATTTTTTCATATAGTCATTTATACTCTATTGGCAGAGATTTTACTGGTAATAGATTTTCTACTAAAGAAAATAAAAATGCTCTAATTCAAAATTAGTTTTTCTCCTTCTTGGAGTTTCAACTCCTTAGCATTCAAGATGGAAAGTCATACCTTCCAACCTTAAGTTCTTTTACTGTCTCAGCCACGTCTACAGATTGTAAAATATTTTCTGTAGCTCCTTTAAGCTAATGCTGAATTTTTTCAGGAAGTATTGGTTATATGTGCATTAAACCTCTGTTGTCATTTTTCAAATTTGAAAATAATTGTGCTAAAATCATTTTTCTAATTGATTTTTTAATTTATTTTTTATGTGAAAAATGGTTGTTTTTTTTTTTTTTATTGATTTCATATTTTTTAAAACCATTTTAGGTCAACATCCAGAACAGTGATGGCAACACACCAATCCATATTGCCTGCCAATGTGATTGTGAAAATAGAGTTCTTATTATGTTGAAGTTATTGTCGGTAAAATTGTTTACTTGTTTCTCAATGTTTGTATCAAGTCATTTTAAAGAAAACTGACAAAGAAAAGTTTTGGTAAAGATCTACCAAGTTGGAAAAAAATAGAAACAATTTTTTTCGCAGTAATTTTTTGTGCTTTTAATCCATTAGACTCTAACAATGTTCCTAGAAGTTGTTAGCTCTTAGAAGAAATTGTTTTTTAATGTTCTATTTACAATGTAACTGTATGGTAAATGGGATTGTTACTTTCTGTCTGTTGTATGGACTTCCATACAACGGACAGAAAGTAATGGTACCATTTACTATACAGTTACATTGTAAGTAGAACTCCCCATCGTAAAACCTTAAAAAACAACAACTCCTGGGAAGATTTTAAGGGTCTAACGGATTAAAAGCACAAAAAAGATTTTAGACTTGGTTAACAGAGTGTTACTGCTTTAAAGGTACCTTCTGGATGTTGGGTCAAAATTGTCATATACTGACAGTATTTTCAGTTCAATGTTTTTAAAAGTTATATATTTTCATATCGGGGGAAAATAATGAAAAAGATTATGTGACTGGAAAACCTATAGATCTGTCAGAAAAATGGTTTGAATGCCACCAATATAAAATATTACATTCTTGAGTAAATCTGTAAAAAAATCATTTTGTTTATTATATGAATATTTTTGAAATGTAGAATCAGGTTTTCATGAACATATCAGCTTCAGTAGAAATTAAATACAATCTCTGAATCAAATACATGCCAATATATACAATTTGTATAAAGGAGATATAGATATGATCTCAGAATCATTTAACTTCATATAAGTTGAAAAAAAATCATTTGAAGATTTCTCAATGTTGCTGTAAAGATATATAAAATGTGCAATTTTAAAGAATACATCTTTCATTTGTTTTTAATAGGCTGGAGCTAATATCCATATGGAAAACAAAGCCCTTGCTACTCCACTTGATGTAGCTGCCATGTACAACAAAAAAGGTAAGTTAAGAATGTAGAATAAAATACAGTAAATGGTAAAAAAATCTTTAAGGTGCTTAAATGGAAATCTAAAATATTTAAACATGATAATCCTTAAAAAGGAAATATTAATCAATGTTGAAGCAAAACAAAATTAACTGTCAGCCATCTATAACTAAATATTTATAGGTTATATATTACTAACAATAAAACAAAGTGTTGGATTTGAAAAGGAAATAATGTTGTATCTCGTATAAAAGGTGAGTGAATGAGAATTCAGTATGCTTTGTAGCAGTGAATAATAGTAGTAGTAATTGTTAATAGCAGCAGAGACAAAGAGGTAACAATGAGGAAGGAAGAAGCATTCAGGCGAAGGCGGGAAATACCCTTTGTTTGAAAGGGAGGATTGAATTTATGTCGCACATGGAAGTCATGTGACACAAATAGAGGTCGCTGATTGGCTGAAAGTCGAGTGATGTCATGTGTCATCTTTGTCGAAGAAGGAAAGGCGCCATTTTGAAAAGAATAATATAATACTTGTGTTGAAAGACAAGAGAAATGAATATCCAATTTGGATAAAAACAACAAAATGCAAAAGTACAAATTAACGTGACATTTAATAAAACATAAAATGAAAAAGGTACATATATTGCATGTTAATAGAAGAAAGGCAAAAACATAGAAAGGAGAGAGGTTTTTAGTGGATCAATCGCACGCATAATGAAGGAGTTACAAATAGAAAATATATCCTAGTTGGTTTTACAACGGAAGATTGTCGTCTTGATTATATCGATCTCTTATTTGCATCAGGTGATAGTTGCACCTGGAATTGCTATCAAGAAGAAGGATCCGTTAAGGTAAAAAAGGTGGGTAAGTGACAAGAAGAGCTAAGCTTCTGTCAGAATGAAATTTAAGATTAAAATAACCGCAAAACTAAATTAGAAACAAAATAGATATGTATGCAACCATGTGGTTCCTTTAAACAGAGGAGAAAATACCGAATGATGTACTGATTAGTAGATTCAGTAGGAGGAGAAATATAGAATATTGTAAAGAAAGAATATACGTACTGTAATATATTCTCCAGTGATTCTGTAGGTTAAAAACTACAACTTTGGCTCTCGAGGCAAAGTCCGTAACACAAGCCACAATTCCCGGCACCTTGTCGAAAGCACGGAGTAATATGAGGAAAGGTTAGGAAATGTTTTTGTCTAAGAAAGCCTATGAATGGAAAAATGCATAGTCATATCTAATGAGGAAAACAGTTAGAAATAAGGTTGTTCTCCTGGGCCTAATTTTGAGGCATTCATTTCTAATCTGAGCAAAAAGAAATGGAGAAGGAGAAGAAGTATTTTCTTAGGATAAGAAATGGTACTTGTTAGCATCCTAGATAGATGTAGTGGATAATGAAAGAGGTTTAACATGCATACGGAACACACGGGTTAAACCACTGGGTTTAAAACGCCAGTGGCTAAATGAGCCAAGAGACTTGCTTACAGTGTTTTATAGGAAGCTGCTCGCATCACAAAACAGGGAACTATAATTGGTTTCGTATTTCTTATCATCTCAGCTCGTTTTATCGAAGTGATAAAGCTAGCCTGATGTTCGAATCCATCTTTTTGTATTAAGACTATTTTTTAGTAAAGTGGCTGCTACAAAAGTATTAGTTTTGTCACTTGTAACCTTCAGCACTTGCATTCTTTTCCATGGGCACCAAGATTTTGTACACTTAGTAACTTAGAAAGCCTGTTAGTTTTGTGTCTGTTCATGTATGACTGAAATTGACATGACAATGCAGGCCTATTGGAATGAAATTCATATTGGGGGGCTGCGAGAAAAGCGCAAAATTTCTTTTTAGACCACACCCTTTAGATTGCTGGAAAACACCCCTATTGTAAAAAGTGCACTATTTAAGTGATGGATATATGATGATATTCAGATATCTAATTGATGAAGATAATTATGAACAAAAGGCTGCTTCGGGAATTTTTGAAAATAGAGCTTCAAAACCTGCCAGAAATCAATGTAATTTTCAACTCATCCACAGACTTTTTCTTTTATTAATCATATTGATTGAAAAATTATAACAGTTTTTTATATTCATTTACAGCAATTACTTCTAGTTTTACTTTCTCCATGCAATTCACTTGAGCAAAGACACTTCGATTCAAAAATTAGAAAGGAATTGACCTGACCGTAAAACATAAAAATTGCTCTTTTCTTTAAATTGTTCTTCTGTGACCTATGTTTGCGTGCCTTTATGTGCTACATTTATTTTCTTATTCAAATCTCTGTTCATAAATTGTCCAAAAATCTGCTTTCTGTTATCTACTCTTTCAACAAATTCGTTTGCAATGTCAATCAAACTTATGTTGTCAACTCTTTCTTTCTGTACATGAAGCATCATTAGATGGTTCATTCTGCTCTTTGTTGTCGTAGACCTCAAGTATGTTTTTATCATTTCATGACAGAAAGTTCTCTTACTGATAGCATTGGACAATCTTTGCAACTTTAATCACCCCTAACATTGCAACTTTTATTGAATAGTCAAGTCTCTGAAACATCTTAACCAGATCATAGATAGTGAATTTTGTCAATTCAAATTTAAAAGCCTCTGCAGTTGGAAACAAGAAAGGTAGCTGTGCCTAAAGCCTATATTTGTCAATATCATCACTATAGTTGGAGCAGACCTCTTAACTTGTTTTGACATGGCTGATTCCTGATTGCTTTCAGGAACATATCCTGTAGAAAAACGTATTTTCTAGCTTGGTGGCTGAAACAGTAATATGTTTGATTTGGTGCATTAGTTGCTGTTTAAATTTTGGTACAGACCAGGATTTACAGCACTAATTTTTAAAGTAGACTGGCTTTTCCTATTAGAATGTTTGGTGCTGTACAGTCTTCCCTGCTGGTCAAATCTCTCTTTGATACAGTTGTGTGCTGCATCAAGTGCCTAAAAGTATGTCTGGCAATAACAATGTTTTGGAGTTGACGGTTTCTGCATTGCTGTCATCAAGCCTTTATGGCAGCCTCCTTTTGTGAGGTAGTGTTGCATCAACATTGAGCTCTTCTTTTCTTTTCAATACTCACTCCCAGAACAGATCATAAGCACCATCGTTACAATCTTTTGATAGTGTCTTAATGACATCTTGAGCAATAGCATTGCTCTCTGCAGTTGACATCTTTGGGTTTGCTTCAGCAAGAGTATTCCCAAAGAACAACCATACAAAAAATCGAATGTTGGCATATTTGCCTGGGCACAGTGAATCCTTAATGACTGAAATCTTTAAGATTCTGTCAAAACCAAGCACAAGAACAAATCGAGAGTGCAATTTTCTAACTTCAAATCGAGTGAATTTGAACAAGCTGAAGGAATGCTTTAATTTATGTGAATGAATTATAAAAGGGTTTCACTTAAAGTTTTGTTAATCAATTAACAAACAGAACTGTCAATAATTAAGTGTTGTAAATTTTGATTTGCAAGTAGAGAAGTTAAGTAGAGAAGTTGAGTTTTTTCCTTTGTTTTATCAAATTGAAATTGAGACTCGGGATTGGTCTATTATACACCTGTGAACTAACAAAAAATGATTGAAGTGGATAATTCAATTGGTTTATTTATTCTGTAATTTATTTATTCTGTAATCTTAAAGCTAGCTTTTTAAAAAAAATAAGGAACTCATATTATTGGTAGGCTTGTAATTAGCCTGACAACACAACCTTGAAATTCAAACCAGAGCTGGCCTGACGCATAAGCGAATTAAGCAATAGGGGCTTGGACCAAGCCTGATTCAAACACACTATCAATTAGTGATGGAGTCACCTGCAGTGGCAAGACAAACTTTTTGCTTCATGAACAAAGTCACCTACAGAGTGCTAAAGGTTAATTCCTGCTTTATATAAATTGCTGAAACTAAAACTATGGCATTAATATTTCTTCTTTTTTTTTCTTCTTTAGATGCTGTATCCACTCTCCTTGATCATGACAAGGAGGGTCTGAGAAACAATAGTCTAGCCATAGTAGAGGCTTCTATCCGAGGCTATGCACCAATTGTGGAAATGCTGCTCAAATATGGCATCAGTCCAAATACAGTGAACAAATTAAAACAAACAGCGCCTTTACATGAAGCAATTCGATTCTTCAGGTAAAGTTAACATTTTTCACTCCAAGTTTTTTTCCCCGTACAAGGAAGTCTCTCTTCCTCTGTTAATTAAAATTGACAACAGAAAAGTGCAAGTGGTTTTTAATTGGTCTTTGTAACAAGAAAATAGGCTAATGCTTAGAGCTGTGCCAAATATAGTTGGATAAAAAGAATTCTATGGATTATGCAGTTGTTTTAATTGAAAATATTGATAGGATCAGTACAAAATGACTTCACAGTCAAGACATCAGGAAGCCAACAAAATATTTATTTAGTTTGCTGACCACTAGTATTTTGGAAAAGGCATGAACCAGAATTTCTTTTTGATCCATTTTATCCCTTGTCACTATGATTTTGATTACTGAAATTATACAATTGATCATTGGAAGAGAATGATTGTGGATGATCCTTCAAAAATTCTGATGTCAACAGATTGTCCCTTACTGTTCTTTAATGATGCTATCAATAAACTTGTTTCATTAGCAAAATGAATTCAAGTCATTGTTGCTTATTCTGATTAAATAAATTTACTCAATATATTTGGTTTATTTGGATTAGTATCTTTCTTTTTTTAGTTATGTATTGATTTCATCAGATATCACATAATCCCCACTCTTCTTATACTTTGGGCAAATGGTGTTAGTTTGTATCTTTTTTTTATCTTTAAAAACAAATGCTTCATACATGATAATCTAATTAGTAACTGTTATCAACAACAATGGGAACCACAATTTTGTCAGAGGGACTAGCCCAAATGATTCAATTGAAGCCAGTTACTTCCCTTTTTAACTCTTAACCTTTTGATCTTCCAATAAGAAATACTTGATATGGTGAATTATTGAAAGTTTCTCAAGATTCATGCGAATTTAAAAGCATCTAATGTGGCATTATTTTTATCATGAAAGCATTTAATTCGGTAGACTTAAGACACTAGAGTTGTTGCAACCAAATTAGTTGGGTTACTCTACATATTGAGAAAAATCCTACAGTCTGTTCGGATTTATCAAAATATTTTATTAGAATTGTTTATATTTCATGTATGGCTGATGTGTAATAAAGCTCTCACAAATAGTTGTTTTCAATCTGACGTTATTTTAAAAAATAATGAAAACTTATAACTAAAAACATCATCCAGTAACACAATAATCCATCAAACAAAAAATTGAATTCTTAATCAATAGAAAATTAACAAATTCTAAGCAAAATGCACTTTGCATCTTTAATTAGTTCAATAAAAAGAAAGAAATGTTTAAATGTTTATTTAATGCTATTTATGGCATAACACTATTAAATGATGACACACATGCATAAGCAAATAGTTTTACTTATTGTTCTAATATTGTTATAAACCTGTGGTTGCAGTACTCTTTATAAAATGTTTTGATACAAATTTTCAGAAGTAAATTTATTTGGTTATTTCAGGTGTCATTGATAATTAAGATGCATTCAAGAAACTATATGGTCAAATTATTGCTTTGAAAACTAAAGTTAATCTTAGAATTAAGACAGTAAGCAATGTAGATTGGAGAGTGTTGTCACAGTAAGATGGTCTTCCAAGGATAGGGGATGTGAGTTCAAGTCCCACCAGAGACTTGTTCTTAATTTTTGTTCCATGCTGCTTACTTAATCATAGTTTAACAGCCTGAGAGTTGCAATAAAAATCAACAGAAATAATAGTCAAAAATTAATGATTCTGTTAGACTGTTTAGTAAAAGTTCTTTCACATTCTTAAAGGCACAATTGACAATTGGTATGTTATTAACTTTCCTAATTCTATTCTTTTTCTTGTTTTTAAAATGACTAAATGCATTGTTTCTTAATATATGAGAGAGAAAAAATGTGTTTCTACTGAATGTAAGTTGCCATAATGTGCCTGTGTTTTGAATAACTATTTGTATCATAATTGCATACATGCTTTTGAAAGCAAAGCAATTCTTGTCTGGTTTTAAACTTTTTAATATATTTTTTTAAGGCTTCAAGTGGCTGAAAGGCTATTACAGTATGGGGCTGAAATTGATGTAGTCAATGTTGCAGGAGAAGTAAGTAACCATTGGAGTTTTGGGGGCAAGTCATTTTGATTGGTTTCCATTGTCATTTTTCTTAGCAACATTTCAATAAACATTTCAATAATCATATTTATGTTATTGGTAATTCATATCCAGTCATAAAGTAGAATTTCTGAACTATTATTCTTATAAATAACATTACTTTATATTGGAAACATTAAACAATGCCATAAAAGGGAGTTGAATCAGGAAAAATCTTTGAAAACAGAAAGACTAGGTAAGAAATCAGATGATGTACTAATATTTTCTTTTTTAACTTATTTCTAGAATATTTCTGGGGTTTTTTGTAATGTCTCTTCTGCTTTAAAAATATCACCATGTTTTTCAGTTGAGAGGGTAATGTAGAAAGAATAGAGGCGAAAAATTGAAAGGGTTGATAATATCAAGGATGATGGTTGCAAGACTTTGACAATTATTGATCATCTAAGTCAGACGTCGTACTCGATTACTATATGGTCGGCCAAATATAATGTTAGTACGCAGTAGGCGGGCCAGATAACATAATTATGAGCAATTCTCGACCACATATTAGGTGAGTAATATAAAAATAAGAAATGTGGATTTATTCTACTCTCGTGCTCACATGAAGCTCTTAAAAACAAACAAATGCCGATCTAAGTATTTTTAACTGTGTCCTCCAGTTTCCTCTTCTTTTAGATGAAACTAGGAAATAAAATTACCAGTGGTGACTTTTGTTATACGTCTTCATATTTGAATATAGAAGAAGGTCTTGTAACTCATTTATTAAAAATAAAAATTCAAGATATTTACAAATCTTGACCAAACAGAAGATTATGTTGATGGAGACGGCCTGCCTGTCTTGATAAAAAGCATTTGCCATTTTGTTATTTACCTGACCACTGTTACTAGTGGGAAATATGCATAGATACTAATTCTATTCATGTTGGTATAAATATGATTAATTCAATTTCAAACCAATAAGTATGTTTGTTTTTTTTGTTTGTTTTTTTTCTGGGTTTGGCAAATCTTTGGCATATTCCCTGCTCACTTTATTTAAGTACTTCTAAAATCCTGTGCCTGTTGGTATAAATATTTAGGCAATTTTGGGATACTCAGTTTTGAGAACATCCATTTTAAATTGCTAAAAGTGGCTAGATTTAATTTCCAGGTAACTGTATAGCTAAAAATGTTA
Source organism: Architeuthis dux (assembly GCA_006491835.1). NCBI lineage: Eukaryota > Metazoa > Mollusca > Cephalopoda > Oegopsida > Architeuthidae > Architeuthis > Architeuthis dux. The sequence goes on along the minus strand of VCCN01003466.1, from coordinate 46,737 downwards.
TACAGGGAGTCCCCAAGTTACAAACAACTTGTACTTATGAATGAACTGCCATAGAGAAATCTTTTTTTTTTTTAATTGATATATATTTAAAACTTATGCTGGTGTTAGTTGAAAAAAGAATTACTTAACAGTTCCTCTTTTCAAATTAAATGTTTCTTATTGTTTTTCAATTGTTTTCTTCATGAAAACACAATTCTCTGTGGTTACATTTTTATCATTACAATAATTGTAATGACAATGAAAAACTTGGTGGATGCTTTTAAAAGCTTCATTCAATTAATTGTGTAGTTACAGTTTAGTTTTGTTTAAATCATTATTTTTTTTCCTGAATTTTTATAACTACTTTTTACCTTCATCTTAATTTATTAGTTACTTTTTATCACAACTTTAGTTTAGTTTATCCACGCCTGAAATGGAAAATAACGCCTGCAATAGCACCTATGTCAAGCACTGAAATTGTGCCCCTGTCCAAACATCTGACATGGTAACACCCATCTTTTAGATCGGTGGTCCAGTACCAGGCCACAAATCATGTGCTACCAGGCCACTAGGAAACAGTATGATTTGGGACTATTTCTTTGTAAAATAAGAACAAATTCATTTCCTTGTATCTAATAATTTGTTAGATAACCCCTTTTAGAAATGAAATTGAGTGTATTAGTCACTTATAAATGACTTATTGTTGACTTATCACCTATATTCTGGTCGTGATTAATATCCCTCCCCATCGGCCAGTCCACAGGAATATTGTCAATATTAAACCTGCGTGCAGTGCAAAAAAAAAATTGGAACCCCTTAACCATAATATCAGCTCATTAATCTTTTAATTAACAAATTCTGGCACATAAAAATTACAACTATACCTTCATATTGCTTTCGCTGATGCAAATTGGTCAATGATATGCTCAAGGTCAGTTTTTTCAGTTCCCTCTCTTTCTACACTCAGCAGAGTCTGCTTGGCCCATGGAGGCTCTCAAATTCTAAAGTATTAGTTTAAACTGAATAATCTCTCACAAGTTGCAATGGAAACTGTGGTAGCTAGCAATGCAAAGATTAGGGAAGAGCTCTCTGCAATACAAAATTTCTTCATATCGCTGCTGTTCATCATCAGAGCTGTATGGTTTGCCCAAATTTTCATTACTTTTGGTGCCATAACACACTGTCCATCGACATTGAGAATGAACCAAAACTTGGTGTCAGTGTCGTGAAAACGGGCAAACCTTTTGTCAATTTCTCTGCGAAGACAGTTGAGTGTTACCCTCATGACTCTCTCTATTTTCCGCCTCGGCTATAACTCAGCATCTATTAACTCAGCCATTCGTTTCTTTCAACTTCAAAATACCATCCTTGACTTTTTCCAGCGCTGTGTTGAACAATGGTTCCAAAATAATGTGCCCATCATGGTATCCTGTTTGGCTACATGTACACCCACCAAACTGAGTAAGTGATTGTCGCAATTCACAAACACTACCAGGTTGTTTATCCCACTTATTCTTTGATGAACAGCACTTCTGTATCCAGCCATCACAGCAGCATCATCATAGCATTTCAACTTTCTCTATCTGCTTCAAGATGTCATCAAGCAAGCTCTCAGCATTATTCAGGATTATCTGAATCAAGGAAGGAATCTCTAATATGAACTGTTTCCCCTCAAAATCAACTTCCACATACCTCACTACTTCTGATATCTGCTCACGTTGAGTCGAATGTGTGACCATAGTACTTGGCTTTATGAATGTTTCTCAGTAAACTCTGGCAATCAGTGGATGTCATCATGCAGATGTGGATCCAAATTTTTGTTAAGAACATACAATTTCATAGATTTTGCACAAAATGTTAGACTTACTCGCTAGTTTGCACAGGAGAATGGTGTTACTAACAGTTGGCTCTGTATCTGTGGTCATGTAACTCCAAGCAAATTATTTCTAACTAATAATTAATATAAATGGATTAACAATCTGGCCATACTAGTGCTTCTCACCCATAATCAAAGACAGTACATCTGAAGAAAATTTTGTCACTATCCGAGTATGGTGCCCATCGCATGTGCCTTGCCTGCCACACTCTAGATACATCACTGGATCTTTGTGGTCCATACTACAGATAAGCATGGCCTTGTATGCGCACGCACACAGAACCGGAAGAACAAAACCAGCACTTCCGCTTAATATGCACGTTCAGTGTAAACAATCCAAAACAGAATAAAAATAAAAGGTACTTGTACATATTATTACTGCTTCTTTAATGGGTTTTATGCATAGAAAGGTAATATATGCAGTATATATTGACAAACACTTGACTAACTGATGCTAGATATGCACTATACTTAACTGTTCCAACTTATGAACAGACCTAGGAATGGAACTTGTTCGTAAACCTGGGAACTCTCTGTATATGCTCCAAAGACTCATACAAAGGCTAAAAAAAGTATAATTATACAACGTATTGATCAGGTATTAACACAATAATGAAAATAAAAACCATTAATTTTTTTTTTTTTAGGGTTAGTTCTGTTATATTACAGAAGAAATGAAAGCAGCAAACTTGTCATTATTGCGATGGAAAGTTTACGCCGTCCATATGTTTTGAATTTAACATGGAAGAGGTAACAATCGCCTAGAACTACTTGTATGTTGAAGGATGGCTGGAGGGCTTACCAAGGAATTCAAAATATTAACAACCACCTCAATAGATATTTCTATATAAATATAAAGAACAGTACCTTTAGATCGAGAGTGGAGCCATTTTTTAAAAAGGAATCTAGCCACTTTTACCTATTCAGAATGGAAACTGCAAATATCCAAAGATTGCCAATATTTATTTAGATATATACATAAGAAAATTGCATAGTTATTGAAGAATGCCTGTCAATGGAACTCGGATTTACTTTTGTCCCATTTCTAATAAACTTTACTGAAACATTTTCTTTTAATACAAGTATGATTGCATTCAACAAAGTAACTAACTAGTCAACAGAAACAGAATTGTTTTGGAAATAAGTGGTGTGTGTAGGGGGGGGGGATTATTCGGTACTCAAGAGTACATAAACTTCCATGTACTATCAATCAATGAGAACTATAAATTTCTTCTTTGGGGACAAATATTCTTTAATTGTGGTTCAGATTTTGTGTCTATTAATAGAACAGGAGTACGTGGTGTTAAAATATTTTTCACTATAAATCATTGATTCGTTTCAGGCCACTGCAAAAATAAGACTTTAGCTCTATTTTTCAATACCGTATTTTATTGTCTGCTAATCAAAAACAGATGAGGAAAACAAAGAATTTTTCTATGCAGCGTTGCATATTCAATGAGGTTGGCAGGCTGGATGAAATGAGACTGTGGGCCATAGTTTGCCAACCCCTGGTCGCTAATGAAAGACTTGGTTTTCCTTATCTGTTTTTGGTTAGTGAACAATAAAATACAGTATCTTTTGGGATAGAAATTTGCAATATATTGTGTGTATGTGCATAGACACATCTGTAATGTTTAAATATTAGAAGTAAATAAATGAATAAAGTAACTATTAAAATACTAGCATTCCAAGGGAAATTATGAATCACCGCCACCAATATATGCTTCTTTTCACCTTGTACCTTATGATTCATGATTTTCAAAAAAACAAGCATGCATGCTACTGGACACAAAAAAGGGATCAATTTTAGGATAAACCTATTTGGGGGCGTTAAAAAAAAAAATTTTCCCTACTCATTGAGGTGTGTGCGTGCAAGCAAAATTTTAAGTTTCTGCTATGAACAGTTAAGGCTGGGCAAAGTCCGGATACATAGATACATATAAATGTCAGAACACATGAATAACCTAAACCAAGCAACAGTGTTTAAACCAGTCTTTTGTGGGTAGTGGTGATTAATAAATTATGAATTACAGTGAAACAATTTTGACATATTCTGAATTTAGCATTATCTTATAATTCTTATCTAATTCTTTGATTGTTCTTGTTGCAATATGTTGTCTTACTCTTTACATTTTACCTTATTTTTCCCCTTTCATGTCTCAAAAATATTTTAGTTTGCCTATTGAATATTCTCTTGATCATTTGCAGACACCACAAAAAATGGTTCAAGATCAACCAAAGGATAGACCGAATGAATTCCAGCGACTGTTTGATGGTAAGTCTACTCTAATTGGTTAGTCAGTTTGGTTAATGCATACTCTAGTTAGATTAATGATATGCAAACAAAATCTTAAGCTGAAAATTCTTTTAGAACTAGAAAGCATTCAGAGAGCGCATACCTCTGCCAACACCATTGACAGGGAGAGTAATTATACATGGATCCACCCAAAAATGTTATCTCTTCTTCTGTAGCCGCCCACAAAATTTCATTGAAAATCACTGAGATATCGTGTGGACAGACAAATGAACAAACAGATGGAAAGATGTGACCAAATACATATACCTCTTTCCAACTTCATTGACAGGGGTAAATTAGGATTACACATTAGCTTTTATAGTGAATTTTGTTTGAGTTGTTTTCATTTATATTAATCTTATGCTATAATAATGGGTCATTCCATATCAAATCACCTAATATTTCTTAAGACCCCATGGACACCAACTTAGATTTTGATGAAATTTCAGTAGGTGATACCATGTCTAGAAAAATTCAACCCTGAAAGTTTCAGCTTGATTGAACAAATGGTTCAGAAGTTATGACAAGTGGAATTTTTATTTTAACACTGTTAGTCTAGTTTCTGAGGCTGGCCCAAAAATTAGCAATTTCCCCCCAAAAGCCATTTCCCCTCATTTTGAAGGACCCATAACTCCTAAACCACATAGAATAGAGGTAAAATGAATTTCAGTTAGATATCATCTTAAGTTATAAAGTGTAAATCATGCTTGTAGCTCGGTAAAACATGTAAATTTAAGCAAATTTTAATTTGTCATAATTTCTGAACCATTGATTGAACAAATCAGGCTGAAATCTTTAGGGTTGAATTTTCTCCAGAAAAGGTATCATCAAAATCTAAGATGGTGTCTTCTGGTTTAGATAGTTATGTGTTTGTACCTGGGTAAAAGGCAGGATTTTGAATGCTGATTTTCTTGACAGGCAGGCCCTCTTCTACTTCTATCCCTACTACTTCCTGTTTGGCCTTGTGCCATACTAAGTTAAGTCTTAAAGTAAATATATATGGGTCATTCCGTGTCAAGTGGACCAATTTTGGGAAAGTGCCCCACTCGACCATCTCAGATTTTGCTATAACTTTGCTCAGATGTTCATTTGGGTTTGAAATGAAGTCCTGTAAAATTTTAGCTCAATATCTTTACTCGTTCAGTCACAATGGATTCAAGAACAAGGACTACTTTGTTTGAAGCAACGACCAAATATTTTTTTCTATTTTCAACTTTCAACAACAATGTTTTAATTTGGGCCAATTTTGAGACCTTATATCTCAGGATCTAGAAAAGCTAGAAAGATCCAGATTGTCCCATTTTGTAGTGCATTGACATCACTTTCTTCCTTGCCAACCAGAGCACACAAAGTTGGCTAGGTTCTGAGTAATGATTACTTAAAAATTGCTTCTCGGAAATACCAATGAAATTTGGAGCCCTCTTTGACATCATTTTCTGAAAAAATGATGCTTTCTAGATAACATTTTCAAAATCTACATATAAAGTTAACCCTGAGATCAAAAGTTTCAGGGCAGTAGAAGTACATGTTGTGAAATGGTTGCTAGTTGAAAATGGAAAAAAATATTTGGTCGTTGTCGCTTCAAACAAAGTAGTCTTTGTGTGGTACCATGGACAGTCAGGGTGAGAGACGATATTAAAAACCTTGTAAGAGACCAGGTGGTTTGTCTCTGGCCGTGACATCGGCGGTGTGCTGGGTGTGGGGAGATTGTTGTCTTTGGAACTTTGGGGAAATGACGATAACGTGGTTGATGGATGTCGTGCACTTTGGCATGTGGACAGTCACGGTCAAAACCTGATGTTAAAAGCTGAGAAGTGAATCCATGTGGGTTGCATCTGACCATGACGTTGGCTGTGTGCGGGGTAGAAATAACAATAGGGAAAAATAATTTTGAAGATAAAATTAAAAGGTGAGACGTAGATTGATTACTGACCCTAAGGACCGCCTTTTCGCCTAAGCAGATTTAAACTGAAATCAGTCATACCTGACAGGGGTGCTGTATCTGGCCCCCCAAAAGGTATTGGTAGGAGGAAGGATGGGCGGAGAGAAATCCCAAATTTCGAAAATCACAAGAGTCAATGATTTTTGGTGATTTATGTTTGATTATGGGGTAATTAATTATGATCCCCCATACCGCCGGCCCTCCTCTGGTTTGGAAGCGACTGTCATAAAAGCAGTGGGCTCAAGGCAAGCGAGGAGAACGGAGAGAGAGAACACACAACGCAGAGTTCCCGTTAAAACCCATACCGAGAGATGACCGACCAACCCAGAAGTACTGCAGCCTAAAGTTGAAGTCCAACTTTGTCCAGTCGAAACCTCAAAGTACCAAACCTTAGAAGAAGCCTTTGAGAAACGTCTGCTTTGTTGCGAGTCACCAGCTGCTATACAATCTTCCAACCTGACCGAGGGTGCCACCCATATCACATTACTCAGCCAAGTGGGATGGGTTTCTTTTCTAAAAACCTTGTAACATTTACTGTAGTAAAAATTCTCTTATTGAATTTTAAACTAAGAAGTCATTATCTCTTCCGTAACATTTATTTTTCCTTGTGATACCTGCCAACCCAACATCCACTGATTCTTCAACCGTGTCCGAAACCAATCTCTGATCAGGAACACAACGTGGAGGAGTTACGTTTCGGATGCTGAAGCATCAGGACAGCTTGTCACCGGTAGCAACAGTGTGTTCACGTTCGCCCCGAAGCGCCACAACCCAGCTGCAGACCAATTTACGGATACCAGGAAGGTAAGGGTCATATTTGTTCTTGGATCCATAGTGACTGAACGAGTAAAGATATTTGTGATGTCCTGCCAGGCTGCGCAAGGGAGCAAATACCTCGAGTTACCTTCCTTGCCACAAACCCATAAAACGGAAGTAAGTCCCCAGTAATGCGCCAGGCAAGCCGGGGAAAATAAAGTAGATCGCTCAGAAGCGAGATGACAACAGTTCTCTCGCTGACAGCGATCAGTAAACAACACATTTGTCTTTGTCCTTTGTTCCTTTGCTTCATCTTTCCCTTTCAGTGAGATTCCCACGAGCTGGGAGACACTACAATATTGAGCTAAAATTTTACAGGACTTCATTTCAAACCCAAATGAACATCTGAGCAAAGTTATAGCAAAATCTGAGATGGTCGAGTGGGGACCACTGGTCCACTTGACACGGAATGACCCATATTCATTCTCTTTTTCAGAATACAGCACGGGTGAGTTACGCAGAGCCCGTGTACAATTCAATAGCAGTTTTGATGAGAGGAGAAATAGGTCATATATTAAAAGTGAGTATTTAAAATTATTATTACTCCAGGTCATGGCATCTTATTGATTATTTGATGGCAAACACCTCTTAAAAGGAAGTAGCAGTTTATTATTTATCCTTTTATTTTTGCAAGGAGGTGAGGTAATATATATGTTTAGGGTTTCCAATCATATTCCATTTAATAACAAGAGAAAAATTGACCTTTGTGTTCCTTTCAATATCATAAATCATTTTTGTGTCATAAGCCTATTTCTGGCTACAGACTACAGAGTTGCTTCTTATTTTGAAAATGTTAGTTACATATTGCCAAAACTGAGTCTGATAGACATTATAAATGAAATTTCTGTATTTTATAATTCTTTTTAGACTCTTTCCATTCAAAATCAGAGATAATCTAATTGACTCTTAAATTCATGAATCGCTTGTAATTGACAGTGCAAACTTTTCAATGAAAAGAATAAAAATAATGGAATTCTTCTGTGAATTGAATTTTTTTTTTTTAAATTAAAAAATTCACATAATGGTCCAAAGGAGATAATTTTAATCATAAGTTATTTCCCTTGATATTGACATGCAATTTTTTATATGAATTTAAGAGTTAAAGGATAGGCAATATTTAATTCAGTTTTTAATAGTAGCCTGCTTTAATGATTTGAAGGAGAAAGAATGAAAGCACTACTATGTATGTTAACCAGAAGAGGTGTTTAATGGAAAAGAGAAAAGTATTTTGTGTACCCATATAATCTTTTCTTTTTTTATCTAATGTAACAAGTTATCTAGAGTATTTTAGAATAAAATTATCAAACTAGAATAATAAAAGAAAAAATTATTAATTAAATGTATTTAAGATTTTATTTATGTCAATCATGTCTTAAGCAGAAATAAATATATTTTAATCCTTTACTTCAGTTATAAAAAAAAAATAAAAAACAAAAAAAAAACAACTACAATGCTTTAATTTTAAGAGCATATGCAACAAATAATAAAGATCATTTTTTTTAAATTTAATGTGCACAAATAAGAAAAATTTGCTTTAAATTAAATAATAGACATAGAGAACCTTCTCTGAACCTAAATTTCCTACAATGAAATGCAACAAATTTCCCAGTTGAAAACCATAATTTTAATGTGGTTTGGGGATTTAGAGGCCCCAGTACATTGCGCTGCCCGGGAGCTTCAAATATTCTTAAGGCCTTGCTTTAAAGCTTTTGTTGATTTTATCAAATATTTATTTCATTTCTACAGGAAATTTATAATTTAGATAATAAAGTTAGATTATAAAATCAATGTCTCTGATGTTCTGCCCTAAGGTATGTTCGGTACGGCAGGGTTAGTACTCATATAAAGGGTTTTACCTTTCTGAGTCCCACTCTTAGTAGTCTCATATCAATGAGACATTAGTTTCTCAGCTTAAAGATTCTATTCAAGAGTCTGGTGGAACCAGCCCTCGATTGTGTTTCTCGTTTGGCTTGTTCAGGTGATATATTGCCAAGGACCTGCAATATTTGGTCTATGGCACATGTGTGCAATATACTTGAGATATTGGACATTCATAAAGTCTAAGAGTATTGCCATAATAGGGGAAATTCCTCAGACCTTGTCTAAAAGATTGTGATCTTGTATGGTCTTGTGATTAAAGGCTAAATCTTTTTTATTTTTAATTTACACCAGGAATGCTTTGATTAAAGATAGGTAAATGTAGCATATTCAATGATAATTTGTAGTAGAAAGGTATCCTAAATCCAAAGGCATACTGTATTTTGCAGCTAGAGATAATCAGTATTATATTTGTGTAACTACTAAGCCAGCCATGGGCAAATTACGGCCTGCTGGCCACATGCAGCCCTTTTGACTTTCTGAATGACTCGCTTAATTCTATGAGGAAAATAACGTTAACGTTAAAGAATTTCATCTAAGAAAAAGGGAACCTTTTTTGAAGAAATGAGAACATTCCAGGATAAGTGGACAAATCATTACTCCTTTGTTGAAGTAAAAAACAGACCAATGTGTCTAATATATTCCGAATCCCATTCCGCATTTAAAGAATTTAACGTTAAGCGTCATTACACAACTAAACATTCCGGGTATGATACATTTAAAGGAGATATCAGAGAGCTTAAAATTGAAACACTAAAGAAACAGATCGGTAGCCTAAATAAACTTTTTTTTCTAAAAGACAGCTCAGTGAAATGGTGCATGAAAGCTATGTTGTTAGCAAAAAGGTTCCTAACATTCTAAAAATTATTCTGACGGTGAATGTGTGGCCCGATTTATGATTAGTAATATCACATGCGGCCCGCTGCTCGAAAAGGGTTGCCCATGCCTGTACTAAGCTGCCACCAGATACTAATAACTTATATAAAAATGATAAAAACTGTATTCATCATTCTGTTCCATTTTATATCTGGAAACAGGTTTGCTTTATCTATTTCTGTATCTGTTCAGATATAGTATATATTATTTTTCATTATAACTTTCATAAATGTCCTTCATAGAGAAAAAAATGTTCAAATTTGTGTCCATAGAGCAACTTTCATTATAGCATATTTACATAAACAGAATAGAATGTGTGTATTATCAAGTCTGTAAGAATGACCATTTTGTTTGTATTAGTATCTCAAATAAAAATGAATACCTCTAGAAAAAAATAGGTCTATTTAAGATGTTACTGACTTTATTTCTCCCATATCCTTCAATTTAAAACCTAAGCCAATTTTAAAAGTTGAAATATATAAATGAAAAAAGAATTATTTTCTCTCATAGAAAAATTAGAGCTTTTTCCAACTTCAAAACTTGACTTATTTATCTGTAGACTATAAATAACTGAATCTGTTTTGATAGCAGAAATTATAACATGTTCAATCATTGGCCACCACTTGCACGGAAGTTCTTTATTAGTCCAAAATCAGTATGTCTTGTTGATGTAAATAGAGTAGCAAGCTGCATTTTATCAGCTTCAATAGGAATTGAGATATGAATAGACAGCCTTGTTATTCATTCAATCACATTTCATTTTTTGTTCATTTTTATATTTGACACTATACAAGCCATATACATTTTAACTTATAAAACCATTCATTCAATAGGCTGGATGATGAAAAAACTTTAAATGTGTTGGAGATATTTTGCAATAGACAGTCAACACTTGATTGACATACCAATGACATGCTGTTTAAACAACTTAAAGCTACTTTAAATTTAAATACAGTGATAAAAATGATATCTAGTGTATTTTGTGAAGATGTAATTGAACTTTTCTTTTGTTTTTAAAAATTTAAATCCACATTTCTCTTTTCAGAATATCCCGAACTGGAGAATAATCCTAAATGGACAGAAAATAGTCCAGAGTATTGTAGTTGTTGTACAGCTATGAGTCCTAACACAAATATTTTAGATAGTAAGTATTTTTAGGATTTTTTTTAACCTTTTGAAAGAGTTTTTATTATTGTAATATGTCATTAATTTTGTTTGTCTTTCTTTCTCTTGAAAAACATAGACAAAATTGTAAATTTGCTTGTATACTACTTGATTATAATATATGATTTACAAAGAGCCAATCTTACTTCCTTAACAAGGACTATTGGAAAGATTAGATATCTGTATATGTAAATGAATTTCCAGCCAAGGTTAATGAGTATCACCCCTCAAATACTTATGTTATAGTATCCAGTACTGTAATCATCAAATGCTTTTAATATGGAGTCTTCCACATGTGTGCATCTGTATTTAAAGTCAAATGTTATGAACTATAAAATGATTTAATTATATTCATTAAGGGTTCTGGATTATGAATGGGTTGACCAACTCTTCTCCAAATTGCTAGTAAATTTATCCATTCATTTGTTTGGAAAAAATTCTATTGATTTTAATGAACCCATGATTATTTTTGTTAAATAAAAAAATTTTTAAAAACTTTATCATGCAACCTGGTGAAAGTGACAGTCTTGTTCACTCATGATATCAACAATCTAATATGTTGCTGACAGAAAATAATAGCATACTAGGGAGATTGGTGTGCATTGGCAAAAAACAAATTCTAAATTTTAAATTCAAGCCTATAAAGTTTGGCATCTAGGCCCCATGCAAGATTTTCACACTAACTACTACAATCAATAGATTTGTGCACTTTTAAATTGCCATTTAGTAAAAGTGCAATATTTACAAGTGCATACAGATACTAAAATCTTATATAAAGATAAGAATAAGTTTATAAGAGACAGGAAAAATATTATATTCTGTCAGTATTATCTTATTATAATTCACCAAAAGTCTGTCTGTCCATATGTGACAGCCACACAAGATCCACACAACATAAACCCATGGAATTTTCTGTGTGCACTACATGGAGCAAGTTAGGTTTTGAAAATCACCCCCAAAAATATGTTTCATGGGAATTTTTCTGGTAAGCAATGGTTTCCGTGATTGTTAAAAAGAAAACTGTAAAAGTCAACGGGTAATGTTTTTAGCAAATTAGTTTTTGAAAATCACCCCCCAAAATATGTCTATTCTGGCATGAATTTGCATTGTAAATCCAACCCAATTTACAATGCAAATTCATGCCTGCTTTTTTGTTTATTATTAACTGATGTTTTTCCAAGATCAACAACTCTAAAAGTCAAAAATTAAACACTATTTGATTTCCATCTATCTATCTTCCTATTTTATTAATTCTTTTTTTTTATAGCAATTTATCCCGCCCATTAGGGCAGATATTCATCTAGTTTCTTTAATACACATTATCAATGCAAAATAACACTTAATTCTCACAGTTGATTCACAATGAATTTATTTTTAAGAATATTTGATTACTTTGATTTGGATGACTTTTAAGTCTGGGTGTTTTGAAAAAGAATTTGTCAACGTTACAGAACAGCATTTTGACCAAATTTTATGAAATTAATTTTGCATGTCTATTCTTGAATTTTCTAGAATTGTGTAATTTTTGTTTCTTGTTAATTTATTGACACTTGACTTAATCTGTCTTTTCATTTAAAGTGAGATCAAATCACATCAACCACATTTGGCTTAAGTGCTTAGAAAATGGGCATTGGTAGAATTTATGCTGATGTGTAGGTTTTTAGCTATGAATGAAATCTTTAAAAAGTTTATCCAGATTTCATTTCAAAATGACATTATCATTCTAAAGGTGTATCAAGCTAACATTCTCTATCTTTCTATTCTTATTATTTTCTATCAGTCACCTCCTCTCATGACTAACAATGAATATAATATCTGTTTACTATTGTCTGGGCAAGGAATGACAAAGTTATATTTAAATGACTGACAGTGGAACAGTTCACAGAGAAGGCTGGCTTCAAGCCTTTCCCAAGGACATTACAGGTGTCCCTCGTTAAAACGTAGTTTGCAATATAAGGCGTGTGGGTGGTGGACCCCAACATTTTTATCTATATTATCGCCCACTCATCTAGAAAACCAAGAATAAAAACAGAATTTCCCTTTGAACCTGTAAGCCCGATATTTTTGGCTGAGTGCTATTTTACTACACCATCGCACCTGCCACTAAGAAATATATTTGACTGAAATGAATTAGACAAAAACATTTCAGTAGTCAATGAATGAAACTATTTTTTATTAAATTCATTTTTTATTTTTAAGTTTCATTCATAGACATTTCAGTAGTCAAATTCATTTCATTTTTACTATGATGTTTGCCCTCTTTCACTTTGAATATTACCCATACCCACCCCGCAGTTATTGCGGCTCAGTCAGCTTTCTTGTACTTCAATACCTGCGTCATAATGGGGGATGCCTGTATCATGAAAACTACTCCAGTAGTTCAACTAAGAATTCAAATTTTTTGTACTGTTACTTGATGTATAAAGATTGAGCTTTTTTTACTCTTGTCATGTAAACTTTATTGATCCTCGTAAAAGGTATAATTATTCATAGATTTAAATGAAACTTTGATTCTCTTTCCCAGATGATAGATGTAGCTTTTGGGTAATTCCCTCCATCCAGCAGGCCTGGACAATTTTAGATCTTCAACATGAACATACCATTACAGGGATTGAGGTTCATGGATGGTAAGTAATATTTTTATAATATAGTTCATATGTATCTGTTGATTCTTGGATATACAAGCCACCGTCTGAGTTAAATCATAAGCAATATTGTAATATTCCTAAATTAGTAATACATTCAAATATAAGGAAATTGCCTATTTTGTATTATGAATGGTAGTTGTATTAGATGATCATTGATTTTGCAATAATGCTTGTACATCAGACGATGCAATTAATATTTTCTATTCATTTAGTATCTGCCTGTCCTAAAGTAAATTTGCACTTTCAATTGCATCAGAATGTTTTTGGTTAGTAAATTTCCAATTTTAATCTGTTGAAAATAGGACTGTTGGACTTTCCTGTGTATTTTACTCATTTCAACTTTAAAAATATTTTGAAATCATCAAAGGGAAACAACTCTTGTATTGATTTCGTATTTTTAACATAGGAATTGTTATTTTCTATAGTTTTTAGAAGGGTCATTAACATTCAAATAGTCCTTCGGACGATTAAACTTGTTTGTGTTGTTAACACGATGTTTCGGCCAATCCATTCTCCGACCTTCCTCAGGTGTAATATCCGAATGTCAGGTTTGGATTTGTTGAGTAGTGGACTAAACTTCTGCTTACCACCATCACATTCTGATTCTGAAGAATGGATCGGCCGAAAAGTTGTGTTAACAACCCAAACAACAAGGAGTTCAATCGTCCAAAGACCTATTTGAATAGGAATTGTTATTTTTATAATAATAATTTTTTAAATAATTTTTAGGCAGTGAAATGTTTTTACAATTATTTTGCTACAGGCGGATTCTTTTTTTTTTCTTATACATTAAGTGTTTAGACAAAATTATCCATTAAAACCGGATATTTCTAAAAGCTCTTTGTTGGCAGATAATAATTCAAGATTCTCATTTCTAATATGTAGGAATAGTCCAAATATGGTGAAAAATTTCGAACTCAGGAAAGGATATACCATTGAGTAAGTTAAATAATTATCTTTTTGTTAAATGTTCCTTGCCTAGTATGCATACAGTTGTAAAATATAGGTGGAAAAAAATTAAAATCCAAATAATTATGGCTAAATTTGACAAATCTGGCTTTTTTGAAAATTAATTTTTGGTTTGGCCATATTTAAATTTTTGTGCATTTTCACTTTTTGCTGTAGTATTTTTTAATAAATTATCATTTTTGGTGTGTAATGCAGTAGTGCAATATTTTAATAAAAATCATTATTTTAATAAAAATCATTATTAATCTTTTTCCTCACTAGAGTATTTGTTGTATGGACTACCGCGAAGTATACGCTTTTCAGCCAAGTCTTAATATAATTATCCGATTACATTTTTAGTGTTATTTTTATATATTTTGATATATCATGCAGTAAATTAATAAAATGTAGTGTGTTTAGATAATTCTTTAAAAACTAATTTTTGGATTTTCTTTGCCTCAATTTTGGATATAAAAATTT
>VCCN01003466.1:13385-31050 GCA_006491835.1 Architeuthis dux | reverse complement strand
GGGGGGGGGGCACATTCTTCAAAAGTGGTGCCTTTTCAACAAATCTTTAACTCTTTAGTTCCCTTGTGTGATAAAAGTAGAAACTCATTATTTTTTTATTATTTGTTTTACTTTATCGCATGGTCTTGGAAGAACTTTCTGGACTCATTATTTTATTCCAGCAACCTCCAAATAGTAGGGACAGGTTTAGTGACCAGATCATATTTGTGATAAAAGATACCATCATTGGCTGACTTTTTGAAATTAAGACACATTGGAAAATCTCAGAATGTGATCTGCCCATGTCACCAATAATAAATAAAAGAACTGGTGCCTATTTGTCTGGAACTTTGAAACCGCAGAAATGTTAGTTATCAGTCACAATTTCCAAAATGATAGGTTGTATGGTCTCACCTGCTGATAAAAAAGAACATGAATATCTGCTCACAGTGAAGTAAGTGGTTTTTGCATCCCCCCAGTTTGTTTTATTATGGAGGAGTTATGCAATTTTGACATCAAGGCAACATGTGTTTAAAAAAGCCTGAATAATCTTTGTGTCATTAAAAATGAGAAAGATTGTAGAAAATCCTGATATAAAGATGGTTAAGATAACCCAGAAAATCACAAAAAAGCAGAAAGAGAAGGACATTTTGTTCAACAACAGAACTGTTTTGGCTGGCTTTGTAACAGCGGAAAGGAAAGAGATAGAGGAATTTAAAATGATTCTAACCCATATTATAGATGCGGTTCTCTATTTGGTAAAACAGTGATTGTCATTCCAGGGTCATCGTGAGTATCAAGGTTTAGATTCCCCAAATACAAATGAAGACAATTTTTGGGAACTTATTAAAGTGTTTGCCAAAAATTATACGCTGTTGGAGTAACATTTATTAATGGGTGATCGAAATGCAACATATCTCAGCCTTGACATACAAAATAATCTGACAGTCCTTCTCAGCCAAGATTCTATCAAAGATAATAGCTGAAATCAAGGTAGCTAAGTACGTTGCAATAATTGTTGACTCTACTATTGATATCAGCAGAACTGATAAAACTTCTGTCTCCTTGCGATATGTAACAGTAAACTGTGATTCATTGGAACGATTTATACAATCCTGCAAATTGCCTGCTGCAAGAGCTCAAGATTTTTTCAACATTCTTTCTCCAGCTGTCAATAACTATGTGTTACGGTCAGTCGGGTGAAATGTTTCATCTCCAGACAAAGATCAGGGAAGTTGCTCCAAATGCACTCTTTACACACTGCTGTGCACATACAACAAACTCTTGCTATAATGGACTAATTGGGGTGGAGAGGGTTGTCGTTAAAGCTGAAAATGTGGCTTCCACTTCTCAACAAATTTAAACCCGACAGGACAAAGACACAGAAACACCCGGGCCATGTGCTATAAGGGCTACCCCCCCTCCCCCTTTAAACATAATTTCTGTTGTTACACCTGAAGAAGGCTGAAGAATGGATCGGCCAAAATGTTGTGTTTACAACACAAATAACAGTTCAATCGTCCGAAGAACCATTTGAATATTAATGACCCTTCTCAAAACTATAGAAAATATCTTAACTATTATATAGTTCCTTTAAAACTGTATCTTCCTTGTGTTTTGATTTTTAACACAAAATAAAAATGTATAATGAATTTAAAATTATTTGGTACATGTTGTTGCACCTTTTTTAGTTTCAAGCTGCTGGGTGCACTTGGAAATCTGTCTTAATGAAGAGTTTTCCACACTTTTTGCTCATACCAGGAATCCAACCCGAGACCTTATGCATGTGAGGCAGACATGCTAACTATTACACTATCCGAGTGGACTCTTAAGGTGTGACAACTGAAATCGCCCACAGTTATCACAGCACGGTTATAGCGTGGTTGGCTTTCTTGGACCCCAGCATCCACGTTATAATGGGGATTGCCTGTATTATTTATATTATCAATACATAAAAAATGGTATTTAGTTCTATATTAGCATTGGTGTTTATGTGCCCAGAAATTACGTTAATATTTTTTCTCTTCTATTCAGGTAACCCACAAATTTTTGATGGCTTCTCCGACACATCTCGTTTCTGGCAGCTCCTGATCATCGATAACCACGGGGGAAGCTGCATCTGCTTTCAGGGCATCAATTTGTATGGGGCCGAGAAACGGATTTTCACAGAGCTTGAGCAAATGTGTTTTTCGGAGGAATTTGCCAACAAGGTTGTACAAAGAGGGTTCAACACATATGTCAAGTTTTTGGAAATGAAAGAGTCGGATCTGAAGTCATTGGTAGGCTTCATTTTTTCTTATAGCTTTGCTCAGTGGGAAATGTAATCTATAATATCTGTTCATCCCAAATATTTGTGCTTGATTTTGATATTTATGTGTGTATACAAAAGAAAAGGAGGCTTGAATTACATGACTCAAACAGATATTGATATTTAAATGTTGATCATATATGAAAAATAATTAAGATGACCTGTAACGCTAATGTTTCATGCTTCAATACATTCTTCAGACTGGTATCTGGAATAATTTCTAAGATGCTTATATAACACTAAGAGAAATCTCAAAAAAATTCAAATTTTAAAATTATCTAGTCCAATAAAAACAAACGCTTTTTAAACAAAATATACCATTAATTTATATGTTCAACGAGAGTAATCTCCCTTTGACTTATTCATTTCTGTAGCTGTATGTATGTTCAGTTTACTCAGGGTAAGTAAACTGAACATATCTGGACAGAACTTCCAGGAAACATAAATCACACCACCCACTTATCAGTGTGTGTGTGTGTGTGTGTGGATATGAATGAATGGCTTGGCTTTGCTGACAAAGATTTTGGGGATGGTTTTCCACAGCATTTGGACCATAGACAAGGGGCCAATGTGTGGAGTAACCCTCCAGCCTGGGCAATGTAGTTTTAAGGTGAAGTGCAACTTTGTGTATGTTGTGTGTGTGTGTGTATATATATATATATATATAT
This sequence comes from Architeuthis dux, assembly GCA_006491835.1. Taxonomy (NCBI): domain Eukaryota; kingdom Metazoa; phylum Mollusca; class Cephalopoda; order Oegopsida; family Architeuthidae; genus Architeuthis; species Architeuthis dux. The sequence continues at coordinate 28,095 of VCCN01003466.1, read as the reverse complement.
ATATGTGTGTGTATATGTATGTATGTGTATATATGTATGTATGTGTATATATATATATATATGTACACATATATATGTGTACTCCATATTGAAACAAGTTCTTAATAGCAAGCTGACTACACTGTGTTGCTTGCTTAGCAGTTGTCAGATCAGCAATGGCTAATTTTTCTTTCTGTTAGTGGAATTTCTCCTTTGTCCCCTTTTAGACCTGGTCATTCTTCAGATTTCTCCTATTCACAGAGATATCCAATTCTTTTGTGTTTCCCTCTTCTTTTTGTTTTGGAGTGGCTTTCTAGATTATCACTATGATTCTTTGTTGGTTTAGTTACTACTTTTTTCATTTCTGTTTGTATTGTGGGGTTGATTATTTTTTTAAATACAAGAAAACTATTTCATGTTTTTATGTTTTTTATATATCTATAAAGGGATTGGTATTAAACAGATTTTGTATTTTTTCTTTGTTGGGTATATCCAATTGTTTCTTGGTTTTTCTGTATTTTACGTTATTTTTTAAAAATATTTCAGGGGGTATATCTAGGATTTGTCATTTTATTTTATTTCTCTTATTAACTGCAGTATTTTTGCATTTTGTTTTTGTTTTGTTTATGTTTTTTAGTTGGAAATCTAATTTATGTCAGAACAGAATTCTTTTCGAAAAGCAAAGGTTGAGTAACTTATCCCTATTTCTGATTGTTAGGATCCTAAATTGTTCTTCTAGCATTTGCTGTGTAGGCTATCAGGCGGACGGGTGTGTGCTAAGATAGACTATTTAATTTGTTTTCTTTTAACTCCCAAATATATTTGGATAGTGTAGTACTGTGTTTTTCCTGTGAGAAACTCATTTTATGGTTTATGAACCTTTCCTTTCACTATAATGCTTGCTGGTATGTGGTTTTTCCACTGTATATACTTCTGCCTTATATACTATGTTTGTTTTCAGGTACTGTTTATCTAGGGGGAATTTTGTTGTTTTGCAGTTGCATTTGGTTGATGATTTTTGTGTCTTGTTATGGAGTCTGTCTAGTGTTTCTTGTTGTGTTTCAATATGGAATATTAGCTCCAAATGAGTGTTAATTATAATATTAACTTTTTCATATGTCGAGCACACTGATTAAATATTTTCAACAACATATATCGGATTTCTGATATATGATTTGTATTTGTTATAATACACCTACTACTAATATATATAATGAATTTGTTATTGCTGCTGTTTCCATCGTCCATTATTGATTTTGTCTCTGTATCTTTTCATCAGCTACCCAACCCAGACCAGATACGACATATGTTACTGCACCTGGGGGCACTGAAAATCAAGGGTAAATAAACTTGCTAACTGCATTTTTCTTTTTCATCTACAGAAATTATTGGATGTGCATATGCTTTTATGTGACCTATGTTATTTAAAATTCTCTCCTGCTGTTGGAATTATACTCAGAAACAAACTACATGTGCCTGCTGTCTCTTTTATTCAATTATTAGTTGTTGACAAGATGACTGGCAATGGGAAATTTAGATTGTTACTCTTTCCTAAGCACAAACTCTATAAGCAGCTAAAACAGCTTGCAGCTACTAAAGTTCAAAATTGTTTTTCTGATTTCACTTCCGATATTTTAAGTCTGTTTTGCATTGAAGAGCATGGTTCCAAAATGCGATAAGTGCCATTTTCAAAAATTTCAATTTTCTGCCACCAGAGCTTTAGCATTCCATAGCTATTCAACATCCCATAATCAATTTCCACAAAGCCATCTTGATTTTGTGCATTATAATAATCCCTTTCGTTGTAAAATGCAATAAGTGCCATGTCAGATTTTCCACAAACCACGATATCTCCACTGAACCAAACACAGTGCACCATTCCAGTCACATAAACAGCACTGGCCTGTGTGGATGTGTTAATTTAACGGTATCCTGATGATTTACTGAGAAGTAAAAAAAAAAAAGAATTTTATGAACTGGTCAATTTTATTTACACTGTAAAAGTTAAAAGAAGTTGTGAGTGCAAATTTAATGAGGTAACATAAAACCTAAAAACCAAGGTTAATTAATAGTCATATTTAAAAGTCTAATGTAGACATCAGGTTAAAAAAAAGAATTTGAGAAACAAACAATTTTATTTTTACACTGAAATAATAAAAAAGGTTTTAAAAAATAAATATCACAATTTTATTTACACTGAAAAAGTTAAAAGACTATATTATAGATAATAACAGAGGCGGTACATGGGACCTGCAGTTGCGATCCCTTGTGCTGCCTCTGTTATTATCTATAATATAGTCTTTTTCAGTAAATAAAATTGTTTATAAATTTGTGAATAATTAAATGAAATTGTTTGTGAAATTTGCTACCATTTAAATCTTTTACTTTTGCGAAGGGCACAAATTTAATAATTTTCAAGTGGGTGCAGTCGAACATAGCGCCGCCAACAAATAAAGTTTTTGAAAATAAATTTCACAAACTTTTTAAAAGAAGTTAAAAGATTTAAAATTTAAGTTACAGTTATAGATAATAACAGAGGCGGCACGTTGGATTCACAGACCCCGCAACTTCGGGGAGCGCTGTGTTCGTAATTTGACCTACCGTTTAAAGGTGTAAGTTATAGATAATAATTCCAAGAAAAATTTTGCATAATTTGACACAGGAAAATTGTTTTTACTGATGTAATGGATTTATCACATTTTGGGGAAAAACGATGCCATGGATTTATTGCATTTTGGAAAAAAATAATCTTTTATTTCAAATAGATTCTAAAAATGAATTTCTGGATTTGAATTTTTGAATTTTTGAATTTTATTACGACCTCATAGTATTATATTAAGGTTTAAAACAGAAAATAGTGTTTTTTATGTTACCACATTTTTGGTATAGAAAAGGTTTTTTTTCTCAAGTTGAAAAAAATGAATTTATCACGTTTTGGAACCATCTTCATTTACAGATTAAAGTGTAATGCATGGATAGCAAAATACGTGTACAAATGCAATATTCCTATGCAACTAAGTTTGTACATACATGAATGTATATGTTCATATATTAAACATACAAATCTTATGAATGTATGCTTACATAATAATAGCTTTTGGAGTGATTTGAAATATAAATATCCACTACTTTTTATGCAGACCTGGCAATGAAGCTATTTAACAGTAACTCATTACTTCTATCAAGTAAAGATGCTGTAATGTATTAGACTTCATATATTCATATTGAATCACTGTGGCCACGATTACCGACCTGATCAAACAACCAGCCATGTGGCGAGGTATTCTTCCCTTTTCACTCAGTTGTTTTCTTGTGTCAGTGCTACCAGGCACACCATTGGCTTTGCAAATTCGCATTATCTCACTAGAGATCTTCTAAAAACTTGAGTTTTTTTTGCATTTTTTAGGTCTTTTTGGATTCTTGTAATCTTGTGTCAGTGCTACCAGATATGCCTTTTGGCCTAGAACCTTGCAATGGCTTTTTTGATTTTATGGTAAAAATGCTTTTTTTACAGAGTATCAGGTATCAACTTTATTTCCACTACACACCAGATTTGGGCAAAAAGGGAGATAATCCAAACTTGATCCCATAGACTTACCCAAAACAGACATTGGAATAGTGTCAAATTTGGAAATTGGGCAGGTCCACATCAAAAGCTGGTATTGTACCTCTGCCTCCAGTCTCACTCGATTTCCAAATTCAACACTATTCTAATGTCTGTTTTGGATAAGTCTCTGAGATAAAGCTCAGATTGTCTCCCCTTCTGGCCAAATCTGGCAACCCTGCAATCACATACCCCATGTTCAGAATCACTGCTATAAAGCAAAACAAAACAGTTGAAAGGGAAATAACTCTAAAAATCTTATGAATGTTTTTTGGCCTAGAACAGAGGTGGCTAAACGTGGTGCATTGCATAATTAGAAGTGGTGCATTGCACCTCAGTCATAATAATAAAAAAGTAAGCCTACTCAGGCAAAAAGTAATGTCCATTTTTGTTTATTTATCTTGTATGGGTTGTTTCCCTTTGATTAGTTTGTTTTGAATAGTAGTTAAAAAAAAATAATGAAAGAAATAAACCGACATCTCACATATACAAGGCTTAAAATTGGCAGGACTTATAAAAAACGAGATTGTGTATATAGCCATGACAAAGACAATAGCATTGATATGATGAGTGTGTACTTTGCCTCCTGTGGAAAAGATGCCAGTTTTTACTCCGAGTCTGAGAAAGTAGAAGACACAGAGACAGTAATTACTAAAAAAATGTTATTCTATGGAGAAGGACCAATCTTCATGTAAAAAGACTTTTTAAAGTAAGTGCTTCATTGAATTCAACTTCTATCTTGTACAAAGAAGGGTTTTATGAAAACAGACTTAGCCAAGGGTTAATTTTCCAGGTGTTTAAATTTTTTTTTATATTGAATTCAACTTCTACAATGGACTTTGAAAAACAGACTTCAACAAAAGTTAAACAAATCTTCTCTTTTTTTTTCTTTTTTTTTCCCCCAGAAATTAAGCCTTGTTTTTATTTCAATTACCTATCACAGTGCAAAACAAAATGAGATAAAAAGAAAAGCAGGAATATTTTTGCAGTGAACACTGCAGCTTTCTTATTACTAGAAGTTCTTATTTTTAGCAGGTCTTTTAGGAAAACCATTTGCACAATGCTTTTCATTGTTTCTGAAAACACTCTCTCACATAATAGAAGGCATGATCTTTGAAGAGACACTAAAAAACACAACATCAGACAGGAAAGAAGGAAAACTGAAGCTAGTGCCTGGGTATGTATTAAGAAAAAGGAAGAAATCAAAACAAAATATATTTGTTAAGTGATGTAAGTTTGGTGATGAAAGAAGCATTGTATGAAATTGCTTCAGCTTCAGGTGAAGCCATTGGGACTACAACTTTACTTGAAAACTAAAATATCAGAGCATTATACACCAAGAGTCATTGTGTAAAAAAACTTTAACTTGCAGTATGTTAACAGTTGTGAAATATGTAAATGAAATTAAAGCAAGACGAGAATATTTTGAAATATTAGATTCAGAATATGGCAATCTTGTTCCCCAATGTGAGGTGTGTTGACTTTCTAGAGGACAGGTTCTAAGTAGATTTTGGAAACTGAAAAATATTGTTCATAATTTTCTAGAAGAGAAAAATGAACTGCCTGAGGAAAGAGCCCCTTTTATATGATAACAATTGGCTATTTGATTTAGCATTCTTAGTTGATGTAACCTGCCATCTCAATGATCTAAATTTGAAACTGCAAAGCAAGAACAAATTGTTTCCTAGTTTAGTAAATGATATCCATGCATTCAAGATGAAATTAAAACTGTTCGTCAGTCAGAAAATGAGGATTTGAAAAACCACAGGTTAATGGCAATTTTACTAAATATATTGAAAAAATCAGTTTATTACAAAAGTTATTTGAAAGTAGTTTTCATGATTTTGCTAAAAAGGAATACTGCCTTCTCACATTTATAAACCCATTTTCACTGAGTGAACAAAAAATCATGAAGATGTCTATTAACACAAATGGAACTTATTGACTAGAAGACAAATTCATTATTGAAAATGAAATTTGATGAGCTTCCCTTAGTTCCGAATGATGTGGATATAATTAATTTCTGGCGATCATTACCCAGTGAACATTTTCCAGAACTAAGTTATATCTGTCGTTTTGGAACGATGTACAGATGAAATTGATAAAAGGCAAAACAAGGTCACAATTGATTGATTCAAATTTGATTTGAATTTCTGCTCAGTAACTAATTTAACTCTAAACATAAAAACTTTGAAGTCGAAACAGGTGCAAATCAAAATAAGTAATGTTTATTTTGTTTCTAAGGCTTTTGTACGGAACCTGGTAAAACCTTTTGAAAAAAATGAAAACAGAATTTATCTTTCCAGGGACTTATTTTTAATGTGTAAAAATCATTAGTGTCAGAAAATTATAAGTATACTAAATTATCAACTTAATTAAAGGGGGTGTTATAATTATCATGGTATAATGACGTGGGGGTAAAAAAAAGATTTCCGAAATTTAGAATGAAAACTTCTTTAAAAATATTTCTCATTTCTTACGTATAAGTACTGAAAATCGAATTGGGGATTTCTGTTCAAAATTCAAATTTAGGTGTTGTCATGTAAAAATTTTTGTGCATATTTTTTTAACATAGCATAATAAAAAAACTAGAAAATAAAGTAAAATATTGGCCTTCTTGGTAAATTTTCAGTTTTATTTCTTAGCTTATATTTTATTGCTATTTTCCATAAAAGGAAAAAATATCAACATAAAAAATTTTTTATAGTGATTTTCCAAAATCAAAATTCTTTGAAATCTTTTTATTCTTCTTAGTTCTTCCTAATGGGATTTTGGCAAGGAAATAAACCAATTGATGAATGAATAAAAAAAAAATGATATCATGAAAAATATTTATGTGCCATATTTTTTATATATATTTTTTTTTTGTTATTTTGGTGAACATACCTATTTTTTTTTATTCATTCATCAATTGGTTTATTAAATCATTATATCATGTAAAAATGCTAAATATATCTATATTAACATATTTTATGCAAAAATTGAATTGTATGGCACACTCATGCGTGAAAAAATTGCCGAATGGAATGTTAAAGTTTTGGCCACCCCTGGCCTAGAATGTGTTTTTTTTGGACTATTGTAATTGTGTCAGCGCTACCAGTCATACTATGGTGATTCACTTAATGGCTGGTGTGGCGTATATCTTATTGTTTTTTCTTTGTTTGCCTGTTCTGTTTACTTTGATTTGATAAATTCCCCACTGGTTTAACTATAATTGATTTTGTGACAAAAAGCTGCCATTCATAGCTGTCAAATTTCATATAACAACAGAATTTATCACTAATGCAGTAGGCATTGTTTTGTTTATTTAAGACTATAGTCTATCCCCATTTTTGATCCTCTCACCTAGTCAACGTCCATTCTTATCCTTGCAGAGTATCCTCTTTTATGGAAAAAAGCACCCATTACAGAAACTGAGGAAGGTGTTCGTTTGCCCCCCTTCATTGTACAGTCTGCTGGAAACTCTGACTTGTTGGAAGTTGTTGTTAAAGGTAAACCATTTTACTTTTCCTGTTTTGCAGTTGAGATGTGTCAAGAAAAGAGAAAAAGATGTTGATGGTCTTGAATCTCTTCTAGTATTGGGAGTTATTGAAATGCAAAAACTTTTTATAAATACTGCATATGCTGGCGTATATGTCGATCCCAAAACTAAGGTGTAATTCAAGTTTAGTCCAATATTTGCCAGATAAGTCGACTCTTCAACATAAGGCAGGATTGTCAGACCTACTATGGTCAGTAAAATATAATGGGGGGATATCATTGTGCATAAAAAGTATGCGAGTAAATCAGCTGTTTTTCTTTAAACTAAGGTCAGCATATTGAAGTGGAAAAAGAAATATCAGAACCTCCCCACTCTCTCTTGATATGATAATTCTTTTTAACACAACATATAAATCAAGAGAGAAGAACTTGGTTATCCAATACTTTTGTTCAAGAAAAATATAAATGCCCAGTATACAATATTTCCTTGATTAAGTTGCAAGTTTTATGTGTATAAACAATTTACTTTTTCAGTTCTGTCCCAGAGTAAGTATAAATGTTTCAAAATTGGCCCGACCCTACTTGACACTGAAACAATATACTTAAAATGCTTATGAGGTCAAAATAGCCCAAAATTTGACTAAAATCCCAGCCTCAGCCCTAAGCAACCGAGTAGCTTATATTAAAAAACATGTATTGAGCAAACCTACTTAACTCTATAGAAAGTATAAGAGTACGACATCACTTATTTGCATAAAAGTTAGTTTATAAGAAGCAAAGGCAAGGGTGCCAGAAATGTCTTTAAAATTTTACAAACCAAATATTCGTACAGCTACATGTGGTGAAACTTTGTCTAAACCCAGAATGTCTACAACCTTTATGTCTAAATCTAGTTTATCTAAACTATTATAATTAGTACTAAATCTAAATTTGTCAATGATTTTGTGCAAAAATATTTGAAATTGCAGAATTTTATATCAGCGGTTTGAATAATTTTTTATTTTTTTTAAATATCCAGGCAAATTATTTTTAAATTCTTATATTTTTATATACTGTTAAAGCACTGTTATATATTAAAAAATTCTGAAACAATAAAAGATTATTTTATCGTCAAAATGTTTGTGTTACCACACAACAGAAATCACTTATTTTACACAACAGAAATCACTTATGGGCATGAAGGTTGTAGACATTCCAGGTTTAGACAAACTGCAAATGAACCAAACTGAGTGGAAAAGAAAACTTGAGAAATACAAATAATGACACAATGATATAGAGAACTTTCAGAAAATAATATCAGGCATCGATAGACAGAATCACTAAAAAATGTTCACTTTGAATGTTCTTTATTGTACTTCTATGTTACCATTTTTGCTCTCTCAACTACACCTTTAGGTGGATTATATTTGGGAACATTTCAAGTAGTTCACAACCTTGAAATAGGAGGGAGGGCATGACAAGCTATCCTGAAACTTTTCAAAAACTAAAATATGGGAGAAAATAGGTTTCAACAAAAATTGTGGGGGAGAATGGGAGACAGAATATTGCAAGAAAACTATGCAAAATGCAGGAGAATTGGCAGGTCTGCATTGTGTCCATCAGAGTGTCAAGTTTATAGGATCTAAACAGACTAATATGATTCATTAGGGAAAATTCTTTGTGCTTAAAAAGTTTACTTAAGAAATTCAATACTTAGATAAAAAAAATTATTAGCAAATACTGTATATAATGTGACCCCCACATTTTGTAGCTAAAAATCGGTCATATATTTTATCCTCTTATATAATTATATAATTTTTTTTTTTAATCCTCTATAAGCAAATGAGGCACGCATTTTGCGGAAACACATTTTATTTTTAAATCTTCTGTTAACATTTGCTGGCATGAACTCCGAGACAAACCATTCACCTCAGATATCACATCATCAATGGTCGAACAACAATCTTCATTGATTGCATGGTGAATTTTTTGAAGATTTGACTGCATCTGAAACTGATGAGGTAGACCCACCCCAAGATGCTGATACAGTACATCCATAGTTATTTATGAGAAACCAACATAATATCGCTGCAAATTTTAAAACCCATAAAACTAAAACACAAATACTTAAAACTGGCTTGGTCTTACTTTTGCTTAGCCCTTTCACCTTCACCACCAGGCTGAGTGCTATTTTACCATAAGCCTAATTTTCGGGCTGAATGCTATTTTACTGTAATCCTGATTTTCGGGCTGAGTGCTATTTTACTATATACTGTAAGCCCATTTGATGACAGAGGTGACACAACTCTTGCACCCCCACTAATAAATATGTTTGACTTATGCATCAAACCAACCATAAAAAGGAAATGAATTGGACAAAAATATTTCAGTAGTCAATGAATGAAACTTTTTTTTATTAATTTGAGCTTTTCCACATACAGGGTATCTGAAGGCACAGCAGCTGAAGGTTGAAAGAGTTAAAAGCTATTGAGCGAAGGTTAAAAAAGAGGTTATTGTTTATAAATAGTTTTGTCAATTTTAGTTTAAAGTTAAAGTTAAAATTTATTTTGAATTTACCTATTCTTCTATATAATAAAGATCCAAATTCTGTATGTTTATTTGTTATCATAGCTCATCAGCATTTTTGATGTATTATCTCATGAGAAATTTCTTTGTAAAGGACAAAGAAATTTCTCATGAGATAGCTCATACTTGGTAGTGAATCAGAGTGATTCAGGACAATTTGGAGATGATGATGAAGGCAGTGAAAACAATGATTGCCTTGAAGTAGCTGACAAGATATATCGTCAATATGACATCACACAAAAATATTGGAATAGTTTACCATCTTATGTAAAAAAAAAAATAGTATTAGTATAAATAATTTTAAGAATAATTTAGATAAATTTTGATCATTTGGTAAGAAAATAAATTAATAGGACAATTTGGGAGTTATCAGGAGATATGTAGAAGAATTTAGGAAAAATAAATAAATAAAATGTGCCTGGTAAATGTTTCTCTGTAAGCTTGTAATCTTTTATTAAGTTTCATACATTTTTATTACTAGAATTAATGTGTGTTTTATTTTTATTAAATTTTTATTTTAAAGTTGAATAAGTATTTTTTAATGTAAATTGTATACAGAGATTCCCATAGAGGCATTTTTATTTAATAATAAATAAATAAATCATCTTTCAAGTTACTCAAAATATATATATGATAATCTGTTACTTTGCTCTAAAATTGTGTTCAGCATTTGTGACTCCATTTTCTTAATTTTGAAGTGTTTTTTTTGTTTTTTAATATAACTATCAGAGCTTTCTATATGTGTGTACGTTCAGTAGCAGAATGATACATATTACCAGCTCTTTTAGTAGAGGAAATATAAAATATCAACAGAAAAAAGAATTTAACAATGCTTATATATCTAAGTAAATTAAATAAGTGTGAAATGTTTTATTTGCAATATAATTTTCATCTGAAGTACTGAGACTTGTTATGTTCTTACCCCTTTTATTGTTATATATAACTTTAGTTTTAATTACCTAACCAAAACTGAATGAGTTGAAGACACTATTTTATCCGCACTTAAATTATCCTGTGAGGCTTATGTCTTGCTAATTTACTGATGTTTTCTCCCATATTTAATGTATTTAGGTTTGAAAAACAAATAAACATTTGTTATTAAATTATCTGATTATCTTTACCTTTGTCCAAAACGAAGATACCAGCAAGAATATTGACAGATTCATAAAAAGATGCTTGGCATTATACAAGGGGGTATTCAAAGATAATGGGAATTATGAGACTCATCCCCAGTCACAACTGTGGGTCATTTTGAACTGATTCCCTCAAATTGTGGCACATATTCAAATGATAGTTTTCTTTCTTTTTTTTTTTTTAATCCTCTATAAGCAAATGAGGCATGCATTTTGCGGAAACACATTTTATTTTAAAATCTTCTGTTAACATTTGCTGGCATGAACTCCGAGACAAACCATTCACCTCAGATATCACATCATCAATGGTCAAACAACAATCTTCATTGATTGCATAGTGAATTTTTTCAAGATTTGACTGCATCTGAAACTGATGAGGTAGACCCACCCCAAGATGCTGATATTGAACCTCTGCCTCCAGACTCTGCTTCTCCGAGATAAAGTTTGGATTATCTCCCCTTCTGGCCAAATCTAGCAACTCTGTTCTGAATGTTAATTGCATTTCAGAAAAACAATCTCAGAAAACATTCTTCAATTTTTTATTTGAAAGAGTTTTTTTGTAGCGTTTCTATAAGGCAAAACATGAACAAAAAAAACAACCAAATTTTTTATGTAGTGTCCATTGAAAATGATTGATTCTGATTTTTTTCTCCCTCTTTTGTAGGCGCTACAGTTGCTGGCTGTACCAGAGCACAGTTACTCCCGTGTAAAGACAGTAAAATGAATGTCGCTTTATTTGACAACATAAAAATTCTTTCCAGTAAGATTCAAAACAGCTTTTTTAAATTCTTGACTTGAACAGTTGAATGTTTCTGTTGAGGAGAGCGTTGTTGTTATTGACAAAATGTAAAATTAAACATCTAAAAACTGGCTTTACGAATAAGCTTAATTTATCTATGCTTAGAAATAATGAAATAATCTTTTGGGGCAGAAAATCAACACCTGATGAAAAAAACCTATAAAAGTTTAATAAATCTTCCTAAAATAAAGTAGGCCTCCGAAAATTGATTCAAAGAAAATTAGTTAATTTAATGATTAATTGACTGGATATAGAAAAAACTTAAAATATATTGAAAATTACGCTTTGCAGAGTAGGCAAAACTGATGTGCATCAAAATAGTTGTCTACGAAGTGTCCGTATGACTGTCGGCTGACTATGTTGGCAATACGTTGTTCGATATAAAGACTGAGACACAGAAGCCAAACATAGAATCCCTCGTTGCAGCAAAATGTAGCCAAAAATCATCTTCAGCATGAACTGACTGGGATCAAATTATGGCAATAAGAACTCTATTTAACCTTAGTTGTAAATCTGGCATTCAGTAAAAAATAATTTAATTTTTCTATTTTATTTTTATTTACATTTACATGGGACTTTTTGTACTAATTCACTGTCACATGCACATCCATTTTGAAAAATAAATAGTAGCCTGTTAGCTGTATTGCAGTTTAGCTCTATAACTGGTGGAAATTGCAGCCCCCCTCCCCATCTCACTTTTGGCCTGCATCTTCCCCATATGGCTCTTTTGTGTCCTTGAGTTTGAGACCCCTGCTTTAATATTTTCCATGAAGAAAGTTCCCCTCTAAGAATACAGAGAGAATTATGTATACTCCAGGTACATAGGAACAAATGTATTTCTAATAAGTAGATAGTTTTGCTGTTTAGATATTTGTAATTTTCCCCCACCCTACCTATTCTATTTGTCAGTTTCTTTAACCAGAATAATCAATAATACGTCAGCCATTCTATCTCTGTTTCATAATTTCTGACATTTTCTCGTTTTAGGTGGTACATTTATTCTCACTGTTCAGAGTGTTGCTTCTCCCAACATTCACATCAAAGCTCCAGAACCTATTCACATAAGTAAGTCATTTTCTCTGATTGTTGTGTTTAGTGATTCTATTTGACCCCCTCCCTACTCATGTCTTTAATGGTGAGACAAGCATTAAGCTTTTAGTTATTTATTTATGCAGATCTCAACTGTTGAATAATTTTATAAATCTAATCATTCAGATAAATGAAACTAAAACTAAAAAAACTGAATCTAATATATTTATTTTTGTTGTCTTTTTTCCCCCCAGAACGTCCTGTTCGGACCACGTCTGAAGTTGAAGCAGCATTTGATGAGATCCAAATGATGCTTCATAAGGTGGCTGCCTCTCTTGATGACACCCTGGTTTCATAAAAGAATTCATTTTTTTTCATTTTTTTAGATAAAGGAAAAGCAACAAAATCAAAACAAATTAAAAAGGCAGTGAAAAGACAAACTGTCAATTCACTAAAATTGACCATTGATTTCCTCCAGCAATTTGTCATTTGTGTTTCTCGAGCATCCACCAATCATTGAACAAAATGCAATAAAAAGAGGCTTGTGTAGCATTTTTTTTAATCTTAAGAACAAACTGGTTAGGTGCAGAGTGCAAGCACCACCTGGTGGTGAATTTCACACATGAAGATCACAATATCCTCAAACAAATGGTTACCACAAACCCACCTCACCTCTATTTTCTATGCAAATAATTGCACTTTCAGTTTGCCTGAAGCTGATACTTTTCATTTTGTGACACAAACTATTCTGAACGGTGAAAAGAACCAGTTTTAAATCGATCTGTGCTGAGTTTTTTTTTTCTAGAAATATTTGCTAACCGAGATTCAAGTGTTTCTCAACTGAACTTCAAGAGAGGCGTGGCAAAGGGGGTCGAGAGGAGGCAGTCGACCCTGGGTGCACATGTGATGGGGCATAACATTTCCTCTGGCCTATAATGTCAGTTAATTAATAATTATTCTAGGATATAGTGCAACTGCTCCTGGGCGCTGTCTTTGCCCCCGGGCGCTGAGAACTCTTGCTACACCACTGCTGCTTATATAATTGCTGACATCACAATGTGGCCTGTTGCTTGGTTGGTGATATGTTTCAAGGTATTTATTCTGATGTGAATACTCACTTTTGTCAGTTCACAGAACTGAACTGGACCACAAAACATGGAAAACTTGCCAAAAGTCTAATAATAATCATTATTTGCAGAATTCACTACATTCATTTTCAAATTTTAGGTATGCATACAAAAATTCCTGTTGTATTTTTTATTACAAAGTTTTAATACAAGAAATGTAACAGTATTCTTATTTTTTTGTAAGTCATTTTACCCAAGAATTTCTGATTTAAGACAAAAACAAAACCCTGTCCTTTACACTTTACATTATGATAAATAATTTTCTCAAATAATGTTCAAGAAAATGACGTTGGATAGAGTCAGTTTAATTCTTTGAAAATTCAGAAATTGATCTACTTTTAGACTCTCCAACAATCCATTGGGTTAATAATCTCAAAACCACCACACTGTTTTCTTTGAGCTGACATTCTCATTTTTGTCAAAAAACATTTGTATCGGCATGAATGTGAGAAAGAAAGACAGCATCTGGACAACCTTTTTTTTTAAATGTTTTCTTCTGTTCCATCTGCAAAAATGTTGGTTATATACATTTGTTGTGAAAATATTACACAAATCAATCCTTCATTCATTAACAAAGATTAGAATGAACTGTTCATAGAAATCAGTGAGGAATAAGAAATTCTAATTATTGTATATTGCTTTCTTTCTTTGACTCTCACACTCTATCCATCCATAGATATTCACACCTATGCATGATTCAAATCAGACATCTGTACCTGATTGGTTGATGACACTCCAATCATCTATGAACACGAGCATAAAACTATCCCCCTTCCTCAATGCCTATATCATTAATGGGAATATTACCATTGCAGTTTACTATTGCTTACGACAGAACAGGTGCTATTCTTAGCTCATGATCCTCACCTGCCTTGGATTTTAAAATTAGAAACTCTATTTGCCTAAATGACTTATGATTAACAATTGTAACAGAGTGCAAACTGTTAGACCAAAAAGTCTTTTGGTGGTACAGAATTTTAAAATGCTGTGATTA
>VCCN01003466.1:0-11104 GCA_006491835.1 Architeuthis dux | reverse complement strand
GAATATTCTAGGTGACAGTACAAAGAGAGAATTTTATATATATATGTTTTATTATATAGGACAAAATGATTTTGGGATTAACATTTAGTTACTAAAGAAGAAATGTATAGAGACACTTTTATGGCCTTAACATGTCTAATTTTTTTAAAATTAAAAAGGGCCTGTTATTTTTAAGTTTTTGTTAGCCAGAATGGATTTTATAAATTATATTAATGAGTTTATAGTGTGTATAATAATGGCAGATGAAAATTCTTTCAGATTTTTTGTTTATTATAGAGTGAAAGTGAACAGAGTTTATGTAGATTTGCTTTTATTCCAAGTCAGACATTCAGAAAATAAAATAAGTCAATCTAAAACTCTTGTTTGCAGAGCCTTGTGTTTAGATAAAACAATTGCAGATTAGATTCTCTGTTTCAATCTCAACTCTATTTCTTAATGAAAAGATTATTCTATAATGTCTTATTCTTATCTGCTTCTTTCAGTGAAATCCTTTTCCTCACTGCTGATGGCTGTTAAATTCTGGTAAAGTGATTCTTCACTCGATAACTGAAGTCAAGCAGTATTGGGTTTCTCTATTAAAAGGGTTGTGATTCCATAATTTAAGTTCATTGCCACATTAATAAGACTTTGCAATCAGTTTTATAAAATCTACAATATCAGTGATGTATAAAACTATTCCTATTGTTCATTAAAGAAACAATTTGGTTGTATTGGGTATATCATTGCATGGCCTTTATCATCAAAGAATATCCTAATTATTTGCTATGCATCTATTCTTGTTTAAATAAAATAATTAAATAGTTATGTTTTAATCTCATAAGAAAACAATTTAACAATCAACTGGACAAAGGGAGATAACAAATCTGCTCAAAAAGTCATGGGTTTTCAAGTATTAAAAAAGTAAGATGGCTTGTCAAATTATTATAACCTTAATATCTACAAGGAAAACAGATAGAAGACCAGATATGTATCCCAAATGCCCTAGAATACCTGAAAAGGTAGGGAAAATCAAGTTGGGTCATAAATATATTTTAAGATTTAAAAGATGATGAAACTATTCATATTTTTTTTTAAATTCAAATATATATAATAAAAGTATCTAATAAGAATCTAGTAATAGTAGTAATAATTATTATAAATATAATTTAATTTTGAGAAAATATTCCTATCAAATTCGCAAATAGCTAATTTGAAAAGAAAATGTTGGAGGTGGGCATATTTTTTAAAAAATCATATGTTCTGACATTTATATGTATCTATATCCGGACTATAGTAGAAACTTGAAATTTTGCACACACACTCCCCTCAAGGAGTAGGAGAAATGTTTTTTTCTGTTTTTTTTGAAAATTCCCCTCTAAAATAGGTTTTTAGAGGACCCCTCGTTCAATATGCAATGTAAGTTTGTCATTAGTTTGTGCCTTCTTTTTTTCTTTTTTTAAATTCAGACACTTTTTTAGTGCCCAACAAAAGGTGAGAGAAGAAACTTATTCATTGATCACCCCCAACACAGTATTGGGTGACAGTGATTCATAATTTCCCTTTTTATGTTTTTAAATAAGGTTTAACAAACCTCTAATGAATAACAAAGAAAACTTTAAAGCAATTTTTGGTTCCATCCACAGAATGTCATTGTGTCATGTGACTTCCATTGCCGAAAACAAAATGTTTGTGTGTTGGAGTATTTGAGATTAACTTTTACTTTTGGCCTAGTAAAACCACACTTTATGAAAATAGTCTTTTAATAAAACAGTAATATTTACACATTGCCCACTCAATAAATCTGTGACTTGATCATTTCAGCACTGGTGTTTTCTTCTTCACATAATCTGCGGAATACATTTCTACATCCTCTTCCAACTTTTCTCAGCCTCACATTGAATGACCATAGCTTTCCAGAAGCCAATAAAATGATATCAACAAGAAAGCATCCATTTTGCTTCTTTTTGTATTTTTCATTCACAATGACAGTGGATTTATTGACATGATTTTTTTAAGGCTTTCGGACTTATATCTTGCCATCAGTAAAAAGATTTATTTTTTATTTTTAGAGAAAATCACTAATTGAAATGTACTGAATAAAAATGTAATATCAGAAAACACTTTATCCTAAAATTAACAATTCTTTAAAGATATCTTTAAAGAATTGTTAATTTTAATTTATATTAGAAGTTTCTTTGAATGTTATGTTATGAGAGATCAGCTTGTTAGATTGATGTACTACTATCTAAAAACTGTTCATATCATTTTGTTTTGAGCTTGGCATTGCTTGGGAAGGGTGGGGAGGAGAATTGATCTGATCAGTTCTATTATTAGTATTGATTTATATTTAATTTCAAATCTATATACATATACATCTCCCTCAAGTTTTTGACACTTTGTTTGGTGTTGTAAAATATAAATAAAAATCTATTTTGAAATGGTTCATGCCAAATTTCTAATTGTTAAACTTTTAGTATATTTATTTAAATTATTTATATTTTGTTCCATCTTAACATAAGCTTCATTGTATATTCAAAGCTAAACTAGAAGATAGAATCTCAAAACTTTGAGGAAGCTTTACTGCACTTAGAAAGAAGATCAAAGTAAAATCCAAAACATTTGTAATCAATTTTATATTCATCAAAATACATATTTTAGTTCAATTCAAGAAAAATCTTTTTAATTTACTCAAATTGAGTGAATCAGTAAATTATTTAACTAATGTTAATGTTTTCCTTGTCCATTAAAGAAAATACTTGTTCATACTGCTCTCTCTTTTGCCTCAAACTCTGCCAAACTCTGCCATCTCCACTCCACTCCACTCCACTCCACTCCACTCCACTCTCCTCTCTATTGTTTCTTTTCTTCAAAGTAATTTGTTAGAAGGACATTTTAGTCAACTTTAGGTCAGGAATGTCAAGCATTCGGTCAGCAACAATTTCATCTTTCTAAATTTCCTTGATTCAACTTTTCCATCTTTACAATCAAAACAAAAACATTTTTTTTTAAATAGAATAAAAATAAATTTATGTTGTGAATTCTTAAATTGATGCTAAAAAAATCTGGGGAACATATTTGATTTTTTCCTTATATGCATTCATACACAACAATTGACCCCAATTTAGCTCATCCTTTGTAAAAAATGCCATTATTATCTCGCTCAATGTTTAACTCTTTGTCAAAAAAAAAAATTAATTTCTTATGAAATGATTTTATTTTAATATTTTGTTTTTCAAAATTTACTTTTTGGACAATCTTAATAATTTCCAAATGAAGAAAAAAATGACAAAATAAAACAAATTCTGTGACATGACCGTCCACTACAATATTTGTTTTACTGTTATTAAAAAAAATAATTTTCTGGAAATATAAGACAATCTTTTTTTCTATTCCTCTTGTTATGTGATTGTTTTCGCATAAATAAAGAGTTACACTAAAAACATTCATAAAAATTTATTCAATTATAAGCCTCTAACAGTAAATACAAATTGATCTTTGGAGTCCACTAAGATTTTTATATATTTTTGTTTTTTGGCTGTGATCAAAATTTAGTATCTGTTTGTGCTCAAATTTTTTTTTATCCCAAAGAATTTGAGCTGGAAGGAAATTTTGCTTTTGAGTTACTTTTAAACCCTTCATAGAAAATTCAATCCATTCCAGCAACATGTTGCTCATTTCTCATATGTCGACTTGGTCAAAGGAAGATCACTCATATATAATTTTTGTCACTACCCAAAGGCTTTGAAGCACTGACAGCAACAATAAAACTATTACTAGGGCTAAAATTTATATTTTCCTATTTTGCGATCAACCTTGAAATCTTGGTTTTTTTTGTTTTTTCTGACTTTGTGTCCTTGAAGCATTATTCATGAGAATGTGTAATGTTAAAAAAAGGTTTGGTTTCCTTTGAGAGGGTTGAGAGCACCAAAATGCAATAAAACCCTCTGAATTCCACCTTGCAGTGTTCAGCTACAGATTTAAAAACTTTTTCTTATAGAAGATCTTGCTTTTCTTTTTTTTTTTTTTGGCTTTTTTTTTTTTTCTGTCAGTCAGTTAGTCTGACCATTTCTCTTGGTTCTGTAAAATCAGAAAATGTTACCACTATTGTTATTGGAAATCAGTGTTTTAATATCAGGTTTTTCTCATGACATTTCACCTTTCTTTTTTTTAATCTCTCTTTCTCAAAATAACGTAAGTGGAGTTAAAAGAGAAAAAGTTACTAAATAAAATATAATTTGGAAGTTTGAAACTACAATTCATATTGAATCAAGGATACTGAATATTAATTTTTTAATTACAGGCTGACCCAAATATTTGTAAATTTTCATTAATTCTTTGGTCTGTGTTGATAATAATCATTTGCATATAGTGCAAGCCTTGCAAACCTTATTATTTGATGTTATTATTACCAAGAAAATGAGGACGAAAGATTGAAAATATCTTTCACCGTTATTAACTCTTAAATTCATATACAAATTTGAATGTAAACTTCAGGGGAAATAACTACTGATTCTTATCTACTTTAAGGTAGATTTTTTTTCTATTCTATCCATAGATGAGTTCCATTATTTTTTAATCTATTCACAAAAGAGCTCCACTGCCTATATGGAGCTGTTTCATGAAGAATTTGAGTTAAAATCCTCTTATCAAATTTATCACTAACATGATGCTAGCCTTTTTTTTTTTTTCTAGGGAGATTTTACAAGTATGGTTTCTTTTTCACCTCCACTATCTGAAAATTTAACAAAGTGTTGGAGCATTGTCCAATGTGGCTTCCATCCTCTGATAATATGATCGATGTAGACACCTGTGCACAAGAAGCCATCACTTATTGAAACAGTTGTATGCAGGGGCATGTTGATACAGTGTTATCAACTTTCCCCTGTATACAACAATCCAATTGGTTAATTCATAAGGCTTAAAAAAAAGAGAAAACAACATTTGGATACCTATTCTGATAGCTGGAATTACTTAAATTTCATGTCTTAGGTGTTATTGCATTTGGTTGTGGAAAATTCCATATTTTTGTGCAGTATGATTCAAAGATGAGATAATGCACATTTTTCAAGGCATTTAACTCATTCTGACTACAGTAATAGCTGGGTTATCTTAGTTTTACATTTATAAAGAGTTAAAATTATTGTCACTGTCAAACTTACATCACTGTATTTTTTGCTGAACAAAGATATTGTTAAAAAGGGCTGCAGTATGAGTAACAGTGATAAAAGAGAAAGTGTTTGTTTATCAATACAAAAAGTCATGCTATTGGAGACACTGGATAGAGGTAAAAGTATGATATCTCATTATGTATATGTATATTCCGAAACACTTCTGCTCCCATTGGATAGGGGAGAGCGGGGCTAGTTATTACGATTTTAGCTACCACCATTAAAAAAAACTACAAAAAGAAACTTAATCACCTTCTCACAGCAGAAATGTCTTCATGTTTATTCTCATAAGCAGAAAAATGATAAACTGCTCCATTCCCGAGATATAACAGAAATTACCAGTCAAGGTAACTGCATACAACATGAGTGGGACCACTTACAATTTCACTATTTTTGCTACCCAGTCAGAAGCATCACAAAATAACTTTACAAACTTTTAACTGAAGAAATTGTTTTAATGTTCATGATAAACATTGAAATAAAACATTCTCTCATTCACAGAGGTAGCATAAAGAGTATTCCCTGTTTGTACAATCTTCACTGCATCCATTTCATCCCTGGGTCGGAGTTTGACCAGATTTCACTGCATATGCAAGAAACCAACAATCTTTTCTAGCCTTTCTCTTTGTCCCATTTCCAGCAGACTTCTGAAACTGTTCCAGGTTCTTTTGGCAGGTTTTTTTTTTCTAGAGGCTCTTGTAATTTCATCTTTTCATGTATGTCAGTTAGTATAGCCATGTGGCATTTTTTTGTTGTTACCTTTCTAAATGGTCACAATGCCTTGGGGTTTTGATCACACCTGTTGCTTTTTGTCCAATCATATTTTATGAGGGGCAAGTTGTTACAAGGTGTAACAACTAGCCCCGACCTGACCAATTTATTTCCCGACATAACGAATTTTCAGAAAACAAAGTCTACACACAAAGACAGTCATTTCAGATAATCAAGTGAGTTTTATTGAGCTGTGGTTTGTACAAAATCTATAAAAATGTTTGTACAGGCCAGAATACTTGTTTTTTATTTAATTTTGGAGTGCATTGTCCAATCTGGCTTCCATCCTCTGATATGGTCGATGTTGACACCTGTGAAGCTGAGCGCCATCAGTTATTGAAACAGGGGCATGTTGATACAGTGTTATCAACTTTCCCCTGTATACAACTAGCCCCTCTCTCTCTTATTAATCCAATTGGTGAATTCAATTTGAAATACAAAATAATGCTGTGATTATAGAATTTGGTGAGATTTTCCTAGTATTTTTGATGATGTCATTTAGGTACTAACAATGGCTTGACTGCAGCATTTCTTTGTTCAAAACTTATTGAGAACAAATTATGCCAGCAGTTTGCCTTTGCTTATTGCCAAATTGATATTGTCTCTAACATTCTTGAAACTACAAAAATTGTAACAAATTCTTGCCTCAAGGCCATTCAATATTTTCCTTTGATTTCACTTTCTAATTTATGGTAATTCCACTCCTCTTATCCAACATCAGGCATGAAAACATAAACAAATACAACTGTTGAAGCATTGATTGTTTTAATGTAGTTTGCATATGATTAAGTTAATATTTGAAGAGAAAAATTCTCTATGCAAATTATACCTTGAATTAATGCAGTTTTTGATGTAGTACGGTAAGGTATTCCTGTACAAATTAATGTAACTAAGTATAAGCTGAATTAAATTATAAGACTTGAAACAGTGTGGTTTTGAACACTATGGACAACTTTGGAATGAATTAACCTTATACCTGTATTTAAAGGATTTGAAAATTAAATTGGGAAAAGCTGGGCTTACTGTTTTGGTGTTTGTTCAAGAGAATTCTTATTTCAACACTTGATCAAAAATTCATTGTGTAGCAAGGAATTGCAACTTGCTTGTAAGGTTTTTCATTAAACCCAGAACATTTCTTCTTTTACTGATGAGGATGATGAACAATTTGGTAATTATTTTTTGTTTGTTTTTTCTGTTCAAAATGAGGCTGTGTCTTTCAAATTCTGCCAGATTCAGAGAGAAAAAAAAAGCTTTATTCAAATTCCATCCATTTGTCTTCATTTCTCTATAACTCTTTCTCCCAACTCCTCTTGCTATATCACACCAGGGTTGTCAGAAGGGGAGATAATCCGAGCTTTATTTTTTACTTACCCAACACAACATTGAGATAGCGACAAATTTGGAAATCAAGTGAGTCTCAAGAGGCTTTTTTTGAAATTCTATCTCAACACAGCCAAAGCTCGGATGATCTCCCCTTCTGGCAATTCACACTTCCACACAGAAAATCATTTATTATTTTATTGTTGGAATTGGAAAAGCAACTCCAAGCAATTCTCAAAGGAAGTCTTAGAAATTTTAAGTTCATATTTTTGTTAATAGTTCTTGTCTTCTAAATTCTGTTGGATTTATTATCATCATTGCATTGCGCGCTTCTTGCTCTCTTCTCTCTGAAGTTTCATTCAGGCTGGATTTAAAAAATAAAATAAAAACCAGAATAAAAAATTAAAAAATACATTTTATCAAAGTTCCTTGTTTTGTTTTTCTTTATTCTCGAGGTTCCAGCTTATGGTTTCTTACTGATTAAGACTAACAAGTCAGGAAAATATTTTCAGTATTTCTGTTAGTTTGTTCGAATGGGGCAGGGCTCAAAATTAACGTTGTCCTGGGGCCAGTAAAAATATGTTCGGGACTGAATTGATTTTTAAAAAAAAGAGAACCAGAAACTAGCCAGTAAAATTAAGAAGTGACCTCAAGATAAACTCGCCAGCACTGAAAGAGACCACACATAAAATTGACACGGGCAATGACCTCTAAGAACTCTGATGACAGCTCGTAGACAAGGATGCGCGGACGACAATGCCAGACAAAATATGAGAATCCCAAGATGGGGCCTGTTCACAGCTTAATGCGCATGCTCATATAAACAGACAGCCACTTGAAGTTGTATTGATCGGCAAGTGATTGCAACGCTCTTGTGTTCTCGTATTTGTGGATTATTGAAAACGGACTTCGAGTAACAATATAACTTGGTGAATGAAAATGTTGTTATCCTGCTATTTTCTCTGGGGTGTTTAAAAATTGTACAATACACAATGTCTCCAGTTAAGAAAATTTGTCATCAATACAGCATTGATTATTTATCCTATGGGTTTATCGCTTCTCAGAACAGTCAATTACCTATGTGTCTTATGTGCAACCAAACATTAAGCAACGAAGCCATGAGCCTTCACGCTTCATTTATATTCTAAGCATGCTGACCAGAAGGAAAAACCATTGTCATATTTGTAAGAAATATGACCTCATTCGAAAAGTGGAAAACGTTGATCTCAGAATTTCAGAAAGCAACTATGCAGCAAGATAACAAAATGATTGCTTCATACAACAATGCGTTACTGGTAGCAAAGGCTGTTAAGTACCACACTATGGGAGAAACATTACTTCGACCTGTTATTGAAGAAGTTCTCTCGACTGTAATGCATAAAAAGCCTGACACAATTATCAAGACAATTCCACTTAGTAATAACACAATTTCTCGACGTATAGATGAAATGGCCATCGACGTCAAACATCAACTCATCCATAATCTCTGGAGTTCTGAATTTTCCATATAAGTTGACGAATCAACAGTTGTGGGAAGTCAATGCTTGATGATGGTGCATGTTCGGTTTTTTAATGAAAATATTCAGCCTTGTGAGGAGATGCTGTTCACTGATCAATTGTTGCTTGACTCAAAAGGTACATCTGTTTTAAATTTATTGAAGCTATTTTTAATGAGCATAACAGCTCATTGAACAATATTATTGCATGTGCATCTGATAGAGCGCGTGCTATGGTAGGTAGATACAGAGGTTTCTCTTCTCTCTTAAAACTTTTTCGCATCCTGTTTTAACAATTCACTATGTGGCTCACCGGCAGCATTTAGTGGCAAAAAATATAGTGATGTACTGCATATTAAAACTGAACAAACTACAATTGAATTCTTTGTCTGAACGAATTTTCCATCAACTGTGCCTGGATAATGATGATGACTATGTGAGGCTTAATTTACCCATATCATATTGAAGTACGATGGTTGTCAAAAGGCAAATGCGTTGTCCATTTTGTCGAACTGTTTGATACGATAATAGATTTTTTTCAAAACACTCCACTATCCACTTCTCTGATTGCTTCAAAATGTGATATATTTTTCCTTAGCGACATATTCGCCAAACTAAATGATCTCAATACATTATTGCAAGGAAAGCAAAAAACACTTGTCGACTGTAAATCGTCCATCACTGCCTTCATTTCTAAATTAACGCTATATAAGATGAACATTTCAAGACACAAACTCCACCAATTTCAATGATTGAATAGCTTGAAAGATGAATTGATTGATGAGGATGTCATTACATATCGCGATTATTTGCAATCATTGCATGATGACATGGTACAGCGATTTCAGGATATTATCGCATTGCCTGTTCCAGTTTGGTATAACAACCCGTTTGAAATCCAAGTAATCGATTACGAAGATGATGTGCAGGAAGAATTGATAGATTTACAAAATGACAATGATGCCACAATGCGGTATCGGCTTCACGGTAAACATGGCTTGTGGTATCATCAAAGTACAGTGACATCTTATCCAAATCTATGGAAGCACGTAAAGTTGATTTTGCTTGCCTTCCCAACGTCCTAATTGGTAGAAGCTGGCTTCAGCCACGTTAATACCTTATTATCTGAAAGTAGAAGTAGGCTGGATATAACCAAGCAAGGTTATAATGTGTCTGCATGATCATCGCATTGCTATATTAAAAAAATGTTTTCCTTTTTTCCCACGCTGCCCATCATTATTAAAAACATTTGGCACAACTTACTTCTGTTTTTCTTTCATTAATTCTCTTATTTCTTTTCATTTTTATTTAATATAAAATTGTTTTTCCCTTTTTTTATCACACTGGCCATCTCAAATTTATCAAGGCAGGAACGTGCCCATCAAAATATAATTTATCCATCACGAAAATGTTGTAAGGTTATTTGCACTCACACATACAGTCAGCGAGTTGAATCCACTTGACTCATTTTTATTTGAAACACACCAGATTTTTGTTCTGTGAAAAGTTCTTTAGATAGCCAGCTTTCAGGACATGAGAAATCCGTACTTGACTAGAACATATGCTTTGCAGATGGGAAGTATAGCAAAATCATGTTTCTTGTCACCTCACATCCCATCTTGGAACTCTTGATGATACACAGTCCAACACACCTCAATTTTGACCAGCCATACTCCACCACTCACCTCTTACTATAAGAAGACCGATCTTTTCTCCATCTTTGTTCAGTCAGATTTGTCGTTTCAACAAATATGATGGTTCCGACTTTCGATTATGTACGTATTCACACACTCTCTTTTCTAACATCTTCACCAAACTACAGACACTTTTACTAAGTAGAATAAGAACACTTTAAAATGCATTACTCGTTCCTTCTTCTCAACTAAGAACTATTTTTGTGTTATTACATTCTGTAATAAATATACTTATCATTGCAGCATATTTTGCATCATTTACATTGCCTTTTGTTAACATATGCAAACCTGCATTCCTTGCACATGCATGTAATTTCATTTTACTATTGCAGAAACAGGCAGAGAAAGAAAGATCAATCTTATGTGCATCTTTAACATTACACTCTTTATTTCTCAAGTCTCATCAGCACGCTAGCTTACAATTACACGCAGTCAGGACCCCTAAGGCTTCTAGCTTTATTTACTTTTTCTGGACCCATTTAAAGTATGACCATAAAACTAAAGTATATCCTTTATAATTAAATTTAATAAAATACAGTTTTAAATGGTCAAGTTTGCTTTCTTTTATTCTTTAATACGGTAGTAGCAGCGTTATTTGTTACATCCCTTTGGTATTTTTTACTACATCATAAAGTCATTGCGTTGAAGATTGCTGCGTGTTCTACCGAGTCAAATG
>VCCN01003461.1:42782-54511 GCA_006491835.1 Architeuthis dux | reverse complement strand
ATAATAAAAATACATGACTAAGGCAACTACGTATAATAAAAAAAGAAATTGACTGTAGCAACTACGTATTACAAAAATACTTGACAACAGCAACTACGTATAATAAAAAAATACTTGACTGCGGCAACTACGTATCACAAAAATACTTGACAACAACAACTACGTATCATAAAAATACTTGACTACGGCAACTACGTATAATAAAAAAAAATTGTCTACGGCAACCACGTATAATAACAGATATTGACAATGGCAATAAAAATACTTGAATAAGGCAACTACGTATAATAAAAACAAAATTGACTACGGCAACTACGTATAATAAAAATACATGACTAAGGCAACTACGTATAATAAAAATACATGACTAAGGCAACTACGTATAATAAAAATACATGTCTAAGGCAACTACGTATAATAAAAAATACTTGACTAAGACTGCAACTACGTATAAGGAAAATACATTAACGGCTATTTTCAGTCCCCACATTAAAAATATATATCTAAGAAAATGATGTGGCGAATACTTATTTCTTTCGTTTCTGCTTTCTATATTATGACTGATTTGTCAGTATCAAAAATCAAATTCCTGGTGCCCCACTCCCAGTTGGTGGGCATGATTGAACGGGAGGGGGGCTAAATCTGCCACCGCTACCGATACTTCTAGTGCAGTGGTTCCCAACCTTTTCGACTCATTCCCCACTTTTGTCTATAAGATTACTGGTATTCCCCCCTTCCATTTATTAAGTGCAACAAAGAATAATTTCAAATAATAACTTTATTTTACGTATAATTAGACAGCTTCATACTAAGAATTAGTTTAATTTTATAATTGTACAACTGGTGATGTGTATTTGTTACTCAATGAAAGCAAGCAAAATTTATTAGAACACATCATTTGAAATTCCAATTCATTAAAATAAAACACAAGAATTCTGCTATTGTAACTGATATACACATCAATGTGATCTCTGTTCTTGTTTTTTTGCTACTAATTCTTCGATGTGTGTCTATTAAGAAGAGAGCACATCTTAAATTATTCTAAACTTGGTGCTTATTTCATGCCTTCGACTTGATAGATAGATATATACCTGTCAAGTCTCACACATTTTGCGTGAGACTCACACATGTTGAGACGTTCTCACGGTCTCACGCATTAATGGAAAATTATCACGCATTTTATGAAAGGTGAGACATTTTTATAAAAGTGAATTTTTTATAAAAGTGTGAACCTTTTGGTTAGTGATTAACAATTGTTGGTTGTTTATTTGTATGTATTCAGTATATTTTTACAGAACTTAGGAACTCAAATTATTTTGACAGATCACATATAGAACTTTTGAAACACGTTTTGGGGGAGGTGGGGCATGCCCCCCCCCCCTTTCCGGACGGGTACGATTCTCACTCATTTTCAACATTGAAACTTGACATGTATGTAGATAGAAGTGCAGAAAACCCTATTTCTAGACTGGACTTTTATTTTTACCTTGGACTAAGGGAGGAATCCCCCCGGTTGGGAACCACTGTTCCAGTGTAAGAAATCTATGATAGATATTATAAAACAGAGAAAAGCTATCTATCTGGCTAGAACAGGGCCCCTTAATCTGGTGAATGACGGCCTATTGCTTAGGGACACCAGGCAAGGCTGGATTAAGACCACAATGGGCCCTACGACATGTATAATTTTGGGCTCCACCCTGAATAGTAAGTTTATAGATATAGAAATTTATATTGAAACATGAGCAGACAATTTTTAAAATGTAATAGAAAGAGAGAAACAATAAAATATTTTTTAAATTTGAAATGTTCATAATTAGACAATGTAAGAAATATGCAATAGATTATAGAGATAGTTATAACAGTTATTTACAAAGGTTAAAGTAAGGCGTCTCAGTATAAACTAAAAAAAGGGGTATTTTAACTATAAAATAATATATTCTTTATTCACATACTAAATGTATTAAGTAATTATTTTATTTATGATTGATCTTTTTCCCAAGGGAATAGAGATAAAGCCCTATATTGCTATTTATTTGTGGGTCCCCTCAATGTCTTGGGCCCAACGCGTGGCGTAGTTTGCGTATAGGCCAGTGTTCCCAACCAATGGGGGAATAAGGCTATTAGGTAAAAATAAAAGTCTATCTAGAGATATCTATCAAGTCGAAGGCTCGAAATAAGTTCCAAGTTTAGAATGATTTAAAATGTGCTCTCTCACTAATAGACCCACAAATCGAAGAACTAGTAGCAAAAAAACAAGAACAGAGATCACATTGATGTGTATATCAGTTACGGGATACGGACAATAACCCCGCGGACAATAACCCCTGGACAGTAACCCCGCGAACAATAACCCCTGGACAGTAACCCCGCGGACAGTAACCCACCACCGGACAATAACCCCCGCGGACAATAACCCCACCTACCGGACCCTACCGGACCCTACCGGACCCTACCGGACCCCACAGCAGGAAAAAAAACAGAATTTGTTTTGGACCATCACCTTAACAAACGATATTATAATGCATCTATTCCCCT
This sequence comes from Architeuthis dux, assembly GCA_006491835.1. Classification (NCBI taxonomy): domain Eukaryota; kingdom Metazoa; phylum Mollusca; class Cephalopoda; order Oegopsida; family Architeuthidae; genus Architeuthis; species Architeuthis dux. Next base: position 51,976 of record VCCN01003461.1, on the reverse strand, counting down.
TTGATTTTCTTTCATGAATTCCCTTATTTCTTTCATGAATTATCTTATTTATTTTATTTTATAATTTTGTATTTTCCGGATTTGTTTAAAGTTTTGGCCCATCACGAATTTATCAAGGGCAAAAGTGGGGAATGACTCGAAAAGGTTGGGAACCCCTGGTATAGGCTAATCCGGCTAAGCTTTCGGTTTCTATCTAAGATTTATCTCAGATCGGTCGTCGGAACTAGAGTCTTATTGGACTCTGTGAAATTGATCCGATCGTGATGGTAGAGGTTCTGTATTTGACGTCTCCGGGAGGTCTACGTGTGGCGTATAGGAAGCAACGTCGTCAGGGTGGTCTCTCAGTGAGGTTCTGGGAACAGGGAGCGTGGGTCCCTTCTCTCGAGCAGTTATAGGTTCGGATTCATTTCCAGCAGGCGCCAGGTCCCTTAGGATGACACTTGATTTTCTTCGTCTGAATGTCGGACTAGTGAATAATGAGGGTTCGCTTCAATCAACTCCACCTTGTTCACTAATGGGTAGTGTTTACTGTACCGAACATGGCGTTTCAGTAACACTGTTCCAGGTTGTGAGAGCCACGAGGGGAGTGAGGTACCTGCTGAGCTTCGTCGTGGGAACGAGAACGACCTCTCATGCGGAGTCGGATTTGTCGCGGTATATAATAGTGTCCTGGTGGTGTACAGGGCCTCGGGGGGGGGGGACCTCCTCAATGGGCGATCGAACACTTACGATTTGTGGTTGCCAACTGTATCGTTTTCCAAATTACGCCGTTGTATCTTTCGCACTGTTCGTTGCCTTGGGGGATTGTAGGGTGTTGTTTGGCTTACGGCCACTCTTCGATCGTGCAAGAACTGTTTAAGTTGCTCCGACATAAAGGCGGATCCATGGTCTGAGTGGATGTACGCGGGCACTCCAAAAAAGGGAGCAGAGACCTTGGATTACAGTTGTAGCCGTAACGTCTGGGCAGAGAATGACAAACGGAAACTTGATTATTCATCAATGATAGTTAACATATATCATCATTTTTCAGAGTAGAGGGCTCTTAACGTCCAAGTTAAGCCTTTCAAAGGGTCGTGTGGCCTTCATGAGAGTTCCAGGTTTAGGTTTGTAGAACCTAGGTTTGAGTTCCACGCATGTCCTACAAGAGTTCGCGATTCTTTTGACGTCCTCGACGGAATAAGGCAAGTTTCTGCTTCGGACTACGTGGATAATTCTCGTGATGCCCGGGTGGCACAATTCCTTGTGTAGGTTCGGGAGATCTTCTGTGCCTTCCGTCAAGCCACACATCCTTGAGAGCGCGTCAACCGCGGCATTCTCTTTACCAGGACGGTAAGTGACTTCGAAAAACAGGAAAGCTCCATTCTCCACCTTGCTATCTGCTCATTCTTTATTTTACCCGTTGTTTGAGGGTTAAACATAATCGAGAGCTACTTTTGGTCGGTAACGAGTTTAAAGTGGCGTACGATCAGGTAATGTCCCTATTTTCTTAGTGCCTCAACTATGGTGTATGCCTCCTTTTCGATCGCCGACTGTCGCCGCTCGGACTGTCGCCGCTCGGACTGCGAGAGTGTCCTTGAGAAAAAGGCTACAGGGCGACCAGATTGTCTCAACGATGCAGCTATGGCACAGTCGGATGCATCCGTCTCTACTACTAAAGGGATAGAAGGGTCCACAGCTAAAATAGCGGAATTAGCGATGTCCCTTTTTAGGTTCTCAAAGGCTTTGATGGCGGAGGAGGGCAGAGGAAAACTATTGAGTTGTGACAATGGGAGTATATTTTCAGAAAAGGACGCAACCCACTGAGAGTAGTGGGCGAACATGCCCACGGCTTGTCGTAGGGCGGGAATGTTACCAGGGATTGGTAATTCAAGTAGGGGTTTCAGTCGCTCGGGATCCAGTGTCATTGCGCCTTTGCTTACGGTGTATCCCAATAGTTTGATAGTTTTTTGGCCGTATGAGCATTTCCCGCTGTTCAAAATAAGATTGTACTTCTCGACGGCAGCCATGAATCGTTTAAGTTTGTGATCGTGGCCGGCATGATCATAGCCGCATATAGTCACGTTATCGATATATGCAAAAGGTATTTTTGCATATCTCGATAACGTGACTAAATGCGGCCATGATTATGCTGGCCACTTCTTATATGATTATAGATAAAATAATCTCCACCGAGAAGTTGGAAGGTACTATTTTATCTATAATCCTTTGGTTGCTGGCCACCTGTTTGTTACCCCAAACGGGATTCTGCAAAACTGGTATAGGCTACCACATGCCTCGAATGCCGTATAGGGCTTGTCTCCCGGCTTAATACCTACTTGGGGGTAGGCACTCCTGAGGTCCAGAGTGCTAAACACGCTGTATTTGACGATCTCGCCAATCATTTCGTCAATGTGCGGCTGCGAGTATGCGTACAGTAGGGTGAATTTGTTGTTTGTCTGCGAGTAATCAATGACCATTCTCTTCTTTTTTTTTGATTTTCGGCTCTGGCCATTACAAGGATTTAGGCTCTTCTTGGAGTCTCGCTTGGCTCTATAATCCCTTCTTCCAGCATTCCTGCCACTTCTGCTTTCATGAACTGTCTGTCTTCGTGTGTATACCGTCTCGATTTTACAGCTATTGGTTTGCAAACCGGTGTCAAGTTGTTGAAAAGTGACGGGTATTGCACTTAGATTGCCACCAGACCGCAGACGTTCAGGACCGGCTTGGGACCGCCAAAAAGGATTTCGACACAAGAATGTTGTTGAAGGAAGTTATGGCCCAGTACCACATCACAGCAGAGGTTTTGCATTACTGAAAGTTTAATTCCCCGATATGATATTTTTGAGTTTCAGGTTGGCCAGGCAGTATGCAATTACATGAAAGGATAATGAGGCATTCGCCATGGATACTCGGTTGGAGCAAGGAAAAATCCCCATTGGTTCGCCTTCACAATGCTGGCAGCAATGAAACTTTCTGAACTGCCTGTGTCAACTAGAGCATTGATAGGCACTCCATTGATTTTAATTCTCACAGTTGTTTTCGAAAGACAGTCAGGGAACGCAGCCGATACGGACATCGGCGCTAGGGTAGCAACAGTAGTTAAACGAATACCTTTGGGAAAAGGAAGATTGACAAACTTTAGAAAAATGTCCTTGCTTACCACACTTGTGGCTTTTTATCGTCTCGAGTAACAGATTGTTCGAGAAGATTCGAAGGGAGTGCAGGAACATTATGAACAAGAGAAGAATTTTGAACATGAGGGGGGGGGGCAGAAATAGCAGCTCCAAAAATCTCTGGCTGCAGATAAGAGACAGACTGTTTTTGTGTTAGGGCTTGAACATACGCCATCGGGTCTAGTTTCTTATTTTCAAGCAGTCTTTGCCTTATTTGGTTAGACCGTATTCCGTTAATAAGAGCATCTCTGATAAACTCATCTCTGGCTTGGTCAGCTGTTAGTGCCGTGAAGTCACACTCGCGACTTAGAGTTTTCAAAGTCTGCAAATACTGTTCAAGGCTTTCTTCTGTTGTCGCCTGGTAGCGGTTAAATGCCGAGCTAAAATAGTATTTCTTTTCTTTACGAACATGCCTTCCAAGATGCCAACGGTAGTTTCGTAATCTTCACATTTAGAAGATCCTACAATGAATAAGTAAAATGCTTTTTTGTTTTTTGAAAAGTACCCCCTTAAATAGGTTTTTAGATAGGGATTCAATATCCAATGTAAGTTTATGCTAAATTGGTCACTAGTTTGTGCCCGCTTCATTTTTTGAAAATTCAGACATTTCTTTAGTGATCACAGACCAACAAAACGCGAGAGAAGTAACTTATTCATTGATCACCCCTTTTTCCAACTTTTTAAATGATCACCCTCAACACAGCATGTATGGGTGGCGGTGATTCATAATGTCCCTTGGAATGCTAGTTTTTTTTCTTTGGTCTTAATTTTTAGTTGTTTTTATCGCAACTAACCCAGGACGTCACTCTACGGCAGTGAGCAACTCGAACTCACGTCCTTTTAGCAGCATGGAAAATGGAATCAGCGAACCTAATCCAAACTCCGGCTGAGAACATGCCTTTCAAGATGCCAACGGTAGTTTCGTAATCTTCACATTTAGAGATATTCCTATAAATCTTTTGGTGAAGTAGTATTGTAAATTCCTCTGTATCTGATAGTCTCGTAGTCGAGGAAGATTCCAGAGCTGTCAAAAATCCTTCGAACAAGCTTCTCCAATGACGCCATTTATATGTAGAGTCTGAATCAGAGGTATCGATATCTAAACGTTCGGGCTTTAGGTATTTTTCCACTGTAAGCTGAATAAATTGTAATGAATCAGAGCCGAGAGATTTGCCTGTGAAAAGCTTTATTCAACTTCCATGTGCTTACAGGGGGAATACTAGTAATCTTATTGACAAAAGTGGGGAATGACTCGAAAAGGTTGGGAACCATTGGTATGGGCTAATCCGGCTAAGCTTTCGGTTGTCTAAGTCCGACGTTCTCTTTGTTTCTAAGATTTATCTCACCCAGTGCTTCTTAACTATTAGAAACTGTCAACATAGGTTTCTTACGTTTTTAAGTAGGTATGGCTGGCTATGTATGTATGTATCACGCGTACAGGCCGCACCAATGGAGCTAGAGGGCTGTAAATTTGAACATTTACTCCTTTTTTTGTTTTTTGAAAATTCCTACACAAAATAAGTTTTTAGTTGGGATTCAACTTACAATATAAGTGTAATGAATAAGCGACTAAAGATTTGCTTGTGAAAAGCTTTATTCAACTTACATGTGCTTACTCGTACATGGTGTCTGAAGTACCTCTCTTTATATAGTTATATGAGAGTTCTAATAAGGGGAAGTAATCACTTCTGTTTCCTTTGGTAACAAAGGGAGATCTTTCAGATTACTTTATTACCACGATAAGTCTCGGCATTATTCATGCTTGCTTTTTGAAGTGATAACTCACTGTCCAACAATAGGCAAGAGAAGTAACTTATTCATTGATCACCCATTTTCCCAATTGTGTAATTGATCACCCCCAACACGGCATGATGCCAAAAGACGTTGGTCGCATGGCGGTTTCTATTGAGTGACTAACCAGACATGTCTTTATCTATCATTTATCTAGCCCAGTGCTTCCTGCCTCTTCCAGTGTCGTTCACCCTTGAATCTTTATCACAAAATTTCATTCACCACCGACTAAATTCCCTTGTGTTTGTTTTTATCATTTTCGTGTTAATTCTCGTTTGTGAATCATTTTATACATACCGTATACCTCGGTGGATAAGGTGACCTTCTGATAAGACGAGACCACAATTTCAGTCTGAATTTCATGGTTTTAGCTCACTGTTTTGCACACTGTCTATAGGACGACCCTATTTTGGGAGGTGTTTTTTGGATTCTCTCAAGATGTCGTATTATACGTCGAAATATGCGGTAATCCATTTTGTATCATGAACAAAAGCATGAATATACTTGAATATATACTTGAATATACTTGAAATAGGCTTTTTTGACAGCAGTTAATTGCGTCATTAAGACAGTGTAGTTGGGCTGGATTTAAACTAATAATAAAATTGGTAATTAAATTTGGTATGTCCGATATAAGAATAAAGATTATTTTTAAAAATATTGATATTCTCGGATGTGACCGTCTTTATACTTATATATGATCACCTGATGACCCGTCAGTCACATGCCAATATTGTAGCGATAAAGACAACATAATCCGCACCAATGAGGTCTGCAAGCTTTGCAAAGTAGACTTGTGCTTGTACAAAGACAGAAACTGTTTTGAGGCATACCACACCCCATTAAATTAGCTTGTTTTTGGCCCGCACAATAAAATTTTAAAATCAATCCGGAGGTGTTATTTTGTTGTCAATATGATTTTTTTTATATCTATTCATCATTATGTTATTCTTTAATTCTATGTTTTATTTAACTTTCTACTTTAATTTTTAATTTTTAAATTAAAAAAATCTTTGGTCACTTTTTGGGCGAGGCACCATATATGATCAATTCATCAGGCTTTGCCCCCATAAACAAAAACATTTCAGAAAGTTTGCAACTGAAAATATTTTGAAATTAGGTCTAGTTTAACATACAAAAAGGTTGTTTTGATATCTAAAATATTTTAGGGGTGCCCTATAAAGGATTAAAAAACACTGTTTAGCCAGATAGCTAGCTTTTTTCTGTTTTATACCTATCATATATTTTATACACTAGAAGTATATACACTATTATCTTTATTTTCTTAAGATGTCAACCATTATTAATTTTGATTATTAATCACCGCTACCTGCAGCACTGGTATATTGCTGGGTTTATATTATTCGTGTGTCCGGACATTTATATGTATCTATGTATCTATATATGCATCCGGACATCGGCCAGCCCTAACCGTTCACAGTAGAAACTTGAAATATTGCACAAACACTTCACAAAATGAATATTTGCTTTTTGAAAATCCCCCCCATAATAGATTTTAGATAGGGGTTCAATATGCAATGTAATTTTATGCTAAATTGGTCAATTGTTTGTGCCCGCTTGTTTTTTGAAAATTCAGACCTTTTTTAGTGATCACAGCCCAACAAAAAGCGAGAGAAGTAACTTATTCATTGATCACCCCTTTTCTCAACTTTTTAATTGATCACCCTCAACACAGCATATATGGGTGGCGGTAATTCATAATTTCTCTTGGAATGCTAGTTTTTTTCCGTTGGTCTTAATTTTTAGTTGCTTTTTATTGCAACTAACCCAGGCCGTCAGTCTACGGCAGTGAGCAACTCAAACTAGCGTCCTTTTATCAGCATGGAAAATTGAATCAGCGAACCTAATCCAAACTCCGGCTGAGACAGTTTGCGTTCACTTCGTATTAATGCCCTTATGAGAGGCATGAATCCATCCTTTCTAGCTGGGCTCTTCAGTATCTCTAGGAGACGGACAACTCTGACCCTTCATCCAGCTTGAGGCTGGCAATAACAACTCACAGAGTAGGGGAACGTGTTACCGATGTGTACGGATACTTGGTGAAGTAAAATAAACGTACTGACGGACGGACGGACGGACGGACGGACGGACGGACGGACGGACGGACGGTTGAACGGACGGACGGACGGTTGGATGGATGGACGGTTGGACGGACGGATGTACTGACGGACGGACTGATGGATGGACGGATGGACGGACGGAATAACGTGACCGGCGTCACCACCACCCCACGATACCTCAAGTACAAGTGGAAGAACAGGTCTGCTTAGTCACTCAATAGAAACCGTTCTGTGACCAGCGCCTTTTGGTAGCATGCCGTGTTGGGGGTGATCAATTAAAAAATTGGGGAAAAGTGGGGACCAATGAATAAGTTAAGTTTAAAGGGGTGATCAGTGAATAAGTTGAGCCTTTTGTTGGATCCCTAAGAAGACCGAACTTTCAACAAAAAAACAACAACCGTGAACGCCGTCGGACCCAAATTAAGGGACCACTTTAGCATACACTTACATTGTAAATTGAATCCCCAGTAAAAACTAGGGGGGGGATTACGAAAAAAAAAAAAGAAGTTTTTTCTAGAGGTGTAAATGTTCTGTACCATAGCTAGCCAGACAGCTAGCCAGACAACTAGACCCACTTAATAACTGAAGAAACCTATGTTAATGTTGACTATGTTGATGTTGACGGTTTCTAAAAAGAACAGCCATGAAACCTCAGAAAACCGTCCTAATTAACCGGATAGGAAAAGGTTCTTTATTCTGTACACAATTATTTCCCCCGAAGAGTATATATGAGACTTTGTGGGCGTGTACAATGTTTGAAGCGAAGCATATCCTTAAATCTGTAGTTGTAACATTAATTATGTAAACGACGCCTTATATCCGGAATCCTGGGAGAATTAAACATCCGATATCCAGAATCTGGAAACTGTGTAAACATCCTGCATTGAAATATCAGAATGAGGCGCATGAAGATCTTACTGTTTGAAACATCCTACATGTCTAGGCCGAACGATCTTTGAAAAATAAGAAGCAAAGAGGCGTAATTAACTATTTGGAGCTGTTAAATAAAAAAGCTGAAAGGAAAATTAGAGTAGAAAGGCCAAGTAAATTGGACGGCTCGAGTATGAGTCGAGCTTAAAACCATAATCAAGGCATTTGATGATTTCGTCTTCGAAAGTTTGTTAGTTTAAAAAAAACAAACCTATAAACAACTTAACATTTCAAAGACAGACTAGCGACACCAGTTCAGAATCTCTATTTTCAACACGCGGACTTTGTTTAACTTGGTAACTAACGCTGCTGGCGTTTCAGTGACGTCACCGGTGTCAAGGAAAAAAGCATCCTTTTAAATTTGCAAAGATGTAGGGTGCTCGATGGGAACATGATCCGGAAAAAACAAAACAAAACTGTGGCGAAGTGGAGATGGACTTGCCAAGAGTCAGTGACCCGTATGCGAAGCGCTAGCAATCCGGATGTGGCGAGCTTTTGGCTATAACAGGCCAGGCGGCGACAATTCGTCAGTCTGTTCTAGGCTTCCACACCGAATCCTCGTTGGAGTTATACTGTGAATTACGTTGTAGCGGCTCGGATTTCGCGACAGTGGTGATAGCTTACCGGTGATAAGCGAGGAAGTGTCCCTTAAAGGAATCGTTCCGGTGCTGCAACATTGACGTGCCGTTTGACTTACTGCACCGAACTGTGTCGGTGTTTTCCCCCACCGCCTTGGAAACTACAAAAATAAACTCAAAAGTTGGCTCCATATTTCTTTTATTGAACACCGACTAAATATACATATATTGCAAAATAGATTAATTACTACTTCATATAAAATAAACATACCTCAAACCTTCCTCTTATTGTAACACGGACGTGGAAAATGATTCGACCATCTCGTGTTAATTAATCAGCCAATAGAATCACCCGGCAAATCAAGTCACAGTAGAAGTGCAAATACGTCGATTGAAACAGGCAAGTGTGAATTTACTGATATTATCGTTTGCTTGGACATTTGTCCGCTACAAGGTATTGGCCTTTCGTTATGACAGACTTGGCTATAAGTTGAGGTGTTAATTTTAGGCTACTTTTAGGTAAAGAACCATGACTTATATTAAAAAATATACAGTAATCTTTATCCCTTGCATTCTTCTGTATTTTCCAGCATGATTTATCCTCTTTTCATTAAAAGTTTGAGAAGAATTATTTAAATATATTTTTCAATCAAAACATTATT